>JAENPR010000246.1:215000-781647 GCA_018135685.1 Themeda triandra | reverse complement strand
GGTGCACACTAATTTGACAACATGACCTTGCTTTATTTGAAAAGAAAAGATTTTTTATGATAACAAGACAAAATATATTTTTTTTCCAAGATAATCGGGGGGTATCTCCGGCGGTGCTTGTTTTAGGACAAAGCTCGTCCATGGGAAACCGTTTGAAATTAATCCAATGTTGGTGATGTGGTTTCCTCAACACCAAACCGTAGGTCAATCTATAAAACTCATGCCAAAGCATTTCGAGACTTGCAAAACTTATGATAGACAAAAGCATCTACAACAACCTTCTTAAAAATTTTATGAATGGCGAAACAAGAAGGGGTTGTAGATCTTGCAAGTCATGGATTATAAAGCTGATCGGAGATTTTTCATATGAGCATGGAATGAATGGGATGTTGGGAAATAACTTCCATGCTCATTGATAATCTTCATTCTAGGACCACTTTCCTTTTCATGATATTCCATATCCTTCACGGTTGGATAAGTTATGGATATGTCGGTGATTGACATAAAGTTTGTCCCCTAAGATCGGGAATAGATGAGACATAGGGTGTTGGCATAGAAGGGAAGGAAGGGTCTTCTATATGGCCGATCCTCCCTCTATGTCTTGAAAGTGTGTGATGTCTCAGCCCGGGAATTGAGGAAGACGATGATGTTGAAGAAGTGAAACTCTATGGTATTCCCAAAATCGACATCAAGAAAAAGGTCATCCTCAAATTCAAAGGGCATACATCGAGAATAGGATTCATTATCCTTGTGATGTGTGTCCCCTTATTGGGAGGTTCATCAGGTGGATTATGAGGGATTTGAAGGAATTTCAAATCCATTGCCCAGTGCCTCTGCTTGTTGGTGGGCTTGGCCTCCGTTGTATCTTCGGAAGCTCATCATAAACACCGGTGTAGGAGTATTTTCAAGGATTTTCTCCAAAATGACTTTTCCCCTCACTAATGGTCATATGTGTGAATGAGCCTCTAGAAGATATATCAAGAAGCGACATCTTTGTGGTCACGCACGATCAAACATTATGGTCACGCTAGAGCACTTTCGGCTTGTTGTTCCTTTCGGTTCTCAAAAAGGCTGGGGAAGGGGTACTTAGGGAGTCGGAAGCCAAAGCTCACAAACACCAACCCAAACGTGGTGGAATACAATGGCTGATCGAAGCTCTCACCCCAGGCTACCACAGCTATGGGGGTTGGGCGCAATCTCGGGTAACTCCACGCCTGACACCATGTCTACGCTAGAGCTACTACTCTAGCCACATATCATAACTAGAGCATTCGAGGGTCGAACGGAGATCCCATGCCAAAGCGAACCACTATACCAACCGTTACTTAGCTAAAGATCTAAGGCATGACTAGATAAGCATAAAGGCATTCACCCAGTAATGTAGAAATATAAATCTATTGAGAAAGTATAAGTCTTACGAGAGGACCGGTACAAAGTGCCGGAACTTCGAGACTACTTTGGAACTTGGCTTCCCTCTCCCTCCTCCCAACTAAGCTATTGCTAGTCTACATCTTGGAATATGGAATGAAGTGGAGCTCTTCCCTTGTTGGTGTGTTGTGTGAGAGGAAAAAGTCCCCATACTAGAGGGGAAGGGGCTCTTTGGAAATATTTCAACCCCATATGGAAAGCCAAAACCGACCTATTCCACCATCATAGCATTTATTATACCGCCAAACCCCACCGCCATCGGTTGGGCTGTCGGCATGGGCCATCGGAATGAAGATGGGCCGGTTGTAGCACAGGGAGCTAGCCCGCGCCCTTAGTGCGGCCGCACCAAAGAAGCTCGGCTGGCCCCCATCTTTTGCGAGCACGTGGGCCTGCGTCGTTAGCCTTCGTGGGTAGGTCGTTTGCCTCAATCGGAGTTCGGATGAATTCGTGGCGTCCATATTACCCGAACATGTTCGTGCGGTCCAAGACGAACTCGACCTAATTTTGGTCCACTTGCTCTTCCCTTTTTGTGTCCTTGGTTGACAGGATCTTTGTGAGCAAGATGGGTCGGCCAAAACTAGAAGTGACATGCCCGATTGAGGTGGTGTAGGGGAATTTCTAGGTGTAATTTAACCTCCTTTATCTTGTGTGCTATGGGCCAAAAGTAAGATTAATTATTCCTTTCTTATATTCCCTACCTTTGGTCCATATTGGCGTATTTTCAGTTATGCTACGCAAAACAAGTGAAACACCAAAACTTGTGGAAATCGTTAGTATAAACCTATTCACTAAGTTTGGTGCTCATTTTATTATAAAGTTGGCGGTTAAAAACATGCAATAGAAGCGCAACGGTGGCTAAAGTGGATGAAGGATATTATGTCTTACGGGACTTGCGGTGCTTTGCTAAATGGTTCTATTTGGAAGACATTCCATTGCATAAAGGGGTGTCGGGCAAAGGGGCCCCCCTTTCCCACTTCTATTTGTATTGGCTACATTTATTACGATCAATGATTAACAAGGAAAAGATGCGGGCCTTTTGCAATTGCCCATTCCAACAAGCTGAACATCTAATTTTCTAGTGATCCAAAAATATGGCGATGACACCCTAATAATCATGGAAGGGGACACTGAAACGGTTGTTCTTTACGAAGTCCTTTGCTTAACTCTTTCTCTTTGTCCTTGGTTTAAGGCAAACTTCAACAAGTCAATGATTATCCCAATTAACACTCCTAGAAGAGAGGCTTGAAATGCTTGCTGCTACCTTTGGGTGCCCTATAGGTGGACTGTCCTTCACGGGCTCCATCTCGGCATCTCAAATCCTAATGTGCATGATTTTCTCCCCTTGGTTAATAAATGTGAAGGAGGCTTGCTTTTGTCTCCCCTTTACTGAATCGAGCGGAGATTACAAATGGTCAATCTTTCTCTTCCCTGCCCAACCCACTTTTTTCATGTGTTCAATTGTACTCCCAAAATCCATAATTGAGCAAATGACAAATACGGGAAACATTGTCTTTGGAGGGGTCTAGCATAAATGAGGGTTTCCCAAAAGCTGCATGGGGCATGGTTTGTGTCCCCAAAGCGAAGGTGGAATGGTGGGTCCATGATATTGAGAAAAGCGAACCGAGGCTCTTGATGAAAAACTTGCATAAGTTCTTTAATAAAGCTGATATTCCCTGGGTGAAGCTTATTTGGGAAAAACATTACACAAATGGTAGACTCCCCAATCACACAAGAAAGGCTCTTTTGGTGGAGAACGTCCTCAGCTACTACAATTTAAAGAAATTGCACCGCTAATTGGGCGTAGGATAGCATTCTGTGCGGATGGATAAATGGAATGGGGACCCTCTTTGCTCTGCCAATCAGAATTAATTGTTCACTTTTGTTAGAGGTGGACATCAAGCTATTAGTAATTAAAACTCTAATACTGATTTCACTAACTTACTGCAGCTGCCCATCTCCCCCTTGGCCAGCTTACGTCTAGTCTATGTTGAATTTGATTATTGAATCGATTGAATCTTGGTGAAGAACATGACAAATGGGGCTATAGTGGTGGAGGCTCAATCCCTATTCAGCTAAGAGATATTACAAAGCACTCATTGGACATGTCAATTTCCACCCCACCTTCAAGGTGGCTCCGGGAGGAACACAGCCCGACCAAAGCATCGAGTGTTCTTGTGGTTGTTAATGAAGGACAGGCTAAGCACTAAAAACATCCTGAGAAGGAAACACATGCAGTTGGAAACTTATTTTTGTCCCCTCTGCAATGAACTGGTTGAAGAAACATCGGATCATCTATTTACTGATTGTGCTTTTGCTAGAATGTGTTGGGATAACATTGAGGTTCAAATCACAACAAACAATCACTTCCTAGAATTGGTTTCCATGATCAGAACTTAGTGGGTTCATGCTTCTTTATGGAAACAATCATCCTCCTGTGTTGGATGATCTGGTCAGCAAGGAATGATTTGGTTTTCGTGTGAGTGTGGAAGGGCGAGCTGACTGTGTCAGGATTTTCTTCAAGGAGCTGAAACTGCTCAAGCATAGAGTTAAACAAGACCAAGAACAACATTTTCCAAGCATGGATTCAAAGTCGGAAGATTTAGCTGCTGAGGCTTATCTTTTTATTTCCTTTTTGTTTCTTAAACATGTTTAGTTAGTTTGTTAGCCTATTAGCTTGTAGGCCTTCTCCTTCTTTTTTTTCCTGTTGTACATGTCTTGAACCGCTCGTTCTTTTTATTCAATAAATTCCTGTAGGGGCCTCGGGCCCTCCCGGTCCTTTCAAAAAAAATGTTAATAAAAGCATGTAAAAAAAGCAAATACAGCAATCAAATATGCCTCAAGATCTTCGTTAAAGAATCGCCATAGCAAGTGCACATATAAGCTTTGCAAGTATGGTCGACTACATTGAAACGGTGTTTGAAATTACAGATAGTTTTCTTACCACAAACATATTACTAATTTACGGAAATTACCACTTTAAATTTTACATATCCTATTTATGAAAAATTGAAATGATTCAAGCATATCCTATTTAATGACGAAAGAACTTTTGGCTGCAAGATCTATTCCCATAATCCATATGCATTGGAACCAAAAGTGACAATTATTTCTCAAACAACAGCGTTCAGTATGGCCAATTAGCTATGCAAATTACAAATGAAAATGGGCCAAGCTGTCATAGTAAAGAGCTTCCCAAAATTCAGGCTTAAGCTGAAAGTATTTAGGCAGCTTCAAGCTTTATCCTAGCAAATAAGAAGAGCCATGAACCATCATTCTTCTGAATCCATCTTTGCCATTTAGCAACTGAATATGACAATATCATATCACAATAACCTTCTGTAGAATGCGCGATGGGTAACTCAGACCAGGACCTGCACAACCTGCTCCACAGCATGCAACATTAGTGTACAACATATACGAACCAAATAAACCATCATATCAGTTTTGGCTCGATGTAGATTGGCAGGTAACACACTCTTTTTGATTCTCCACTGAACTCAAATCATAAACACAATATGCAGTCATCGATCTCAAATGGAACATCAAGTCCGAGAAATAAAAGCAACAGGGTTGCACACACACTAACTAGGCAGCCATAGTGCTGCAAACAAACAACATTGAGCAAATGGAAAAAAAAAAAGGTCAACCAACTATTAACAATGTCTAGTTCTTGGAGATAAAGCAATCGACTAGGTCTCTCAGACCACTGCTCAAAGTGGTTAATAATGTGGTCAATATGCAATGATGAATAGGGGAAACAATGGCTTAATAGTCAGAGCATCATCACACATTCCGCACTAGTGCATATCAGCACGCACTAATGTCGATGCAATAGAATGCAATAAGAGAGAACAATAGTGTATTTAAAACTTAGGAGATAGCAGAATAACATTTATATCAAACATAAACTCTAACAACCAGTGCTTACATAGATAAAGGCAACTAACAACACAACTACTGCAATGCTGACTTGTTCTGATACAAAGGTAGTCCCTACTCTAATCTCTACTATACAATATTTTGTTGCTTTATAAAATCAAGACATTGTTTTCTTTGTCCGCAGGTGTGTAATTTTATTTCCACATCCTTCATAGTTGGTCTTTCTGCGCCTCTAGGCATCAAACACATCTTGGCAAGGGAGGCAACACCAATAATATCTTCCTCGGTTGCTTCTTCACGAATTTCAGAAGCAACAATCTCTTCAATTGGTTTTGCATTAAGCTCCAAGAGAAAATACGATGCTAAGGTCCGTCGGAGCCATTCTCACTTCTCAAAAGGGCTCTTTTCTAATGAGCAGCTCCAATAGCACCACACCAAAACTATATACATCACTTTTAGCATTTAGTTGTCCATATTGCCAATACTCAGGATCAATGTAGCCAAATGTTCCTTGTGCTCCTGTATTGACATGTGTTTCATCAATGGGAACCAACCTAGAAATTCCAAAATCCCGAAACTTTTGCGGTGCCATTTCCGTCAAGTAGTATATTAGCAGACTTGACATCACGATGAAACACTGAGATAGAGGCAGCAGAGTGTAGATAACTAAGTGCACCTGCAGTTTCAGTTGCAATTCTCAAGCAATCATCCCATGATAAAGGGAACATGTTTTCTGATGAAGGATTGAGTATGTCTTGTAAGGAACCATTGGGAACAAACTCGTACACCAAATGGAACCTTTGTCTCCGAGGCAACATCCAAAAAAGATTTACAATATTCCGATGACTTATTTGCGAGAATAGCGACCTCATTAATGAATAGATTTATGTCAATCTCCTTAACTTCCTTAGGTACCTTAACGGCAGCAACACGTAGATCAGATAAAATTCCCTTGTAAACCTTGCCATGACCTCCAAGACCAAGGATACGTGTTTCATCGAAATTATTGGTTGCCTTTTCTAGCTCTTCCAAAGAGAAGATTTTTGTGTTGTTATTTGTATTCTGATCAGTCAATATTAACTGTTCAAGGAGAAGACCTTTGTTCTGATGGAAATATTGCTTACGCAGTTTTCTTTGAGCATGTCTTCTCCATCTGAGAACAATCAACTTTGCACACAAGCCAAACAGTAAAATTCCAAAACCAGCACCAAGCCCAATTGTGATACCTGTAATGAACAATGATCCTTCACAACTAGTTTTAAATTCAGTCAATTGTGTACTGTAATTGAGAGCAAACTTACCTAAGAGAAGAGTCGTTTCCCTTTCTTTTTGGTGCACTGCATAACGGTGGAATCGTATTGTGTTTTATGAGGACACTCAGTGCATTTGTAACCGCCCTTGGTGTTCTGGCATACTCCTCTACAAATTCCTGGTGTCAAGCATTCATCAATATCTGCAGCCACATCACGTTTGTAAGATGAAAGAATCAGTAAAATAAACAAAAAGTAATTGTCCGGGCCTCTTTAATTTGTAATATTTGTTTGTGAGCACCTTGGCAGGCATTTTTGACATATGGATTGCCTTGAAATCCATCCTGGCATTTGCAACGGTAACCAACATTTTGATAACCATAAACTTTGTCATTGGAGTTGACGTCAAGACATGTGCTGTTGGTGCTAATGCATGCATATGTACTGACATGCTGTTGCACCTCGTGGCAGCTAAGATTAGCTACTGCCCAGTGTATGTCTTGAGTGATCATTGAACTGGTGTAAAAAGAGCCACTCGGCAAGTCAGAAGAGGTATTGACAGCCATGGTCCCTTCACTGACACTGATCTGCGACACTGTCATGCCAAAACTGGGGAACTCAATCCAAGTCAGTGTCTTGTTAGTGCAATGAAGCTGCAATTCTGCCCTTGCAGAGCAGCCTTCATCAGGCCAAATGGAAATGGTACAGTGACATCTCCGCAGGATTTGCTACAATTCGTCTTCCATGGAGATGGATTGTACCCTGTTGGTCATTAATTGAAAACCAGTTTAGATCAACTGAACATAATAAATTTTAGAGAGTAAGACAAAGAAAATACAATGTTGTAAACACAATCTGCCTCATACCTAACCAGTGTACACACTGCATAATAATAGACCGTTGAGCATATTGAGTGAGTTCATGCACTATTCTATACTAACTGCTTTACTTTAAACACTCTTCCTCCTCTATTCAGTACCTCTCCATTCCAGGTTATAAGATATTTTGGTTTTCTAGGTACATAGGTTATGTTATCTAGGGGTCTAGAAAAACAAAATATCTTATAATTTTAATGGAGGGAGTACTATAAAATGATTTTAAAACCAACTCATTTTTTCTAGCAGCCATTGGATAAAAAAACGCATCTAAAAATGATCTGACGCCAGACCATCATCCCTAGAAATTGCTTTGCAGAACTAATTATTTTTATTGACTGTTGGTGCTATTGACCCCCCTTAAAAACAGAGGCCATAGATAGGCAGTGTTGAAAAATTGACATCGATGAACAAATAGGCACAACAAAATAAAGTATCATTACCTTTCAGAAATGTATCCCTATGAACATACACTTTATATCAAAATTATAGTGCTCAATCAGACCAACAACTTTGTTGAATACTGAATTTTATTAGAAATAACTTTGGGGACCTAATGTACATTTTAAATTCTTAATTTTTATAAGTTAAAAAAAAATTCAAAAATTTGAACAAGATGTAGTGCCTGCTGAGACCTAAAACTTAGTCACAAGATGTCCAATTTTTTATTCAATATAAGATTTGAAAAAAAAAAACTAAAACAAAAATTGTGTCCTACACAAGTGACTTGTGGCATAGTTGTAGGAGAGGCTCATGTAAGGCAATGGGCTTTGGGTTAGAATCATATTAATCACACACTCATGTATTTCGTGCAAAAAATCTTGACTAGTGTGTGGTGCTTTCTTCCTGGATTATGTTTTTTGCATCTACTTTGGATGATTTTAAATTTCCCAGAAATGTTATTTGGAGGACATCTAACTGAGCATTTCTAAAAATCGATCTTGAGAGTGGCCGGTTATTTGGCAAAAGCAGCATCTACTCTAACTGCTACTACATGATATTTAGGTCACCCTCAGCTACAACAGCATACCATGATCCATTATTAGAATTGGTTAGCACTATGAGTGTGTATTTCCTACTATTACCCTACACACTCACTTGAGTAAATATAGGATGCTTTGTATTAACATTTAATAAATACTTTTTTGAAGAGTTGGCTGCTAAATGATCCCGAGCGAAATATATCAACAAAAATGTTTTAGATCTTTGTCACGTGCTACAGTTTATAAGGGTGTTTCAATCTAAAAGTTGAGAACTTCAACATAATATTTGGGACTCTAAAGAACTTTCTTTGTCGAATAGGGAGTCTACAGGACTTGGAATAAAAAACTTGTCAACTGTGAAGGAAGATCACGTTGCAGTACAACTTTATTATTGTTTATTGTCGATCTTATTAGATGATGCAAGCCAAAATTGCAACAGATAAAGGGAAACTTCCCTCAAAAAAAAAAAACTGATGAAGGGAAACTGTAATTTGTATATTACCTTGATCACGGGAGCAGCCGTCTGCTAGGTACGGATTGCCAGAATAGCCACTTCTGCACGAACACACATATGAAACAGAAACATCACTAGTATCAATACAGTCGCTGTACCTGCTGGCACATGCATAGGTTGTTCTGTTGGCAGACGCAGCAGCACAGTCTTTTCCGCCTGCCACAACCCATTCAAGGTAGATCTGTGAGGATTCAACCTTTATTTTCTCCAACAGAGAGCTCTGATTCTCTGCTTTGGCTCGTCGGCCATGCTGCCTTACCAACTGCAGGTTCAACATGGAAGGAGCCTGCGAAGCAGAGAACATATAACTGCAACATCCAGTTCCGTTGCTGCTTGGTGACATTGTCTTGCAAGATTCCTTCTCTTGGGCAGGCGACCGTGCATAGGGAACTTGTTGAGCCATCGGCAAATAGCTGGATTACGTTGAAGTCACAACCAGTGAAGTTACCTTCGTGTCAAACATGTGGAGCGTGGGAAAAGACGGTCCAGGTGGTTTCAGTGTCATGTTGTACACATCCACACTAGATACTATGGGGATGGAGAGCGAAAAGGCGGCAGTCAATCCTGATTTACCATGATATATATGGAATGAGAATTTCGTTTCAAGAAAAACAGACGGACAATAGTAAAAGTATGTACAATTAATAGACAGAGTGGTGATTACGTACCATCGTCGGAGATGTCCTTGAGGACCTCCATGTGACCATACTTGAGGAAGAGCTTCGGTGGCTGCGTGGTGTGGTTGCAGGCGAGCTCGAAGTCAGGACCCCGGAAGCAGCCGGCGCCGATGCCGAAAGGGTACGCAAAGCTGACGTTCCCGCACTTCTTGGGACAGCCGGCGACAGAGGCTATGGAGGGGATATGGTGCCATGGGCAGCTGCGGTCCCAGCAAGTAGTAGCACAACGACCACCACTACTGAAGCATGATGAACATGCAAGTCCATCGCCATTGCCCCGTCGCCGTTTGCACTAGTGCTACTTCGCCAAGTGTAAGAATGATCAAGCCCCTCTGCTGCAGAAGCTCTCGCCAAAGGTATGACGAGATGCTATTGCTGGATGCTGATGCGGCTTTCTTGAGATGGCCTGAAGCTCTCGCCGTATGTATGTATATATATACTAGCCGGGAGGATGACTTTTTGTCCGATGCTGTGCAGTGCTGGTGGTAGCGTGTCTTTTTTTTTTTTTTTTTTTTTTTTTTTTTTTGATAGGGTTGTGCTTGAGTGGTTGCAGGTGAGCAATGAAAAACACCGTCGCTCGTGAACGTGTGGACTCGTATATTTCTGCCAGCGGGTCTTTTTTTTTGATAGGGTTGTGCTTACGATTCTTGATGGTGTGGACTCGTGGTCTACTTGTGCTTGCGGGTCTCGATAGGCAACGAAAATAATCTTCGTTAGTAGTATCCAGGTGGGTAGCACTGAAGCAACCATAGTACATTACGTGCTTGTATTCTCCATGACTACGTGCAGCGTGATGAAAGGAGCGAATCTTTTGCACCAGTGCAAGAAGTACATTGATACGTGTCAGAAGCGCTCTTAGTATTTGACTAATGAAAACAAGTGTCCACATTAATTATCAAGAGGTCTAGATGTTATCGCGTTAGTCAAAAAAATTAAAGCTAGTCGTAATGGAAGTTTCAATATTGTTTCGTGGACAAGGACAAATTTGCGAATGCGCTGCCCGACCAATCGTACAACAGATTACTCCCTCGGTCCCAATGCCGCGCCTACTGCCGCTTACACTAGTTGGCTCCTCAGGAAGTAAAGGACTCAAATGCTGGGTAAGTATTTTTCAAACACAGAAGATTTATCTATTTTAAGAATGTTACATCAAGGATATATGGTTGAAAGGGGCACAGCCAAAAGAAAAAAAACATCGCCAAGGCACCATAATGACTATCAATGCATAGACTTGACCACCACTGTTAGAGTTTTCGGTCGGCACCCTGGCGTGGCAGCTGGCATAGGCGATCGCTCCACCTCCCTCCACTATGCCACCGCCTCCTCCGCTCACGGATCACCCTCCACATGTCCACCAACGCCATACCCATTGTACCTGGTATCAAGAGTCCAGGCACGATCCATGGTTGCCGCCACCACCATGAACGCCGTCTTCTTGATGGCTGAATTCGGAAAATCCGATCTATGCTGCAGCAACAAGAGAACGCTCAGATCGCCGCCGCCAAGACGATCACCGTCAACATCGAAGATGCAATTGTGAATCTAGATCGAGATCTCAACACCGAGGAGGATGAATCGGCTCACATCGACGGCAATGTCGTTCTCAACATTGGCCTCCCACACCGGCGCCACTGTTGACGCAAAATGTGATCACAACTCGTCTCACACAGCAAGCCGGAAAGCCTAGCTTCAATCGGGTGCCGGGCGTGCGAATCGGTGGCGTGCCCGGATCGATTTGACCTGAAAATCGACAAGGGATAAAACATAAGATCATAAACTGAACGTCTTTGGGTGAGACCAGACAGTTCCATCTTTACGGCCCTGGTGAAGCCACTTACGACGACACATAGCTATGGAAGCTATACGCAACAGATGCAGTTCATTCGGCTAAAGTAACATAACTAATGTAAACAGAACAAACTAGCCGAATACATAAATGAAGACATGTTTAAACAAGATTAAATCATTAAGCATATCAAACTACATCTCATGTTTAAAGCATCATCAAGCACTAAAAATTAAGAATAAGTAACTTATAAATATAAATCGACTAAACAACACATGCATAGGCTACTCCAACTAGTAACGCACGTCTAGCCTTTATAAACCCGTCGAGCATAAACTCAAGCAAGCTAATCCACCGCATGATACCACTCACTATGAATTTACACCACTCCTTGCTACTAGATTAATCCACCGCATGATACAATCTAGCAATAAAGAGCTAAAAGCATAATTATCTAACGAGATCTATAGATACTTGCTACATGTATAAGCATAACCGTATCGACAAGATTGCCGAATCGGGGTCCATGAAGAAGGAACAAACAAGTAACATATAGAGGAGCCTATCGTGATTAAACCGATCTCTAGTCCAATCGGATGACTAGTTCTAGAGTAACCCAAAGACACATCTTCTACGGTACCCGGTCCTGTCAAGGCTTATCTACATATAACGTGAATGAACCCGCAACATGTAACAATCTAGATCGATCTAATTCGGCTATATGAGCTTGATCTACTCGGTATTGAATAAGCATGAAAGGAACGACCAACAAACCGAAAGAGTATCAATCTAGATTGGGCAAAAGAGTGTTGCAAATAATTAAACATTAAATAAAGCATGCAACACGTGATAACTTAATGAATCTATTAGATTTTGCCAAATCTAAAAGAGCCGATAACTAGCCTCTAAGCTTAGATCTTAGCACACGCCGCACGACTCATGACCTAATCGAAAAACTTTGGTAACTAGCTCCTAGCTAATCTTAGCCTGCCGCATACGACTCATGACTAACATGGAACCCTCTTGATTCAATGCTTAAATCCACCGCATGATACTAAGCATTGCAACAAGACTTCTTGCATCATTATCTAAATCCACCGCATGATACTAGACATGATAACAAGGTTGCCGGACTTACGGAGGTCGACGGATCGATTGGCCCTCTCGAAGAACTCGACGACACGACTAAAAGGACTCGAAGGGTGGCGCGTAGCCGGTTGTATTGATTTGGTTGTGAACCCTTATTACAATGGTCGAGGGTTTATATTTATACCTCGAGAACATAGTCCTAAGCACTTACGAACTATCTAAACAAAATTGGAAAGACCCCGAGACACGCTAACTCTATCCATAATCGGAGTCCTTGACTATCACGACTCCTTCCTTTCTCGTCAGCTTCATCTTCCCTTTTGCCGTCTTCAAACGAAGCCGTTACAAGCCGCTTCATTGTTTACCGAATACACGGAAATTAGTCGACCGCATACGCATTTGCGAATTACTCTCCTGCTCCCTGCTGGGTCCACATCATATTCTTGACCAAATTCGGGTGTTAACACATGCCCCCTCAATTTCGAGATAAAAGGATTTTATTTCGAAATTGACCGTAGCGCCTTCCGCCTAGGTCATCACCACCGGCGCCCGCCAAGCCGCCACACCTGTGAGATCCTGTGCTGTTTCTTGTCTTCAATGGCGATGGACACTTCAACGACTCCATCATGGCAACAGGAACCCAAGAAGAGTTTCTAGAGGTAACCCTACCTGCTTTTCCTATTCGGCAATTTTCTTAAATCAGTTCTCAGACGCACTTCTTTGATCCATTCACTTCAATTTCTTCTTGAAGGAAATGAAGAATGAGATCTTAATCTCCAATCTTGCGTGTCTGGATCATTTTTCTTGGTCCGATGGGAGACCCCAATTCGAGGGATTTTATTGAAAGGAAACTTTGAGGATCCCATTTAAATCTAGGATTGCCCCTTCAAATAGATGGCCAAACACTTTCAAGACCTGGCCCCTTCCTTCAATCACGAGAATGGCGCGATTGGTACCGTAGGATGCAATCCAGGGAATAGCGATTTTACGGAATCTCAAGACATTCAGCACTCAGAGCTTTCTTTAGCGAAATGCCGAGAAATGACTCCCTCTTGATAGCGCTTCCCACTTTTGGTCTGATGCTATCAATGCATTTGTCTTCGGTCATGGCCCAATGTCGATTCTCTATCGAGACATTTTCATGATGACGGATGCGAATATCACCAAACCAACCTACCCCTTCAAATACAAAAGCACTAGCTCACGAAGGCGGAAATCGGGAGGAGGTTGGGCCAAGTATGTTGAGACTTATGCTTCAAGCTGCCCCCGTCGATAAAGAATATAGGGCCTTTATGAACATGTGGTTATGCGATTCATCTTACGTGGCAAATCCAATGAGCCCACTCGAATCACATAGTGATGGCTGAAGAAGCTGGCTGCAGCAAGCGGATTCCTTTGGGCAAATATCTCATTGGGAGCATTCTACCACATGATGCATCAAATCACTTTGTCCAAATGAGGAATCAAGGTGAAATTTCATGTTAATGGACCATGGTGGCTTCTTCAAATGTGGTTGCAACTATATATGCATCGGATTGTTTCGTTGATCTCCACAACCTGAATTTTCCTTCAATCAACTATGCCGAAGGTGAAGATCCCGGATACAAGTCAAGTCGGACATATGGAGAAGCTGCATCTTCAATCACCATTGACTTGGACACAGGCCATCTTTTCAAGATCTTCTACAAGGGATTCAACCATGTGCTCTGGTTCCCCTACCGAGAGAATGAAAATTTGACACTTCCTGCAGATTTAGCTATGAGTTTGGGCTGCATAGATGATGATTCTAAGGACATCTACAATTCCTTCATCAAACCTGTGCCTTGCCGCCAGGGGAATTTCATCATGGCCGGTTGATAAGTTCAACTTATGAATTTTATAATCCAAACATGGTTGCCGAGCGGTTTGGACTTGGTCAATTGCCCCCAAGGCCATATTTCTCAAGTATCATCGAGGCCTAGGAGTCATTCTTTGAGTGATCTTGAGGCCAATAAAGTTTTCAATCTTGGATGCAAGCTTCCAGTATATGAACCCAATCCTCTAGTGATAATTGAAGCTGTTCATCCTTCATTCAACCTACGAGTGGCGGGAGTGGCATTCTCATATTTTCGAGCACAAGTCCATCCTTTATGCCAAGTCTTGATGCCCTCATTCTCTTCGATGATGTGGTACATGCTTATGGCTGCCTTATATTTCATGTCTACATTGCTTTTCTAATCATTCTTTTTGAACAGGACATTGCTCCTCCAAGTCCTCCAGAAGTCCAATATTGGCAACCTGGCCCTTGTGCTACTCTGGGGCATGATGCTCCAAGTTTATCAGTGTTCAACAAAATTCTGGCGATGACACGTGCTCTGAAGGATCTCAAGAGAAAAACTCCTACTTCCCTATCAAGGACACTTTGCAGTTCCCAAGAAAACAAGATCAAAGAAAGCTAAGCCACTCCCTCGGTATGAATGCTTTTTGATTTCTTATTTTCCACACCTGTAAATGTATTTGCACTCATCACTTTCTCTTAATAGATACGAGGCCAACCCTCAAAGTCCTGGGGTGGTGATCCTGGATAACTCCCCTGATACTTCTATTGGCCAAGCAAATGCCAATGAATCTGCTAGCAATCCTGGTATGTTCTCATATTTGTTACTTTCATCTTTTCATTCACACACCAAACTTATCTTATCTTATTCAGATAATCAACAAAGAACAAGAAACTTCTCCTCATCGGGCGGAGTGATCAAGCGGTGAACAAGGAAAAGTAGCGAAGAGATCCCTTCTCATCGCCGATGAACAATCGGGTAATCGGGAGAGCAGAGAAAAATCCCTCACCGAGCACTTTGGACAAAGAGAAGCGAAACTCTTCCTCATCAATCGGGAGAAGCAACGAGAAAATTCTTCTCCAAGATATACCAGATTTAACTCCTTCGGCAATCCAAGATGCATCAACAAGCCATGACACTGCTAACCTTGAGGTGGCAACTGCATTAGTCACTCAAAGTCTTGATGCTACTGATCAAGTCCTTGTCGAAGAGGTATTATCTTGATCTTTTCCTCAATCATTCCCTATTTGAACTAAGTCATTCTTGGCCAAGAATAAATTCTCCTCCCGTTATCGTGGTCGCTCTCCAACGAGACTAGCTTTTCTCTTATTGCCGAAGAGTTTGCCGATGACGACGAAGTCTCCTCCAGTCGGCAACTATCATCGAAGGATCAAGTTAAGTCGAAGGCCATAATCTCATTCTTGGAGAGAGATATCGTTGACTGACTCGAGAATCGACAAAATAAGGGAAATAAACGAGCCACTTGGCCAAGAGCTCCCTTCGACCTCAAGGATGCTATAAACGCTTTGTCTCATCTTGACGACCACTTTGTCGTTGTCAAGAGAGCATATAAGAACACATCCAAGGCCATCTTAGAGACCGGCAAGGCAACCGAGAAAACAACGGAGTTAAAGAGCTCTACTACGAATTTAAATCAGCCAAACAGTCTCCTGGACACCTTGGAGCCGGAGTTGCAGCATGAAAGATGAGAGGACTAGGCGCAGCCCAAGCTTGGCTCAATTGGATGCCAACATTCAATCTCATGAAGCCACACTTGCCAATCTGCACCCATTGACTTGGCCAAGACCAAGATAAGCTCTCTTATCAAAGAGACCAAGCAAATCGAGGGTAGATTGCAGCGAGATCCAAAGCTCGAAGTTGAAGATAAAAGAGCCCTTGATGAAGTTAATAGAATCAAGGCTGATGCTCAACACCACGGCTCTTATCC
Source organism: Themeda triandra (assembly GCA_018135685.1). NCBI lineage: Eukaryota > Viridiplantae > Streptophyta > Magnoliopsida > Poales > Poaceae > Themeda > Themeda triandra. The sequence continues at coordinate 765,401 of JAENPR010000246.1, read as the reverse complement.
GAATGTGTAAACTTCTCGCTTGTATGATGATACATGTAAACATTATGCTCGAATGCATTGCATTCGGCAATTTATTTCCTCCGATTTAATATTTTGTTTTTCTCTTTCTTCTCATGCCTTCGTTATCATTCGGCCGCTCTTGAATGTGATTATACTTTCACCTGTGCAAATCGGTACGAACATAACCGCCGTAGGCTCCAAGTGTTTGCTTTAGCCGAATAGCTTTCATCGGCTATTTTGCCGACCGAGCGTATGGGTAAGCTGAATCGCCGGTGGTGATGGGCTCGGCCCAACTCAACATAGGCCCATAAGTGTGGAAAACCCTATCTCGTCGTTTGGCTTTCCCGCGGATCTCGCCACGCTCCCCTGTTCATAAATAGGACCGTCGGCTCCCACCATCATCACACAAGCACAAGCGCTTGCCATCACCCTCAATCTCTTCCACTTCCTCTTCGCCTTCAAGCTCCAAGAAACCCCCACCACCATCCATGGCGGCGGAGATCGCAACAAGCGTCCCCGCCCGGGACGAGGCGGAGGCAGCGGAACTGCGCCGGCGGTGAAATCTTCAACCCCTTGAGCTGTGCTTGTTTTTGATAATTTTTACCCGATCTGAATTTCTGCCCCCTGCGGTTGTTCATCTTCTTGATCTATTTCGAGGTTACTTGGGAACACCGGTGACTACGTCGCCAACATCCGGAGGCGGGTCGCCGGCCGGCACCCACACCGCTTCTTCCGCTCCCGCTCCGCTCCGTGGCGGACGCGGCGGAGGGAAGCGGCCGTCGTGGCCGTCGTCTGCGATAAGAGACAATCTCCTCATCTTGTCCGTGATTTTTCCGATTTAGCCGATTTTAATTGCACCCCTTTGTAGGACGGATCGGGATCGCACCGGCCAATGGCGCTTCCTGGCGCCGGCCATGCGTTTCGACGCCTCGCCCCGCTGCCCCCCGGCTCCAGCCCCGCTCTCGCTCCGGCTCCGGCACCGCCGGCTTCGGCCTCATCGGGTCGGCCTCGTGCGTTCCCATATGGGAGAGAACGACGGGAGATCCCGCCGTACGGCCGCTATGACGCCGCCGCGCACCGTCGCGAGCGGGATGAGGCGATGGAGCTTCTTGGTGAAGAAACCAAGAAGTTCGGATCGCTCGTTGGAGTTGGAGGACAAGCTGCCGGATGAGCGAGGCCATCACCCGGTATTTGCTCTTTGCCGATTGCCTTTCGATCCCCGTTCTTCCCGATTCGTCGCTCCTTGATCCATCTTAATCCTTTTCTTTGCGGACCTCACCGCGGAGCCTGGACCGCTTGAAGGTGGCGGCGACGGCGGCGGCCAACCACGTGAACGCCCGGGGCGACGCTGGAGGATCGCCTAGAGGCGGTGCACAGGTCAGTCGATCGGGTTGCCCTTCATGGCGTGCGCCTCGGCACCGCGCTCGGCCGGCGGGCATGTCGTCCCCGGACCGGGACGACTACACCACGATGCAGACCGGCTTCCGGGACGGGCTTCCCCATGAGGTCGACGGCATCGAGGGCCTCCTGGGGGCGTACGACGACCACGCCGAGGCCATGGCCAACGCCACCAACCCAGAGTCTGTCCTCAACAAGCTCTTCACCAATGAAGAGGAGTAGCTTGTATTAGGATTGGCGCGGGTTGTAAATAAAACTTAAATGAAGAATGTTGGCCGTCGGCTTGATCTTGCTTATCTGTGATGGTGTTTATCTGTTGCATTTGCTTTTCGCAAATTTTTTCCTTAGCTAGAACTTGATCGCAACATTCTTCCGAACGAAATCTCCCGAATCGCGTGACATCGCCTTAGCCGATTAGATCTCGATCCTGTTCCACGATTTGACGGTTTGTAGCGTAGTACTTCAATTCCCTTTATCTTCTCCCGATAAACCTATCAGCTGAGAGATAAGATCAAACTGTTCACTTATACTTTTAAAAATCGACTAAAGGCGATACAACTGTATCGGCTATTTTTGTTCTGAAGACGATACACACGATATCGGCTATCTCTCCACTAGAGGCGATAATATTATCGGTTATTTCTTTCCAACCTCTTTCCTTTACTCTGAAGGCGATTTTATTCAATCGGCTATACCACGCTTTACGTCATAATCATAATTAAGATCCAACTTCGATACTTGGAAAAACTTCTTAAGGTATCTCGCCATTGATGGCTCTAGTAAGTTCCTCTCCAAACAGCGTTTTTAATATATACGCATTGCCGGTGCACAAACCGACAACCCGAAAAGGTCCTTCCCAATTCGGAGACCACTTGCCGAATACTCGTCTTTGGTACCAATTGGCAATATTGTTTTCCAAACCAATTCTCCTTCTCGCAAATTGCTTAATTTTAACTCTCTTGTTGTAGTACTTGGCAACACGTATTTTATTCTTCTCAATATTCTCCAAGGCCTTAAGACGAATCAAATGCAAATCTTCTAACTCATCCATCATCGATCCTTATAATCTTTTTTCTCTCAGTCCTTTTGTAACTCAACTCTCCTTGATCCCGATTGCAACTCCCAAGGCATCACAAAGATTATGTCCATAAACCAACTCATATGGAGATGCTTGTGTGGACCCATGACAAGCCATTCGGTAAGCCCACAATGCTTCATTAAGGACCAAGTGCCATCTCCTTGGCTTCTCATCGATTTTCTTCGAATAATTTTGATCATGATCTTATTTGACGCCTCTCGCTTGGCCATTGGCTTGTGCATAATAAGGAGAAGAATTATACAACCTTATCCCCATGTTTTCGGCAAAATCACAAAATTCTGAAGAAGTGAACCGAGTCCCCGATCGGTTGTAATGGTCTCAGGGAATCCCAAACCTATGAATTATATGTTCCTTGACAAAACGATCATATTTTCTCGATGTGACCTTTTTCAAAGGGATAGCTTCAACCCACTTGGTGAAATAATCATTTGCTAGCAACACAAACTTGTGTCCTTTGCTAGATGGAGGATTGATCTGTCCAATTAAATCTATACCCCATCCTCGAACGGCCAAGGTTTAATTATCGGATTCGTAAACGATGCGTGCTCTCCGAACATTACCAAATATCGACAATCTCGACACCCTTTGTAATATTCAAAGCAATCCTCCAACATAGTCGGCCAAAAGTACCCTGTCCTCCTTATTATCCATTTCATTCGGTAAGGCGACCGATGTGCACCACAAGCTCCTTCATGGACTTCAAACATAATCTTCTTAGCTTCTTCTTGGCTCAAGCATTTGAGCAACACTCCATCTATAGACTTGTGGTACAACCGATCATCAAGAAGCACAAATTTAAATGCCTTATACTGAGCCTCCTCGAAACTCTCGAGATGGATCTTTCGGATAGTTGATAATGTCACTTCTCCGAGTCATTACTTATCTCGATCGAATTGAAAACATCTTCTTCTCACTGTATAGACTTCATGATTTTCCCGATATCCAGGCGGCTTGAGCTAATTTATTTGCTTCTCCATTGTGCTCTCTGGGTATATGATGCAAAGTAACTACGAAAAACTTTTCGAAGTTCCCTACATTGTTCATGGTACCTTGCAAGACATCATTTTTGCATTCATATTGTCCCGTCAACCGATTGATCACCAATTCGAATCACCAAATACCTCAACAAAGAATGACCTTCGGTTCTACTAACAAAGCCCTCTAAGCAAAGCCTCATACTCGCTTGGTTGTTAGTGACAGGATATTCAATTGAAAAAGCAAACTCAAATATCTTTCCACGTGGGGATATCAAAAGAATACCAGCACCACCACCTTTGTCACATGATGATCCATCAAAAAATAATGCCCATGGGGCAATGTTAATCATATCAACGATAAATCACGATGTTGAGTAATAAAATCGGCAATTGCCTGTCCTTTCACCGCTTTTGCCGACTCATACTTTAAATTAAACTCCGACAAGTGCTAATACCCATTTGCCGATTCTCCCACTTAAAATCGGCATTGACAACATGTGTTTAATTACATCAAAACTAGATATAACCACACATTCGGCATTTAACAAATAGTGCCGAAATTTGGTGCATGAGTAATAAACACACAAACAGCTTTTCTATAGCCGAATACCTTGTTTCGGATCTAACGGTTTTCGGCTAAGGTAAGCTATTACTCTCTTTTCCATCAAACTCTTGCATAAGGGCCGATCCTATTGTTAGGCTATCGGCCGCCACATACAAACTTGAAAGGCTTCTCAAGTTGTGGAGGTACCAACATCGGCGGTGCCTTCATATATTGCTTGATTTCATCAAAAGCCTTTTTCGTATGTCACCCCATTACAAATTTCGATCTTTCTTGAGCTTCAACAATGGAGAGAAAGGCAACACTCTTTCGATAAATTGGATATGAATCTTCTCACGAAATTGACCTTGCCCAAGAATGATTGTAATTACGTAAGGTTAGTTGGGGGCACAACTTTGTCTATTGCTTCCATGCTCTTTTTTCCAACTTCTATCCCTCCTTTGTGAATCAAGAACCCTAAAACTCACCAAGAGACTCCAAAAACACACTTGTTTGGATTCATCTTTAAGCCATGTCTCCTTGTGCACTCCAAAGTCTTTCTTAAATCGGCTAAATGTCCTTTATGGTCTCTCGGATTTGACTACTACATCATCAATATAAATTTCTACAATCTTGCCGATTAACTCATGAAAGATATAGTTCATGGCTCTCGATAAGTTGCACCATTCTTCAATCCAAATGTCATCACTATCCACTCAAACAATCCAATGTGACCAGACATCCTCAATGCGTCTTCGCAATATCTTCAACTCGCCATGAAAATCTGATTGTAGCCAAGATTGCCATCCATAAACCGATAACTTCATAACCTGTCGTGCATCCACTAATAAATCGGCAACCGGCATTGGGTATCCATCCATTGGAGTAGCTTTGTTGAGATCTCGAAATCTATGCATACCCTCATCTTTCCATTCTTCTTGTAGACAGTACTATATTTGAAATCCATTCTCATACCTGCATGGCCGAATAAAGTTTGCTTCAATTAATCTCTCAATCTCTTTCTTTACATCGGCCAATACCTCCTCTTTATAGATTTTCCGTGGAGGTTGTTTGAAAGGACGAAATCCAGGTTTTATAGGCGCTTATGCTCAACAATTGATCGATCCAACCCAGCATCTCTGTAATCCCAAGCAAAACAATCTTTGAACTCATTCAGCAACTCTATTAACTCCAATTTATATTCGGGGTCTAAATTTGCACGATATACATCGGCCTTGACTTTGTGCTATCACCAACATTGATTTCTTCTAATTTGTCGGCCGACATGAAACCACGACCAGCTTTGCCTTTGTTGCCATCGATTGGATTGCCCATTAAAAGTTATCATCCGAGCCACCGCTTGGATCGGCCTGTTGATCCCGTCGAACACATTGACGGACCTTCTTTCCATACCTTACCCGAAAGGCAATCTAGTCCATCATACTCCCAATAAGCAAGGCTCGAAGTAGCAACACTCACTTTGAATCATCGGCTGAACAACTTCTACATCATCTCCTACCCACCGAATAAGGATTTGATGCATAGTTGAGGGTATACAAGCAATTAGCATGGATCCAATCCCTTCCCGTAAGTATGCTATATGCCCCCTTGCCATCAATGACAAAGAAGGTAGTGATCAAGGTCTTGGATCCAATCATCGGCTCCACATGTCTTGCTCCACGAGTATCGGAAGCATTGCCGACAAAATCTTTAAGGATCATGTCGATCATGACAAATCTTCATTTGTCATACCAAGTTTCCCGAAAGTAGCATAGGGCATAATATTGATAGCAGCCCCTCCATCAACAAGCATCTTAGTTAAAGGCTTGCCATTGACATATCCCTTCAAGTACAATGGTTTCGCATGACGATTTTTAACTCGGCTTATCAAAGATTGCTTGCCGAGTCAACACAAGTTGAGCCATCGGTCTCGGCATTCAAATTTCATCAAAATCTGAATATACCTCATCTTGCACTTCTTGGTCTTCGGGAGCTTTAAACTCTAATGGAATGAAGAACACCATGTTAGTATTAGCCGATGGGCCCCGTCCACCATCCTTTTTCTTAGGACGCCATACCGGCTTCTTTCGGCTATTTCTGCTTCATCTCTTGATTTCTCAAACGCTGAACTCTTCTCTTCGGCTTTTCCGCACTGAGGACACCATTGCCCTTTTTGCCATCTCAGGAGCTCTCTTCCGTAGTATGGACACTACCGTGAGCCCATGTTTGGTCTGCAAATCTTTTCCTCGATATCCATCAAACTGTTTTTATTTTTAGGCGCCGATCGTTCTCGGAACTTTCATCCCAAGTCTATCATGAACGGGACGGACGGTTGACTCGAGATTGCCTGTACTACGAATATTGATCACCGCATTCGGGGCAATTGTTTCGGCAGGCAATTTCAAGCCTTCATTCCAACAAGGTGTCGAAGAAGGAACAATTCCAATGAGATTGCTCTTGCTCTCTCGTATTCTTCTTGTTCCTTTTGGCGCACTTCGCTTCATATCTCCGACGTTACGCCATGAACTCGCGCTCTTCCTCAATGTACTTCTTGTTCCTCATCATACTCCATCTTCTTTTCCCATTGCCACTTATTCAATAAGTGTCGTCTTGTAACCCCGCGCTTCGGATCAGCGTGTATTCGGCAATTTCCCTTAGCTGCATCGAAGTTTGACCCTTCTCTGCTCGGCTATTCTTGAACCGTGCTTGTTGCACTTCCTCCTTGGTAACTTGCCGATTAGGGTCAACAACCAATTTCTTTGGCTCTTTCGGATGTCGAAACCTTCATCTTTCCCTTTTCCTTGGACTCACCGGCATCAACCATGCCTATGGAGAAAGAGACCATGTTACGAGGGAATGGGTTTTTGTCTACTTTCATCTTGCCATCAAATCTTAAGTGTCCATCTTGAATAGCCTTCTGAATTTTTACTCTGAACACTCGGCAATCATTGATATGATGAGAGTTTGTATCATGAAATCCACAAGATTTCTTGTCCTTTACTCCTTCGGCGCGCATAGGATGTCCTTCCGCGGCTTAACGCGTCCTTCTTGGACCGAGATACAAAAAGAGCTTATCTGCTTCTATCGACATCAAAATCATAAGATCCCTTCGCCGCTTTACCCATCGATGACTGACCAAAGTAGGCTCTTTTGTCCAGGTCAACTCTGCAGCAGCTACTTCATCTTCATCTTCATATTCGGATGCTTCCTCCGTAAATCACGATACATATCAACAGGTTACCGTTTTCTTGAAAACGAGCATCTCTTCGAACCCTTGGGCTTGATTGCTCATTGCTGTCAGCTTTTGTGCAAGCTGTCCAAGATCTTCAAACTCCATGCCGAATAGCTTGTCTCTAATATGTGGCGGCATGCCCGCAATGACCAATTGTGCAAGCCGATCATCGAATAGTCGAGAATAGCACATGTTCTTTGCTTCTCGAATCTCTGCGGAGATACTCCATTGGTGTCTCGAGTTTTCATCCTCATAGACCACGAGATCAACCATCTTCTTCTCATTGGTTCCCGTATAAAAGTATGAATGGAACTTTTGCTCCAATTCGCCCATGTACCAATGGAATTGGCCGCTGCGATGCAAACCATGTGAAAGCCGGCCTGCTTGAGACATAGGAAAATATCGATCCTCCAAGCTTCATCGCGGCAGCTTCTCCAAGTTGCATCGATATCTACTCGACATGCTCAATGGTACTTGGTATCATCCTCGACCGGAGAACTTGGTCAAATCCGTTGGTGGTTTAACTCTTGGTGGAAGAGCTACCCTATTGTACCATTCGGGAAAGGAGATTTGTATGCATATGTCGATGCTTTGGTTTCAGGCCGAATTGATTCTGCATCATATCGGCCATTCGCTTAGGAGCTCATCATTTGTATCTTTTGCTCCTGTCTCCTAGAAGGCACTCCCGATGCACTCCCGTATCCTGGATTCGGCAAAGCATCCAGAGCACATGTAATCAGTGAATTCACTATACCCATCTCCATAGACACTCTTCGCAACTGCTTGCTACTTGGAGAAATCTTATAAGCGAGATGCGGTATATCTTTGTCGCACCAAAGCTACGACCATGAGTTTGCTGCTCGGTCACGGAGGCTTCTCTTTTCCATCATGAATAGCTCCATCTTTGCTTGTACCGATTATCTCCTCTCCTCCAGTTAACTTCCCCGAAGATTGCCGAGTGTTGAAGTACACGGCCAGCAAGCTCTCCAAATCTTGCTTCAAATCGTTTGTCAACTCGCCGGACCAAAAGTTTCAGCCATGATTTTGCGGAAGGTGCCCCGAGAAAAAGCTGTGTTGTGATTCAACATAGTGTCTCCTACAAACTTTGTAGATGGCTCCAACTACCCTCTCATCTCCTCCTCGTCGGTAACATCGATCGACCAACGAGAAGAACTCGTGGCGGTGCTTGTTTGATCATCACTTTTCCACTCTTGTTCTTGGAAAAGGACATCGACATTTCGATGAAATTGTTCCATTGCTTGCTCCACCATCCGGCGTTGCTCGGCGCGGCTCGTCCATGGTCACGTTCGAACGTGACTGTTGTCAATTTCGATCCCATCTTATATTGAGAAGTGGTCCCACCGGGCGTGCCAAAAAGTGTGTTGACGCAAAATGTGATCACCCTGCGTCTCACACACAGCAAGCCGGAAAGCCTAGCTTCAATCGGGTGCCCGGGCGTCTGAATCCGGTGACGTGCCGATCGATTTGACCTGAAAATCGACAAGGGATAAAACAGTAAGATCATAACTGGAACGTCTTGGGTGAGACCGCACAGTTCCATCTTTACGGCCCCGAAGCCACTTACGACGACACATAGCTATGGAAGCTATCTCGCCAACGGATGCGCTTCATTCGGCTAAAGTAACATAACTAATGTAAACAACAAACTAGCCGAATACAGTAAATGAAGACATGTTTAAACAAGATTAAATCATTAAGCATATCAAACTACATCTCATGTTTAAAGCATCATCAAGCACTAAAAATTAAGAATAAGTAACTTATAAATATAAATCGACTAAACAACACATGCATAGGCTACTCCAACTAGTCTGCCGCACGTCTAGCCTTTATAAACCCGTCGAGCATAAACTCAAGCAAGCTAATCCACCGCATGATACCACTCACTATGAATTTACACCACTCCTTGCTACTAGATTAATCCACCGCATGATACAATCTAGCAATAAAGAGCTAAAAGCACATAATTATCTAACAGATCTATAGATACTTGCTACATGTATAAGCATAACCGTATCGACAAGATTGCCGAATCGGGGTCCATGAAGAAGGAACAAACAAGTAACATATAGAGGAGCCTATCGATTAAACCGATCTCTAGTCCACCGGATGACTAGTTCTAGAGTAACCCAAAGACTGCATCCGCCGCACGGTACCCGGTCCCGTCAAGGCTTATCTACATATAACGTGAATGAACCCGCAACATGTAACAATCTAGATCGATCTAATTCGGCTATATGAGCTTGATCTACTCGGTATTGAATAAGCATGAAAGGAACGACCAACAAACCGAAAGAGTATCAATCTAGATTGGGCAAAAGAGTGTTGCAAATAATTAAACATTAAATAAAGCATGCAACACGTGATAACTTAATGAATCTATTAGATTTTGCCAAATCTAAAAGAGCCGATAACTAGCCTCTAAGCTTAGATCTTAGCACCGCACGACTCATGACCTAATCGAAAAAACTTTGGTAACTAGCTCCTAGCTAATCTTAGCCTCCGCACGACTCATGACTAACATGGAACCCTCTTGATTCAATGCTTAAATCCACCGCATGATACTAAGCATTGCAACAAGACTTCTTGCATCATTATCTAAATCCACCGCATGATACTAGACATGATAACAAGGTTGCCGGGACTTACGGAGGTCGACGGATCGATTGGCCCTCTCGAAGAACTCGACGACACGACTAAAAGGACTCGAAGGGTGGCGCGTAGCCGGTTGTATTGATTTGGTTGTGAACCCTTATTACAATGGTCGAGGGTTTATATTTATACCCTGACGAACATGAGTCCTAAGCACTTACGAACTATCTAAACAAAATTGGAAAGACCAGACACGCTAACTCTATCCATAATCGGAGTCCTTGACTATCACGACTCCTTCCCTTTCTGGTCAGCTTCATCTTCCCTTTTGTCGTCTTCAAACGAAGCCGTTACCGACCGCTTCATTGTTTACCGAATACACGGAAATTAGTCGACCGCATACGCATTTGCCGAATTACTCTCCCTGCTCCCTGCGGGTCCACCTGTCATATTCTTGACCAAATTCTGGTGTTAACACCACCACCGCCCACGCGGCCTCCGCCTATGCCGCCACTGTCGCGTCTCCGTAGCCGCCTTCAAGCCACGCCCAAGGCTGCCACGTGCCCTCGATGCCACCGACGTCATGATCCAACCCCGATTGGTTCTGAACGTAGTCATTGACATGGAGGATTTCACCAACGACACCCACCAATTCCTCGATGAAGTGCCCAACCAAGCAGATCTACATCGGGCTACAATGACCACGCCAGCAACAGCACCGAAGCACGCGGCCACGCTGCTAGGTGCTTTTCCCATCGCTCCCGACGCCTCCAACATCACAGCGCTGCACATCAACATCAACACCATTGATGATGTTGCTCTAGAGAAACAACACAGGGACAACAACGACGACCCTCTAGTCGCCATCGCCCTCACCAACACTACTGTCAACCAGGAGATACAACGCGCCAACAACGACGTCTTCATCAAGCCGGGCCCCAACGATAGCAACGCCGCAGGGCATATCCATGACATGACTTCCATTGCAGTCCAACCTAGATCAAACCCGAAAAGGCCACCAGCAACAACGACAACTGCAACCTGGCCAGGTACACGACTATGGTGCATATCCCTACTGCTCAGCGCCCCCACCCTCTTCACCAGAGCCACCAACACCATGTCGGTGCCGAGATACGCCAACTACCACGTCGTCGACAACAACGCACACCAGGTGTTTGATGAAAAGTACCTCATGGCCAAGGAGATCAAGTGGACTCCCCTAGACATCGACAATAACATGCTCGACGTCCACCACAACAACACGACCCTGAACAACTACATCTACTCCGTATTAGACCACATCCACGTCACCAACAGCAAACACTACAACAACCCCAACATTCGATGCTCCAACTACGACGCTGGCAACATCGACACCACCACCACCACCACGATTTGGCTCATCTCCAATAGTGCCATAGAAGCTGCTCTAGCAAGCGTCACATCATTGCTGGAGATTCGACCATGGCACATGGAACAATTGGTGCCTAAGCTCAGCTGCGTCGACCTACAACTACGGCATACTACAATGATGCATCCACAATCAACATCCAAGGGCGCAATACACCAAATGTCATCATCGTGATCTTCATCGACAAATTGAGCTACAAGGTCATCTACACCAAGAGCACCTGCACCCCGATCATCGTCAACAACCCGCACATGGACTACTACCTCATCCATAGCGGCAACCTCCTCTACGGTCTAGAGTTTGCAACAACTCACATGCCATGGAGTATCATCATCACCGACCGCGCCAAGCTCCACCCAGGTGCCCCTAATCTTCCAATTGGCGTCATCATCAACAACATCCCCCATCACCCGCACAACTACCTCTACTTCGCGCACCACTACATCAACAACCTTGACGCAAGGAAGCTTCACACACTGACCTCAACACCTCCATCTCAATAGGATCTCTCCCACTCATCAGCACCATTGACCACCCACAATTTCATCGCGAGGACACACCGTGTGGAAAAGGGGGAGTGATGTAACAAGTCGATCGACGGCCCAGCGGAATTGGGAGGAAATTGGGCCAACTCGGGCCCAGAAGAGTAGGAACCGCTGCAGTAAGACACGTCACGTGGGCCCACGAAGCCGCGTGTGCGCAGATGAGGTGGGGCAGGCGCGCCCACGCTGCTGCCGCCGCCGCCATCTACGGAGATCTCCACGTCATCTAGATAGATTTGGAAAATAGAGATAAATAAAATAGGAAGCACCGGATTGTATGATCGCAGGTTGCTTAGGGTTAAGTCTTGTCGGGACTAGAAATAAAAAGACCCATTTACTCAATTCGATGAAGAAAGAAGAGGGGAACCCATTTACCTTAGAGCTGCCGCCTCTACCCTATCCGCCGCTGCCGCCTCCAGCACCTCGTGGGCACGCGCGCCGCCGGCCGCCGGCGCCAACTCCCTCCACTACACCACCGCCTCCTCCGCTCACGGATCGCCCTCCACGTGTCCACCAGCGCCATACCCATTATAGTTGTCATTTATATAAATTTGGGTTATTAGTAAAAGTCATTGCATACCAAGAATAAGGAGGCTGCGCTCCTAGCTGCGATTATGGAAAGGTGAGCAGCTAGGTAACAAATATCACCACCAAAACCAGTCAAAATTAAAAAGCTGAAGCACATCTTATGATTCCATAAACCGGTTCAGTATTGACAATTAAGACATGATCTCATACCTGTAGGTGCACGAAATTAACTTGGTTATAACATATGCAGATTATATCAAAGGAATTATAATCACAAAAGCTGCATAAAAAGTGCTGTCAGATTTAGAAATAGAATGTAGAGCTCAAGAGAAAATCAAAAAGTGACACCTTGAATAATCTCTAGCATTATGAATGCAAACATAAATGAATGTTAATATCCTCATTGGTTTCGAAAAGTGCTAATCACGTGAGTTTGTCAATTTATTGTGCTAGCCATGCAAGGATTTTGTATTGTATTGCAAGGGTACATTCACATTTGCTAGCCGATCTATATCTAGTTTCAAAGAGAGAAAATTTCGTCCTAATTTTTTTTGACAACCCTTCCTAACCACCAGACAGTGGACTAGTGGAGTGTTTCTTCCTACACATATTTTTACTTATGAAGCTGCACTTACACATTCTGTATCTCGTACTCATATGACACGTACTTATTTAACTTAGAACAACTCATACCTAGTGATGAATGATACACAATTAGATTTCAAAACGTATTGGATCTCGCCCTCCGTATCTTGTACTTGAATCGAACTCATGAGCCGTGCTAGAACAAGTCGCGTCTAATAATTGTACAAAGTTCAATTCCCATATGCATTTGTTCCCGTTGCAGTGTACGGACACGTTTGATAGTTATACAGCAAATACAGCTGACTGACTAGAGCAGCAGCAAATGTATAATAATATTTCTACGTATGACATAAAGTAAAAGTTAGCTAAATGCATCTGTTGACTCTAGGTAATTTTCTGTTGATTACCTTAGCTTACATTATGGATCAGTCATCGGCGTTGACTGCATGGCGGTCTCTGCCCCCATTAATTTAATTTCCGCTGGACTGCACAGTAGTATTTCCAAGTGATGTTACAGAAGCTACCCTCTTGTCGTGCATCTGTTGACTGTTTTACGTTTCGCCGGCTGGGAACAACACACTGAAGCTTCCCCTTCATGCATCCATGGGAGGAGTAGAGTACACCCGCGTGCGACTAGTACTACTACTGAATAGCCTTTTACCAGGAGTGTCAAACGAGGCAACTGCGGGGGTATCCGTCATCGCTAGTCCTCAGTCTGTTGAAGTGACGACGATGATGTTATCAAAGATAAGATTTGGTGGAAAACTGATAAGATTTTTTGGACCGGTTCTTCTACATTCTTTTTTCCCAGACTTGGTCACCACACCAACGCATACGTCCATCTTCTACACACTTCGTCTTGTTCTCCACTGATGTACACTACACCTCGTTCTCCACTAATGACTTCGCAAGTCATTTGTGTGTTGCTTTGGTCTCAAGGTTATGGTAATATTCATCTTTGCATGGTGTGCTGCTAGCTAGCCTTTTCTTTTATGATATGACTCTGCATGATGATGGGATGTATGCTGTGTGCTATCGTTTGCATGATCTTAACTCCTCTTGCTTTTGGTTCATTTTGATTTGGAGAAGCCTGAACCTACAGATATTGTATGTAATAATGATATAATGGTTCAAGTAAAAGCATCTCATTCTGTCATTTATCTCATTCACGCGTACTAGAATCCTAATGAACTTACCCGTGAGCTAGCGCACGCATGCCTGACCAGATCAATGGTGTCAGGCAATAAAAATAACCAACATATAATAACAAATCAATTCAGTGAGCATCATTAGAATAAAGGCGTTGACGGCTCATTAGAATAAAGGCGTTGACGGCTGACTCCAGGTTATTTCTGTTGACTAGAAAATTAAATGCATCAGTCATCGCTGACTGCATGTTCGTCTGCCCTGCACCCTTTGTCGTACTTGGCGAGATTGATGGGGGAGTTAGATATCATGGTGTAATAGGACTAGAAAATTAAATGCATCATTAGAATAAAGTCACTAATGTTAATAGCGCGCGCTTGCGCGCGAGATTGATGGGGTTTTCTTTGGAGTCAGATATCATGGTGTATTTAATCTAATTTTGGGTTAATTGTGCGCCACCACTGGATGGAGCAGCTGTTCCACCCTTGTATGGGATTGGCAATCCGCTGAGCACACCCGGCCCCGGCGAAGGTCCCACGCCGGCGAGATCCAGCAAGTCGACACGATTGACGAGGCCGTCCACCCGCTTGGTGTTGTCGGTGATCGTCTTCAGCACTCCTCGGCCTGGGTGGTCAGATCGGCGAGCACTAGATCCGCCTCCGTCTATCGTTGGCTGATGATGTCCACCGAGTATATCGTCGTCTTCGTCATGTCATTGAGGCCTGCAAGGTGCTTGGTGACGTCCGTGATCCCGGACAGTTGCTTCGCCATGTCGTCGAGCTTGGAGGTCAGATCGTCCAACGACGCCGCCATCTCTAATTGCTTGCAAGGTGCCATAGCAATCAGAACAGAGGAATTTGGAGGGAAAAAATTTTCCCAACCAAATTAGCCGGGAGCTAGATACCAATTGTTATGATCCGACTGGAATCACAAAAGATAAATGGAATTTAGAGAGAATTCGGGGAAGAATGGAAAGGATTCAAGGTAGGATAGCACGAATTGCAGCGGGGAGTTTCAGAATCATAGAGTTTAGGTTGAGTTCGGGTTCTTCGATGCCAAGCAACATTGGTTACAATGGATCTTTATACCCACCCAAACGCTACGATTCGAATGCCTAACCATCAATGAGCTCGGAATTAGGCCCAACACCGGCCCACGCCATCGATCAGCCACGGCTTGCCATCTGAACCGACTCCGCCACACCAACTGAATGCTCCATCGTTAGATTGCCTGTTGTCATACCAGCTACAGTCTTCTTCTGCTTACTGTTGTGGCCGGTTCTAATAGAGGGGTTAGAAAGATCAATGCTATTATGAAATTATTATATATCTCTTCATAAAAAGAATAATATAAACAATAAAAAATGTACTAGTGCTAGGTAGTCAAAAAAATAAAAGTGTGCTTATCATGAATGAATTTTGAATAATAGAAGTGGATTTGTTACATAGGAGAGATATAACGGGTGTAGACTCCGGGGACACATGGCAGTGGGGGGCCTGCAGAGGTGGGCGACGCTGCGCGGGGTGGCGGCGCGACGCAGGGGCGGCGGCATGGGAGGAGGAAGAGAGGAATATAACTTTGTCAGAAAATAAAATAGACCTAATGTTATGGATTGCAAAAGCCATAGATGATGGCCAGGAAGTCTCTAATTTTTGTGAGAATTTATAGCATCTCTATTTCTTATTAGCACACCGGGTGAGAATTAATGTGGAGACTCCCTTAACACTCCAAAACCAAACACATATGAAATTGGTTTGCCCCCCTTGCATCCTGTTCGAGGTAATTCTCGCAACCAAACACACTCCTAGTCTCGAAATTTAATTGACTCCCCCTTCCCGTGAAGACACAAACAATTAAAGCATGTGCCTCCAAAACATAGGAGAAGATAAAACTCCGTGCTACATCACATGGCTAGCTCCTGATCGATCGAGCTATGAGCTTACCATCACCAGTTTAAATTGAATAAATAAATAAATCAATAAAGAACACGGGTAACTACCCGATAGGGTGTAAATCTAACTTAAAGTTTTTTTTACAGAGGTATAGAGTCAAAGTAGATCCAACACCATTACTCCTTAAAGACGATGCCCTCTTGTTTCAATATCAGCTCTAATATAGAGAGGTTCCTCACCCAATTTCGGGAAATATCATGGTCAAGGATTAAGGCCAGATCACACAAATTATTTCGTGAGCAGCGAGCCTTAGAAAATATATAAAATCCAGTATAGTGAAAACACATAACAAAAATAAATTAAACAGGCCAGAGACTCACCTCCACTATGAACAGCATCATGATGTTGCCTAGCGCCATATATGCATTCATGGCTGCAAACAATGTTCCCTGCTGGATCAGCTGTGCCTGCGCAAATTACTCGAGCGAGTAAATAGTGCACTAATAGGAGGAAGAAGCAACCCCCAAGAGCAATTGGCATCTCGCACCGGTGCCAGATCTTCGCCCGTCCGTCCCCACATTTGCCCTATACAACATCGTTAGCCTTTCCTCGAGAGACACATGGACGTAGATGAGGTGCAACTTGCCAGATGCGGATGCAAGCACGCAGCATCCTAAGTCCTGGCCCTGTCGTCGTCCTCCAACTCCAACTCGCTGAGGCACAGCGTGCGCGGACAACTCGGCGGCGGCGCCTGCCGAGGGAACACGAAGGAGCATATGGCCAGATTAATTGTATTTGACCTGACTAATTATTTGGTGGTTAGGAGATAAATATTAGATTTTATTATTTTTATCTTTAAAAATGGCATAGGTGGGTAATTTTCTAGAAAGATAAAATAGATCTAATGGTTACAAATCGTGAGAGTCTTTAGATTCAATGGTCAGATGTTTCTAATTAATGTGAGAATTTCTAGCATTTATCTATTTTTCTAGCGCGTCTGGTGAGGATTAACGTGTACGCTCCGTTGGAGCCTCCAATTAGTAATAGTAAGATAGGAGAGATATAACGGGTGTAGACTCCGGGGACACATGGCAGCGGGGGCCTGCAGAGGTGGGCGACGCTGCGCGGGGTGGCGGCGCGACGCAGGGGCGGCGGCATGGGAGGAGGAAGATAGGGTTGACCCCTTTCTTTTATTAATTGATCCCAAAGAGTACAACTCCTATTTATAGTTGGACTACCTTCAATCAAGATGTCAGGTAGTAGAGGCGATGCGGCGGTGATGAAGAGGCGTCCATCATAGAAGATGAGGCCGTCGGTGAATCGCCATGCATTTGCTGCTGTGTGATCAGCTATAGCAAGGGCGATTGCATGTAGGTCCCGTTCTTCCTGTATGGCCTTGCGCAGTTGATCGAAGATGGCATTATTGTCGTTGTTGTAGTTGTCGAAGATGCTTGGTAGGCGTGCATGCTACTCCCGGTGCGCCATGATGCAGGGACAGATCGCCGGGCGAAGCTCCAGTTGCTGGTGTGGGCATGGAAATTGAAGACGAGTCGCAGGTAGAGCTTGTAGATCATGTGATAGTGCATGGAGTAGATGTCCGCGTGCTTCACGATCGTAGGTGAGAGTTATGTCGATGAAGTCCCACATGACACACCCAAAGCTTGCTAGCCATGGAGTGCCTAGTATGACGTCGACATCGCGGCCGAGGTCGATGAGGAACGCGTCGAAGGTGTAGGTGTCGGTGTCGATCTGTAGTGGTATTGTGAACATTGCAGAGAGGCATGGCATCTCTTCTCTGTTCCCGACGATCATGGATGTGTTGTTGCGGCGTTTGAGAAGAGCAATGTTGCGGGCGATGTTGATGTCGATGACATTGTGGTTTGATCTGAGTCGACAAGGACTTGGACGTCTAAGCCGATGATCGTCCCTTGGAGATACAAGGGAAAAGCTCCTCGTACCTCCACATTGCGTTTGCCAATGAGCATCATGACCCCGTTCATTGGCAAAGGGGATGGTAAGGGTGATGGTGTGGCCGTGTGGGCGTCGATTGGTGGCGGTTACGGTGGCGCTTGCCAAACCGTGAAGGCACAGGCTGCACCTCCTCTTGGTGTTGGCCTGCTCTGTTCACGTGGATGATGATGTTTTGGGTGATGTTGATGGTTGTTGGGGAGATGGTGTCTGCATCTGTCGATTCAATCTCAATGTCGGGCGTCGTCGTAGTTATTCATGGAGCGTCATGCTAGTTCTCCAATGATTGGAGGCGAGCATTGACAGTGGCGAGTTCTCAGTGGAGGTCGTCCATCTTGCGGAGAGTTTCGGCGGCGAAGTTTTGGAGAAGCTCCTTGATCTCCGATAGCTTGGTCATGGCAGCGGCGTGGGATCGAACCGGACATCCGATACCAGGTATAACGCGTGTAGAATTTGGGGACACGTAGCAGTTGGCGGGGCAGCAGAGGCGGGCGGCGTGGTGGGTCGCGGCACGATGGCAGGGGCGGCAGCGTGGGAGGAGGAGGAGAGGAAGATAGGGTTGACCCCTTTCTTTTATTAATTGATCCCAAAGAGTACATCTCCTATTTGTAGTTGGACAAGCTTCAATCCTAAGCTAATATAACTAGGAGGTCTTCATAATCATGCATTCCCCTTTCACAATTCGGTCCTTACATTATTTATCCAACTATTTCTAAACCTGGGAGACTCAATTAGAGAAACATAACCGATGATGGTGGCGGCTCGAGGGGATTGCACCCCGTTTGGCCGGCGTGCGCGCACCTAGGGCCCGCGCCTAGTGATAGCGGCGGTGGCTGGGCCCCTTCCGTTGGGCCAACTTGGTCGAAATTCTTACCCAATTTGAAGAGCCTACGTCTTGTTAAAGAGAAGTAGTACACACTATGTTAAAAAAGCGTCATCACATACGCACGTATAACGCGTCTGTAAGAAGGCCATATTTTGGCACATATATAACTAGGTGAATACCCCGCGCGTTGCCGCAGTAGTAATATCTAATAGCAACATCTAAGTATGTTGCCATCGAATATAAAAGATAAATTTAAATATATAATGGATAACAATATTGATAAAATAAAGTAACGACATTACCTGTCTACTTTTTTTCAAAACCATTGTATAATTATATTATAGTTTACTCAAAATAGTGCACAAACTGCATACCAGAGGTTAATGAATACTTTTGAGTTCATACTGAGCCTAATCATATTAAAAGTAAAAACACTGCACTCAATATATATGTCACAATATATATATATGGATTGATAATAACATGAAGACGAAAGAGAGGACCATATATAAAATCCAAATAAATTACTACTTCGTTTCTAAAGTTAGGCTGCCATGCTGAACTACGTAGCGGATCGATTGACCAATTCCCGTGCATGCGAGATGCAGTCACAGACAGACGGACCGGAAGCGCAGCCTTCAGTTCAGGTCATCTACATGTTGTCTGCCCCTCAGCCTCCTTCCGCTCGATCGCCACACGCTGAGGCGCTGACGCCGCGCAGTCTGCTCCTCTGTCGTGTGCCCTTGTCCGCTCCATTGCCATTGTTCTGGGTCTGAGGAGAGGAAGAAGGTGGTTCTCGTGGCGGACGCGATAATTGCTAGACGATCATACACATGTACATGAAGGCAGCCAGCGATGGTTCGTTTTTTGCATTTGTGGTGGGCTGGTGGCGAAGAAATCAAAGCGATAATAATAATGACTATGTCTATTCGTTTTGTGTGCTCAACTGTGTGTACTATTAATTAGTGGTGCAGCTAATAAATTAATGGCCATGCATAGTGCATAGCTGCATGCACCGCGTTGTGGGTTTGGAAATGGAGGAGGGATCGTTGGCCTCCCTTCTTTAGAGGATGGTGAAACATTAATAACTGGAGATCATGATCTAAGGTTACATATAGAGAGATATTATAAGGATCTGTTTGGGCCTGAAGAAAGCAGTAATATTTCCATTGATGAGGATTTTTGGGCAACACAGGGGACATTGTCAGATACACAGGCTTCAGAACTACTGCAACCTTTTACAGCTCAAGAGATAGAGGCAGCTTTAAAGGATATGGACTCAAACTCTTCTCCAGGGCCAGATGGCTTACCTACAGGCTTCTACAAGACAATGTGGCCCCAATTAAAGGGTGTAGTGCTGGAAATGTTTGAGGATTTGTTTGAAGGAAATTGTAACATATCTAGGTTGAATTATGGTTTGATAACTCTAATTCCAAAAATAAAAGAGGCTTCTAACATAAAACAGTACAGGCCTATTTGTCTTTTAAATGTGGATTACAAGTGCTTCACTAAAGTATTAACATTGAGGTTGTCTAAGTATGCACAAAACCTGGTCAGTCCAGCTCGGACAGCATTTATTCCAGGCAGGTATATTTTGGAAGGAATAGTGATGCTACATGAGGTATTACATCATCTGAGAATTCAGCACAGACAGGGTGTGATTCTGAAATTAGACTTCGAAAAAGCTTATGACAAAGTTAACTGGAACTTCATGATGGAGGTGCTAAGGAGGAAGAATTTCCCAGGAAAGTGGATAGAGTGGATGAAACAGGTTATTGAAGGTGGGAGAGTTGGCATACTGATAAATGGTCAGCCAGGAGGATATTTCAGAACTTATAAGGGGTTAAGGCAAGGAGATCCACTGTCTCCTTTGCTTTTCAACTTAGTGGGAGACACATTATCTATGCTACTGGACAGGGCTAAGTGCAATGGCTATATAAGAGGTTTGGTACCAGAGTTAGTTGAAGGAGGGTTAACACATCTACAATATGCAGATGACACTATTTTGTTCCTAAATCAAGATGAGGAGTCGATTTGCAATATAAATTTCCTTCTGTACTACTTTGAAGCTATGACAGGGTTAAAAATAAACTATGACAAGAGTGAGGTCTTTGTATTAGAATCTACAAAAGAGGAACAGAGGAAAATTGCAGGAGTCTTTAACTGTGGAGTTTGAAGCTTTCCAATGAAATATTTGGGGGTGATGATTGACAAATATTACATGAGCTCACAGGATTTTGACTATGTGTGCCACAAAATAGAAAAAGAGTGCCTACTTGGCAAAGTTGCTTACTCACTTATGGAGGGAAAATGATACTGACAGAATCTTGTCTAAGTACAGTACCAAATTATGTAATGGGAGTGTTTCATTTGAAAGGAGAAGCTCACCATAAGATGGAAACAGCAAGATCAAATTTCTTTTGGCATGGACCAGGTAATAAGCAGAAGTATCATATGATGAGGTGGGAGGTGCTAGCCACCCCAAAATCTGTTGGAGGGTTAGGTTTTACTGATACAAGAGTAATGAACAAGTGTCTCTTGGCAAAATGGATCTACAAACTAGAGAAAGGTGACAGGAATCCATGTTGTGACTTGTTGAGAGCTAAGTACATGGGAGACAAAGGTTTTTTCAGCTCAAAACAAAAAAATGTCTCCCAATTTTTGTCTGGTTTGCATGAAATTAAACAATGGTGTGCGAGAGGTTTGATTTATGTGTGGTGTGGGGGATGCCCCTTTAAGATAGTGTATAAAAGGATTTTTGAAATTTGCAATGAGCAAGCAGGCACTGTTTATGAGATATTAGGAAACAAAGAGATCAAACTGACTTTCAGGAGATCCTTTGGCATTCCAGAGATGGAGGAATGGCAGGATTTGCTGCAGCAGATAGAACAGATATAGCTGACAGATGAGGCAGACACAGTCAAATGGGCGCTGGAAAAGAGAGGAAACTTCACCACGGCTTCATTGTATAAAGAGCTAACATATACAGGTATGCATAATAGAGAGATAATGGGGATTTGGAGAGCTAGAGTTCCAATGAAGATCAGGTATTTTCTGTGGTCGGTGTACTCAGACTGTCTCCCATCTGCAGAGCAACTGATCAAGAGGAATTGGCCAGGGGACCTAGAGTGTAAATTGTGTGGGGATGTAGAATCGGCTCAACATATCATGTTTCAGTGTGTCATTGCTAACTACACTTGGTGTACTTTGAAGGAAGCTCTGCGCTAGCAAACTGTCCCAACTAACCTACAATCTTTCTTCTATTTGAGCCGCGGGAGAGGGGAATACCCTAAACCCATGATGATTTTTTTGTTAGCCTGTGTTTGCTGGAGTCTCTGGTTGACCCGCAATGATCTCATTTTTAATAATAGAGTGGTAACAGGTACTGATACATCGATCGATTACATTTATGCAGAAGTGGAGTATCTTGCTTCGGGACGTGGAAAAAGAATGGGTGATGAAGACGATAGGAAGGATATCAAGTTGATCGGGGCAAAGCGGGCGAAGATCGTGGCATGAAGATGGAGAATGATGAGGATACAAGCAAAGGAACAACAAGCAAAAAGCAAGTTAAAAGCTGATACTGCTGTGAATGTAGTAGTAGAGAGTCTCTGAGTTGTCGTGAAAACCTGTAATCTCTTTTGCTGGGGAGTTGTCTTTTGCGTGTTTTTTTCTTAGAGGCCTCTCGGCTATGAACTGAATGTATCAGCTGGTAACCCCAGCAAACCTATCTTTGCTTTCTATAAAAAGCAAGGCCAAGTGGTCTTTGGTCTAAAAAAAAATCGTTGGCCTCCCGCGCAAAGACTCTACGTCGGACCTACGCTGGCTCTCTGATGACATGGCACGATGACAAGCTAGAGAAATGAGGTAGTAGGCATTAACTTTAAAGGACGGGCCGATGGCCATATGGAGAGAACTAGAGCATAAACATGAGATGAGCTTCTTTGTGCACACGACACGGCACTGCTGTTTGGTGAACAATGTTGTTTTACTAAGAAAAGTAGTCAATGCAAAAATTTAAAAAGAATACAAGTAAATTAATTGTTTTAATAAAAAGTATAGGCCATAGAATAATAACGAAAAACAAGTAAATAAATTGCTCACTATAGTTAATGTGGTCAAGTACGACACATGTAACGGGGGGGTTAACCTTTACCAATGCAAATTTAAATTAATGTTAAGTTCCTCATTACAACCATTATGAATGCAAACTCAAATCAATGTTAAGTTCCTCATGCTTTTATTTTTGAGATTACACAGTAGTATAACGTAGACGCTCACAACACACACACTCACCCCTATGAATACACATATTCATCCTCATGGGTTATTTGTCCAATTCCAATATATATATTTCTTCCCGTTGCAAGGCACGTGTACAATTTAAGCAAAAAAAAACCGCACGTGTACAATTACTAATTATACAGCAAATACGGGTCTCCTTGACTGACTACAACGGCAGCAATAGTATATATAACACTAGTGCGCACGGTAGCAAAGTACAGACAGCAGCGGATCGACGCCACCCTCTTGTCGTGCATCTATTGACTGTTTTACGTTTCGCCGGCTGGGAACAAACACACTAAACTGAAGCTTCCCCTTCATGTATGCCCCTCTCTGCTGTGCATGAACGACGCTAGTCCTCGATCAGATGATATTATCAAAGATAAGAGATCGAGTTGGCGGAAAAGTGATAAGATGTTGTGGAAAAGTGACCGGTAAAGTGATAAGATTACACACGCGATTTTGTGGACCGATCCTTCTACATTAACTCTTTTTTCCCGGACGTGGTCACCCACACCAACGCGTACGTCCATCTTCTACACACAATACCTGGTTCTCCACTGATGTACACTACACCTCCTTCTCCACTGATGGCTTATTTTTTATTACTTCTTCTATTCTAAAGTACAAGTCATTTTAACGTTTTTGTTAGTCCAATTCGCGATGTATCTAGATGTAATAAAAATAATATGTCTACATATGTAGCAAAATATACGGAACGAAAGGAGTAATAGAAAAATAATGCTACTATACATTGTTTCACCAATTTTATGGCAGAAACCATTCACATTTTTTTGACACGTCACCAACCAAAGTTAAAAAAATACTGGCCCACATCGATTTTTCTTTTTCCATACTACGCTACAACTCCATTGGTGCGGTAACACCCCAAATTTACACACCTCGGGGTGTCACTAAACAACACCAACAACAACCGCACTTAACCAATTAATGATTTTGGTGGCATCTCTTTTGTATATAAGAACAACGCGGAAGCAAAACAAAAATATTAACCAAAGGAAAACTATACAGTACTCCAAATAGGAAGTGCAACAAACTCTCTTTAAACATCTAATTCCAAGTCTCACGAATATAACCAAATTATTTTTATATTAAAACTTCAACTCTCTAAAATGAGAGTGTGTGTGACGTGCAGCTAATCCCCTTCCATTCCAAGCAAGCATCAAACACCTGGATTGAGTAAAGCAAGGGTGAGATGAAACATCTCAGCAAGCGAACTTGTTTTGACAAGCTATTTAAACCACAGGTTGAATTACATGTCAGTTTAACATGAGGATATAATATCAATATCAATGAGTGACTTCCAATTTTGGACATAGCCAGATTATAGAGCTTCGTAATAACAAAGGCATAACACCTTCAATATAGTTCACAATAACATAGACATAATACCTTCAATATACTTCATAAAAATATAGACATGGCACCTTTAATTTATTTCATAATAACATAGATATAAGACCTTCAATAAATACTTTAAAAATCCCTTCAATAAATACTTCTCTGAATGCATATGAATGCAATGCAAATGTCTCCTGCCTGCACACCCAACAAGGTGTGGAGCTGCATCCCATCATGCGTACCGGTACAGTCATGACCATAGGTCAAGACATTACTTCCAATGCCAATGAATGATGCAATGCACTTGGCATGCTTCAATAAAATTCATATACCACCAATGATACTTCAACTTCATCTTCAACTTGTGGGCTAGCCACAAATAGAAATATAGAATAATAACATCACCATAAATACTTAAATAAGACCACGATTGATTAAGGTTGAATAAACCAAGTTCATGTTTTGTATATTAGTGGTAAGATATCCTTATAAATAATAAGATGTAGGTGATGAAAATAACAAGCCAAAACCGTAGCAAACCACCGCTACATTCACTTGCCTCTTTACCGAAGGAGAACAAAAGCACTAGCGACATTCCAAAGTGTTACACCTGATCACAAACCATATTCAGTACATACACCTTCATACAAGCAATAATAACAACAAATACGCAATAGAGCGCCCCAAACCCGACATTCACTCCACTACCGCTTGCGCTATCGATCAAGACAGCAGCACTAACTCTTCTCTTTTTTGTAAACTTTAGACTACTAATCCAAAAATCCTAAAAATTTACCAGATTATGCAAAACTTCATTATCTACAATTCTTGTGTTATCATATTTTGCATCAGAGGTTTCTAATATGGCATAATTAACCATGCAACATAACTGAATATTTTTGACATCCAAACCTGAACATCAGATACCAAAAATTCATAACTGAACATGTACTAATTCAATGAATATAAACTATACCAATCTGGAAAGACCAATAAACTCCCTAAAACTTTCATTCAGATCATAAAATCAAACTAACTCATCTAAATAGTCCAAAACATCATAGATCTAATCCTGTTCAGATTCTCGTCACTGAAAAACAGTCCACTTAAACAGGTCATATCTCCAAAACTACAAAGGCTTTCGGGGTGATTCTGGTCTCTAAAGAAACATATAGAAGTTCTCAATAACTTGGTCTACAGGCACAACATTTATTGAAGCTTCTAAGATGCCCTAAAACAGCGACGAACTGAAACTACAGATTCTGATGGGTCCCAAAACGGGGGCAAGATTGATTTCGAAAATTACTCCAACTAAACCCCATCCAAACCAGCGTTTTGATCCACCAAACTTGACCAAATGAAGGGGATCAACATTAGGATTCTCACCTAGGGAACCCACAGCGAGCGCAATGCCGGAAACCTCAGCGACTACTCCATCCTTCCGTTCTCTTCACCTTCCCGTAGTCTCAACGCAATGATCGTCGCCACTACAAAGGTCCCCACGTTTTGATCTATGCCGAACATGGCAAAGCCATTACAAACGGTGAGAGGCACAAGGAATTGATGGAAAATCTAAAGGTGTGAGATGGATCCTCACCGATGGGAGGAATAATGGCCACCACGACGGCACCGACGGCGACGGCGGTGGCAAAACCCTAGGCCTTCTCCTTCTCTTTCCCTCTCTTCCTTCCTGTGCTACACAGAGGAGGGGTGGCGGCTTCTGGAGTAGAGGAGTCGTATGTTTGAGGGAGAAGAAAAAGAAACACACGGCCAAGAGGTGTCCGTCTCAAAAGAGACAAGAGGTCGCCCTTTACTGTAGCTGCGCTACAGTAATTTCGTTTTATTTTTTATTTTTTTCTTTATTCCTTTTGTATGTACAGAGCGTTACAGGTGCCTAGGAAATAAACACAGTTTCTAGTAAGTTTACACGCAACATCTAAGGCCACTGAAATTGGTGAACCAATGTACAGTAGCATTATAAGGCCACTGAAACTAACTTTAGCCTATATACCAAGTACATCGCAGAGAGGTTTCGTCTTCCATCTCCACTTCGAAAAGAAACCTGCGCTTTTTAGAAAAAAACATCCTAGCTATCAAGAAATTTGAAAATATCGCACGACAAAAAACAACTGAAATCATCAGTTGTCGTTCCTTACAACTCAAGATCTGTGCTCCATCGTCGTTATAGACAAGGACCAAGGAGTACAAAGAGGCGATCCACACCCTATATACACGGAAGGAAAATTGTGCTTACCTAGCGAATAGGTGTCATGTTGACTGACTACAGCAGCAGCTAGCGGTGTTTACGACAGCGACGATCGATGGTATCGCTCGGCGTCACATCAAGTAAAGGCAGCTGAATCAGTCGTACGTTAGCTAGTTGAGGCGCTGGCTCCAGGTGATTTCTGTTGACTGGAAAATTAAATGCATCAGTCATCCTTGACTGCATGGTCGTCTGCCCCGCACCCTGCTTTTCCAAGTAGCGTGATGCAAGTGAGGTTACAGATAGAGACAGCAGCACACGCTTTTGTCACATATATCTTGACTAATGACGATTCCGATCTAAGATAAGACGTTGGTACAAGACAGATGCAACTCGATTAGAATTTCGTTTGCATACTACTGTACTAGCTAGCCAGTCCACCACACGTAAAGTCTTCTTTTCTGACGAAACTCCTCCACAGGTAAAGTGACCAGTAAAGTTATTACACACGCGATGCTGTGGACCGCTTCTTCTACAATCTCTTCCCCGGGGTCACCGCGTGACACTAACGCGTCCATCATCTGCACCTAGGTCGCCCAATCTCCACTGACTTCATCTGTAGTGTGCCGCTTTTACTTTGACGACATCACATCATGATGGGATGGAAGTTGTGCTATCATTTGCATGCGTCATTGTCACTCCTTTTGCTTTTGGTTGCATTTGAGTTAGGCACGTAATAACACCTTCGTCGTTGTTCGCAACATTCCGCTCGGGGCCTCGTGGGCGTAGTACGTCCAAAAGCGTGCATGCCAAGAGTCAAAAAAAAAATTGCTCCAATATGTTGTATGCTTAGCAGGTCAATTCCAAGGGAACGATAGATTTTCATTTTCACAATTCAAAAACTTCAGTCGCCTGGAGCTATCAGGCGTGTGACGAGCTCAGAACTGGCCGTTCCTGTGCTGTCAGTTCACACTAACTGCAGAGTTCAAAGACCTGGGAGAGGCCCACACACGCGCTTCGCAGACGATGGGATTCGAACTTGTGACCTCCCCTTGCGCATACCATCGTCTACCATTGCACCCCTTAGGAATTTATGTCATTATTCCATTTTAGGTCTCCACATATTATTATAAACCAAATGTAAATCGATTAATTGAGGTCCAACACGAATTCAAATGAAAAACTTCTTGACTAGAAGTTTTAGAACTTTTCAGATCTGACGACTTTTGATTGGTAGTTTCTCCATCAGACGTTATTTGCAAAATTTGAATTTCAAATTTGAAAAATTCAAATGTATTTTTCTTTGACAAGATGATCTGAACTCATAAAATTATCAACTACAAAGTTTCATGACCTTCTGAGATCTACAATTTTGTTTTGGTTGTTTCTTCATTCAAGGTTGTTTGAAAGATTCAAATTTCAAATTTTTGAAGATTCAGACGTACTTTTTTCATGACAAGATGATTTGAAATCAAAAGGTTACCAACTACAAAGTTTTGTAACTTTTCAATATCTACTACTATTATTTTTTCCATTTGTTCACAAATTTTACATCTCTATCATATGGTTCATAGGGTTCCACAAACTATATGAGAGATATTCCTAAAATAATACTTGTAGATTTTGATGAGTTCTACAACTTTTATGCTCATTACTTTTTCAACCGAAATCATTTGAGGTTTTAAATGTTGATTCAACTTGTCATTTTTAAAATTCATATTTTGATGGTTTCAGAAGAAAAGATGACCAAAATTAGAGCAGTAAGTGCATAATAACTTGATAGACCAAGATTTTAGAAACAATTAGGAAAAACATCACATTTGAAGTTATTATGAGGGAGAAAGACTAGTTACAAGTTCTAGCAACATATTACAAAGAACAAATAGAGTTCCCTAATAGTTAAAAATTAGCTTTTCAAACAACATTTGAATAAGTAGCAAATGATATTAAATTAAAGAGGTGACAACTACAAAGTTGCATAACTAACCTTTTCCTTTTCTCCCATATATCATTGAAGCATTTGATGTGGTGTAGGTCATATTTGTCCATTTTTTGTGGCCAGAGCTGCTCAAATTCTTCTTCTATCAGTGAGTTATCCAATATATCTCTAATTTCTTCATACAACCCTTTCTTTTTTGGATCTTGAAGCACTTTGGCCATTTTTTCTCCTAGTTTTTTCATGACATGGAACCAACATTATCTATGTATTGTCTCCAGAAATGTTTCCATTGTAGCTTTCTTCATCGCTGCATCTTGGTTTGTTATAAAGCATTTTGGATGCTTTCCATTCATTGCTTTTAGGAACTCGCTGATCAGCCAATTGAATGTTGTAGTCGTTTGATCTCCTAGGAAAGCACATGCAAATAAGTACGTGTTCCCATGTGTAGAAACTCCCACAAATAGAGCAAAAAGGAAGATTGTACTTGTTTGTTAGAAAGGTTGTATCAAAACTTATGCAGTCACCATAGGTCTTGTAGTATTCCCTTGCCCTTGCATCTGCCCAGAATATGTTCCTTACCCTCTTATTTTGATCCATTTCAACTAAATAGTAGAAGCCTGGATTCTCTATCTGTCTCTCACTAAGAATTGTAACATTTGAGTCATGTCATTTAATGTCCTTTCTCTTCCAATTATGTAGTTGTAGTTGGTACATCTTTGTCATCATATGGTAAAGCTGACCTTCCACCTCTCATATAGGACAATATAGCAACCATGTTTCTAGTTGGTATATTTACTTTCTTTAGAGTCCTTATCAACACCTTCTCTTCCAGTGTCATGTATTTGTGACATCAAAAGAACTTGGTTTCATAAATGGGTCCAATGTCATGGTTGTGTTCCAAGTGTACACTTGTTATTGTTAACACCCACATTGATTTCCTTGGCAGTGACTGCACATTTGCATCTTGTTCTCTCTTTCAGGAACTATTGATTCCACCGCTTCTTTTTCTGGCATTTGCCAAATTTGTTCCATCTCATTGTGAAACTTGTCTTCTCATTGTTTCTTTTCTTATTTCTAGTATGGTAATTTGTTGCAATGACTAGGGAGAACCCAACCATGCCAGAGTACTCACCGCAGAATCTCTGTGCATCATTAGTAGTCTTGAATTGCTTTCCTATACTTGGTATGTCCCTTTTCTTCAATATCTGCTCCACCATTTGTCTTTTCTTCTTCTTGTTCATTTTCCAGAAATATTTCTATGTCTTCTTCTTCTATAGTTTTGCCATCAATGTTTTCTGTATGCTCTTGTACTTCACTAACATTCTGATGTGTACCTCCTTCATAGATCCGATGTTGATCTTCTAGTCCACTAGCTTCCTGCATAATCATTTCTTTTGTTTCATAAGTAGTTGTATTAGTGTACCTTTTTGTTGGAAAAAATATAAAATGAACTAGCATCATTTATTATGTCAAACACTTACTCGTTGAAGATTCATTTCATCAAATATTTCTTGACTCCATGGATTTTGCTTTTCCCAAAGTAATTCCTCTTCATCAATCTTGTTTGTTTCTTCATAAGTTTCTGCTCTTGTTTCAATTGATGCTTGCATCATAATTTGAGCTTAACTTTGTACCATAACAAAATTGTATTAATAGGTATGTGTACCTGGAGATGTATATAAAAGTCCTTTTTTTTGTATGTGTACCTGGAGTAAACTTTGCTCAACATATCTTACTATTTCCATGGGGTTTGGGCTTAAAGTGATGCTTTTAGCATTTTCTTGCATTTGCTTTCTTTTTGACAATCCAGATGTATTTTCTTCTAGCAAAATAAGGAGATACTAGTTGTATAAGTTCTTTCTCATACTATTTTTTCACTAAACAAAATCATAACATGTACCTGTATGGTGTTTGATACTAAAGACCATAAAGTCTTTTTTGGTGAGAGATTGTTCTTCAACACATCTGTCAGTCATGATCCTTTTTTTTGAGAAAAATGTATTTCTGTCAGTATGTATAGATTGTTCCATCTTACTTGCAGTCTATTTTTCTTCAATACATCTGTCAATCTTCTTCAATACATATGTCACTACTGCACACGGCTTTTCCACAGCGGGCAGAAACAGTTTCTTGCAGTGGGATATCCTGCCCGCCACGAACAAGACGCCATGGAAAATGATGGCTTTACTACAGTGGGCTATCCTGCTGTCATAGCTCTGCCGTCAGGTACACCATACGCACACCATCGCCGATCTGCACTGGAGGGAGACGATGAGCAACGGTGCGGGTCCAGTTCTGAGGAGAGAGAGGTCAACGGCATACCTGCAACGCCGTCGTTGAAGCTCCGCCTAGATCTGCTGGATTTGGCCTCCACCTTCACAGTTGCATCACCTCCGCTACAACAGCCGCCGAGGGAGGGCGTCGACGAAAGAGAAGGTCGCGCGGCACCAGAGGACCTCAATCTACTCGATCTGCGCCGCGGTGGTGGGGCCTGGCCCGCCGGACGCCGGAGAAGGTGAGGGAGGGCAAAGCACCAGAGAGGACCTCGATCCGCGCCGCGGTGGTGGAGCTTCGCCACAACAGACGCCGGGAGAAGGGTGTTGACAAATTTTAACGTCGCCACTGAAATAGCACCGGCGCCAGATATGCCCTGGTGGGGGTATATCTTATGACCATTGAATTATTCCGCAAGCACACAGAATGCACCGCTGTAGCACTTCACCGAGGATGAGTATTTCAAGGTATCATTATTTATTTTATCCCAAGGGAAAGTTGAGCTGGGACCGTCTAACAGAAGAGTGGAAATATCCTTGTGTTTACTACGGCTCTAGAACCAACTAATGCGATAGGGGGTTAAGCGATGGATAGGATAAATGACAATGATTGTGAGGTAAAAATCCTAATCTATGGTAACTAGTGTCAGCTAGGTGGGAGGACAACTTGTGAGTATAGGACTTCTATGATAACTAACTTAACTAAGGTGGACTCGATCCTAGTAGATAGATGAAGAAGCTAGAGTGACCCTAACTACCTTGTGTGAGGGGAGGAAATGAGAGAGTAGCAGCCAGAACCCCTACTCCGGCAAGACCAAACTTATGTACGCCCTGTACTTAGAAACTAGCCTCTACGTGGTGGAAATCCCTAATGCTGAGCCCGATCTGTCACTTCAGGCCAGTGTTGTCCACAATCGTTCCGTCGAGACTAGTGGTCACCAATGATAAGACTAAGTATGAACACCACGTTCACACTTCTTCTTACGACTCTAACTCATGATCAAATTAGATCGAGTTCCTATGCAAGATAGGACGTTCATCTACACACAAGGAGTTGGTACAGGGACCAATGTGACTAAGAAAACTACGCTACTAAGACTTCGTACACTACAAGACTATAAAGACTATAGACTTGCACTAAGTAACTACTTAAAGTAAATACTGAGCAAAGGAAAGAAAGAATATTATATTAAAGTAAGTACTGAAGGAAACATACAAGAGCTATTCCAGACTCTTCAGAAGCTCCGAAGACCCCGAGCAAGCTCGACTCGACTCTAACTCCCACTATAGACTAACAACTACTTGATCTCAAGAGTATTAAGCTATGAGATTTTCAAGAGATTCTCAAGAGATGATTTACAAGTGTGAACTCAGCCTCTATTTATAAGGGGGGTGGAGTAGGGGCTACTCCACCGCCACGTCATCGATCCGCGTGACATCCCTTCTTGGCCCTTGGATCAAACCGACCTCCAAACCGACTTTGTAGTGGAGGGTTGGGATCTTCCGCATGTGGGAAATGTGGGGGAGGCAACCGACCTTGCCTGGCCACCAAATGGTGGGGCCAGCCTAGGTTAGTTGGCTGGTGTCCCCACACATCATGCAGTCTGGTTCACCCACTGGTTGTCCATTGTCACGTATGTTCTTCTGACATGTGGGCCCATGAATCCATGTACTCTTGATTTTCACCGTTGAGAGAAAGCACACTTCGATCTGATGCCTGAAAATTTCTCCTGGGAGGTTGCCTTGGATCATGCCTGTGTGGCACCATGTGGAGGCCACATAGGGGGATCGGCCGACCCCCTATGTGGGCCCTTTTTGGCTCTGTTTTGTGTCAAATCAAACCTCCTACAAATCACAAGCTGAAAGTACAAGTGGAACTAGTTATTGATAAAACTTTGCCGATGGCTGGCCGTCGGCAAAAACTGGTTTGCCGATGGCTCTGCTTTGCCTTCGGCAAAGCCTATCATTTGCCAATGGCTGATTCCTTGGCCATCGGCAAACACCTAGGCCGTCGGCAAATATCCAGTTTCCGGTAGTGCTGGTTGAAGTCCTCTTGCTCGTTAGAAAAGTATGGGTGCTTAAGTTGCAAAACTACAATTGGCTCTGATTCATTAGTGGAAGATATTCATATGGAGACCACTAATTATTCGGATGTGGACTTTTCATCCCCCTTATCCCCACCACCCTGAGTTCTCGAAAAAAATATCTAGAAGTGGCCGTTGGGTTACTGTTAACTACAACATACTTCATGAACCCTGCCAACTAGTGTCTAGAATATATGGCATTGGTAGTATCTTCGATACAAGCATGTTTAGATATCCTGTGTTAAGATAAAGCTGGATTGAACTCTCCTAGGTTAGAAATTTGCAAATTGCAGGTACAACCCAAGATCACCAACTAGAAACAATCAAGAAACATGTCAGAACATAAAGTATTGAACATGTACGTAATACAGATAGTTAATGCAAGGGACAAAAATTTATACACAAATCTATAGCCAAAGAAGGAATAGTTAATGGGAAAGAATCATACTATGAAGCCCAGTCCTTCATGCATATGGTGGATCTCAGGCTTTACACTGGTTGTTCTGCAACTGTTGAAACCAGATACCAACTATAAATCATGAAAAGGAATAGCCAGTATTTCTCGACAAATTAGCAATACCTTGTGACGTGCCAAAGTGGAACTACATTTTTTGCACTAATTTAAAAGTCTCATATGCCAATATTAGGTCTACCTATGTCAATTTCAATACCTTACTTGAAATATGCTAATTTTATACATTAGTTGAAATACATCAGGCACATCCTCGTTCATTTCACATTACGTCTGAAAAAAATCTCAGAAATTAACCGCTCTCGATCACTATCAAACGATATCAGACTAGACATTACATATCAAGCGATGTCAGCGACAATTTCTACAAATACACTGCGCACATACACCAAAAAATAATATGATAACGATGAAAAACATAAACATCACGTTCTCAGGATCCACTAACTAATGTCTTGGCAACTCCATTGTGCTACCAACGCGAGCTACATGTGATTCGCCCCTATACATAAATGGCTTTTGCTGCGGTACTCCGAAATGACTGTGGATCATCCATTTATTCCAGTCCAACGGTCACAATTATCTACTACCTCCTAAGAGGTAATAGTATTTATTGAATTTTTATTTTATAAAAATAGGATAAATAAGAAAGGTTTCAAATATCAAAAATCTATTTTAAGATTTGGTTGATGCATGCGGTTGTATAAATGATATGGATCTTTTTATTTTTTATGTTTATACTTGGTATATTGCCGTAAATGATATGTGTGTGACGTGTGTTAGCGTGTCATGTCACCTACAAAATATATCATCAAATATAAACATAATCCCGTAATTAAACGTACCATCTAGTCTCCCGTGATTAGGGGATCATTGCCAATGTTTTCACGGAGAAGATATTCTCCAAGCTCTCATCTCCGGTCATATAGGGGATCCGGTGGGATTATTTTTATTTTTCTATATTTTTAATTGATATGAAAGGCAGCAGACTTAATTAGCAACTGCATACATCAGGCATAGAGACGATCCAATATTTACACCATGCATCCAAGGATCTGCGCATGGGACTGTTTTTTTTTTAAAAAAAATTATTAGTTTTTACGATCCAAAATTTACGGCAACTAAATTTACGGCATGCAAGGGGAACGGCAGCGGAAACCTCCCGCCAATAGCGGCTTGGGGTGGTTTTTTTTGTTTTTTCTTAAATTTATTAATATATTTAGTAAATCATAAAATTAACAAAAATCAATGGTCCAGATTGATTTGAGATATTATTTCTTATAGGTAAGCGGTGTACCTGAGCATTGCTCTAGATAAATACTCATATGAGCAGTACGTAATCCATTGTGTGGTTTACTAGGTTTCCTATAGGCTTTCAGTTTTTACCAATATATGCATTTAATTTCCATGGCCCAACACTATTATTAATATCCCCTTTGGTGGTACTGACCCATACTCTAAAGAGATTTCATAGGCTTCTTATCCTTTGATTTAACAAACAGTGACTCTGTCAGAACCATTAGAAATACTTATATCATTTAAAAAAGTTAGTGTCACCTACATCATTACAGATAAAAAATAGCCTAGATATATTTGCTGAAAAGAGAAGGCAAAGGAAAAGGCACAATGAGATTAGCTAGATTGACAACATTTTATTAGACAAGGCAATGAACTAGATGGATTGTTATGGAAACAAAACGATACCTACTTCAGTGACAAACAAAGGAGCCAACCACTGTCAGTGGTCAGAGCATCATCTCCACTGCAAGAGCAGAAAACGTAGGTCGGCTGATGAAAGAAAAGACAGTAACAGAAATTGGTAATGTGGTTAGAACACAATACACAACTCAATAGGACAGCTTGTCAGATTGCACATCAGTTCCAGACTACAGTGTTGGCGCCGTTCTCTGTTGCTGTAT
This sequence comes from Themeda triandra, assembly GCA_018135685.1. Taxonomy (NCBI): domain Eukaryota; kingdom Viridiplantae; phylum Streptophyta; class Magnoliopsida; order Poales; family Poaceae; genus Themeda; species Themeda triandra. Next base: position 730,107 of record JAENPR010000246.1, on the reverse strand, counting down.
TGTCATCATCTGTAACTGTAACACAAGATGGCAGTATTTTCAGATCAGCCTTGCATCATGGAACAAACCACAAAATGAAACTGTAGCTACTATTGAAAAGTTTGCACAGATAATCTTACTTCAATAAATATCCAAGTATCCAACTAAAATCAAAGTTCGCAGCCCTGTAATTTTGTACGATATACATAGAGTCCTATAGAAGCCCAATCTCGTCCAACCCATAAACTAGACTTTTTACCATTATTGTAACAAAATTACTTACCTTGTCTGGAGATAAGCATTGGTTACCTGAAAGACAACTCCTTCAATACCGCACAATCTGATCAAAAACTGGAACAACAATTCACCTCAGGAATTCAGCTGCCTCAAAACTAGCACAATAGTACAGCTCAAAAATTTGGCTATTCTGTAGCAGTAGCTCCTGACCTCCGACTCACAAAAAAACCATCACCAGCATTTAGCTAGTACGCATGCTGGTCCGGCAAATCCCTCATGACAGTATGAGCAGGCTTGAAATCTTTCTTAACAAACTGAGTGACACTATGACAGTTTAAGCTTTGAATAAAAGGGGCAGTAACCTAAGCATGACTTAATTTTTTTTGAAGTCATGTCAAATAGACAGTTAGTAACGACACATTTTATGATATATAGATTTGAAACATAGCAACAATGTGCAAAACCATCAGCTCCCAGGTGAATAGGTGATACAACATATCACTACTGGAAACTAAAAAATCCCTGTCGGTAGAGCACCAACCGACAGAAAAATTATATTTATCCTGTCGGTTATCATAATACACACAGCAGAAACCGACAGAAAAATGATAAATATCCTGTGTGGTTATCAATTTTCCGTCGGTTCATCGTTGCACCGACAGAAAAATCCAATTTGAGGTGTGCTCGAACTGAAAACCGGTAGCTAACGTGGGGTTGGGCCGCGGTGGCCTTTTAGCCAGGCCCAAACGGTGGCGTGCTGAGTTCGCACGCATATATAATGTGGCGTCTAACCCTAACCGTGCTGCAACTTCTGCTGGATTCATCCAGCCGCCGCCGTCGTCCTGCCTCTTGCCGCTGCGCCGCTGCTCCTGCTACTCCTCAGGTGGCGGCGGGCAGATCCGACATCCAGACATCCTGCTTTGGTGAGCGAGGCCTGGATCCAGAAGGAGGTGGCGGGATGAGGCCACGGCGGTAGTCATGGTCCATTGCGGCGAGCTTGCCATCCACGTCTGTGACCTCGCCGGGTCACACAACCACCGCGAGGCCGCGACAGCGCGGGTGCGGCCCGGCGTCGGCGACGGTGGCGCTGTAGATCCGGTCTACTACATGGTAGATCGGGCCATCCCTGGTGCAGACCCCTTCGCCAAAATCGCAAGGTACCCAATCATGTGTGATCTTGTTGCGGCATCATTTTTTAGTTCATGTATTCATGTCCCAGACCTATCTCGTTATTGCTTCGTTTGTCTTCCTGCAGATGCTTAATCTGTGTCAAACACTACGGGAAACTGGCACTTTGCCGACTGCCGCGGCACTTTGCCGCCTGCCAAGGCCAGGGCAGTCAGCAAAGGCATCCTTTGCCGACTGCCTAGGCCTTGGCGGCGGCAAAGTCCGGCAGCGGCAAAAGGGCATCCTTTGCCGACTGCCCCTGGTGCCGAGGCGGCAAAGTCTCGTCGGCAAAGGATGTCGTTCCGACGCGGACAAGAAAGGGCAAAGATTTTTTTTTCTTTTGAATTTTGATTTCAAATTTTTTCGGTGATCATTCTAGATTGTATTGAATCATATTTTCAAATTTGAAACATTTTCATAACTTTTTGCTATATTTCTTGAATTTATTTTGTTTACTTGCATTTTCCTCGAAAAAGTAAAATTGAACTCTAGGTGCATGAAATAATGAAACCTAGCCATTCAAAAAATTATATTCATGTTAGGTAATGTATTTTGAGGCCCTATCCAGGAACTCACCTACAAATATTAACTCCTATTTCATGAAACATGGTTCTCCAATTGCGGAAGAAGTGTTATTTAATTATATAAAAATGCAAACGAAGTCTGAAAATCACCAAACTTGGTGAGGTGTCATCCCATGGCATGTGGAGGCTGTGATAAAAAATTGAGAATGTTTTGAACAAGTTGTGACAACGGATGGCTAAAACCCATACATGTCCTCATGTGATCACTTGTGGTTACATATGGAGATGTCTGGGTTCTACACAACCGACGTCACAACTTCCTCGAAACATTCTCAATTTTTTATCACAGCCTCCACATGCCATGAGATAACACCTCGCCAAGTTTAGTGATTTTTGGACTTCGTTTGCATTTTATATAATTAAAAAACATTTCTTCTGCAACTAAATAGTCATGTTTCGTGAATAATTCTTTCAAAACTTTGGGTGAGTGAATATAATTGGCCTTAATATACACTCTCCAACATGAATATAATTTTTTGAGTGGCTACATTCCATTATTTTATACACTTGTAGTTCAATTTTGGATTATCCAAAAAAATTCAAGTAAATAAATTAAATGTGCTAAATATAGCAAAATGTCATAAAAAAGTCTCAAATTTGAATATGTGCTTGTAAACAATATACTTGGACAACAGAAAAAATTTGAATTTCAAAAGACTTCATCTTCTCATGCTTTTGAATTTGAAAGATTTAAAACAGAAAATAAAAAATAAAAAAAAACGAATTTGCCGACTGCCCTTCATGGGCCAGTCGGCAAAGATTCCGGCACCCTCACTCCCCGCCGCCCGCCGCCAGCCACCCCCTCTCTCTCTCACCCCGCCTCTCTCTCACACGACGCCACCCCCACTCCACCACCGGCCGGCCATGGAGCCTCGCACATGAAGCACTCGCCTCCACCGCCACCGCATCAGCCATGGCGCGCCGCCACCTCGCCTCCACCCTCCGCCTCCCTCTCCTCTCCCGCAATCCCAGCGCTCAAACCCGCACGGGACCGCGCGACGACGGCGGCGCGGCGGCCGCGGCGGTCCCCGTCGGCCTCCCCCGCCTCTCTCTGGCGGCGAGCGGGCGACCCCGCCGGTGAGCGGGCGTGGCGGCCCCCGCCGGCCTCTCCCTCCTCTCCCGGCAGCGGATCCGACGGATCCCGGCCTCTCCCTCCTCTCCTGGGCTCCCGGCGGCGGATCCGGAGGAGGCGCGGGGTGGTGAGGGCGCGGCGGCCCCTACCGGCGAGCGGGCGGGCGGGCGCGGCGGCCCCCATCGGCTCGGTTGAGGTGGCGCGTCCCCTGCCGGCAAGCGGGAGAGGCGCAGTGGCCACCCGACGAGGCAGGCCTGGAGATGGCGCTGCTGCTGCTGCCCTCGCCGGAGCACGCGTGCGCACGACGCACGCGGCTCCGTCGAAGGTGGTCGCGGTGGCGCCCCCTACACGTCGATGGTGGCCACGGCGGCGGGACGGCGGCGCGGCGTCCCGACGGCAGCGTCGATGGGCTCGCAGGGCCCTAGATGGGCTTGGTGGGCTCGCCTTTTTTATTTTTCTCAAAAGTCTTTGCCGGCTGATGGTCTGGGCAAGCGGCAAAGGCCTTTGCTGCCTGCATCCACGTGACAGGCGGCAAAGGCGGTCTTTGACGCCCTGGCCTTTGCCGCCTCCCCTTTGCCGCCTGCCACATGGATTGCAGGCGGCAAAGGCCTTTGCCGCCTGCATTCGGGCCTTTACCGACTGCTTTGAGCAGGCGGCAAAGAACCCGATTCCAGTAGTGAAAACCGTTGGGCGGATGACGGACGAACGCAAGCATTTGCACATGGTGCTGCTGCTCGTCTGCAGTCAAGGAAGGTGAATAGTCTTTCTTTTCTTTCAGTGCCCTTCCAGTGCCTTGTTTTCAGAGATTAGATATTAGGTGAATAAATAGACACAGACATTGTCTAAGGTTAATGTTTGTAAATGTATAGAATAGAATGCCAGGAATTTTGCAAGACCAAATAACTAGTAAATTTGATTTGGTTAGAGTACAGAAAGTTTGAGGTAACACATAAGCCATGAGCAGATAGTTTCTCATTCAGTATGCACATCACTCACGTGTGTCCTTCTGCAGGCTTGCTTCTCTTTGCTGCTGCTGTATGCTCTATGATGTTGCTGCTGCTGACATACATGCACCTGAGATAAGGTAATCTTACAAGCCTCTAGGTTGATGTTAATATTAGTCTGTACACAATGCTTGACTCTTTGCAATCGACAAAATAAGAGTAGCTTGTCACAGACCCGACCAATTTACATAGGCACAAGTATGAATATCAACGCCAAGGCGTCGAAGAACACACTTGAGCCCATGTAAACCCGACAGTCAATCCGAAATCACGAAGGATTTCAAACTTTTCCAACGACACACCAGGAATCATAGTTCAGCAATTACAATCCACTTGATCATATATTTCTCACATAGAATAGTTACAACACAGGTTTAGATAAAACTTATTACAAATCAGAGTTATAAAATTTCAGCGGAATAAAAACTCGTTTTGAAACCCACACGCACACACATATTTATTTAACATAGAGTGCCAGCCTAAGTCGCTATCCAATAAAAGCAATAGGAGAGATATAAGAGTTGATCTTGCCCATCGATCTACATCCTCCCGTAGTGGGATACAGGTCCATCTTGTTGCCACACAACACTTCAAATGATCTGCAACAAGTGGGAATAAAACCCTGAGTACGTGGGGTACTCAGCTAGACTTACCCGTCTTAAACCAGAAAATAAAGACTCTTATAAGCATATGCAAGGCCATATGGTGGTTTGGCTGACCCTTTCTTGCATAAACAACTTGAGCTTACATTATCTTCATTAGGTGAACTATACTAAGCTTACCCATTTAGTATTTCCACATGCTAGGTTTTGCTCCTGTACTATAACAATATCAAGTAGAAGTATAAAAACAATCATCCTTTCACATGGTTGATCATAAACAATATCATAATCCGGCCAGGCATCATAACCCCGCAACCAATTTTCCCATTTTGCCCTGTATTGCATGTATTCCAATCAAGTTATCTACTATCTAGGGACGATGGCGATTATAATCGATTTTTATACCCAGCTGAGTTAAATTTCTCACACAAACCCCGCTCACGGGCCGAAGTGAGCGGTTGGTCATCGTTCACCTATTCGGAATTGGGAATCAATAGGAACCAATCATGCCCAGACCTCTCGATGGCTGCATCTAGTCGGGTACCAACATCAGTCTTACTGCCACGGTGAAAGTCCCTAGTTTGGTTTTGGCTAATTGATGAAACCTAGGACTAACCTTGTTTATCTAAGTGGTTGATTTAGAGAAAGGTTGTCCTCATGATGAGCATATTGAATATGAAGCGTGACACGCGTCATGTGATCAAAGATTAAGATCAAGACGATGCTTGGCTCCATGGACCGGTGTTGAAGGTGAAGGGCTAGTTGAGGCTTGGAGTGAAGGACCATGCGATGGTGAAGCTCGGGCAAGACTAGGCGCCGATGGACCGATGCACGGTGAAGGGCAAGTGAAGTCAAGATCGATGGATCGAGACGGTCACATGATGGTCTGAAGCGTTCATATCATTTGGAGGAACAAAATGGGCTCAAGGCAAAGGTATAACCTATAGGGCCATTTTGTTTTACACTCAAGACACCATAGAGGGTGTGAGTGGTTTAGGATCGATAGCCGCACTATTAAGAGGGGAAGTCTTATCGGCTATTCGACGCACGGGTGCCACTAGGTGAATTCATGTAGTGCATTGCATGTAGGGCCTAGTGAGCTAACCTAACCTTTGGGAAATGTTTGTGAAAAGCTAACACACAAGCTCATGGAGATGTACACTTGGTGGTGTTGGCACATTTACAAAGGTGGCGTGTTGGTGCGCTGTGGTTTGCAGGGTAGAGATGGGTTTGGGTCCCTCTCGCTTTTGAGAAAAATGGATGCATATTTTCTATTGCGCCGGATGCAAAATTTGGTTGAAATCATGCTATCTCTGATGATCAAGTTGGTATACTTGTTGGATAGCATGTTGGAGAAGTTGGTGTCACGACACGGCGACGAAAAAATGGAGGCTGCGCCTGGCAGAGGCGCCGGACGCTGGGCGGACGCGTCCGGGGCGGCGGACGCCGACCGAAAGTTACAGTTTTTTTCGCCGTCGGCCGAGCGTCACGCCGGACGCGGGCCGGACGCGCGCGGCGGATGCAGAGCGGTTACTGTGCTGCGTCCGGCGTGTGTTGCGGCTCGGCGCGGAGCAGGGGTTCTGACAGAAGGCGGCGGACGCGCAGGTGCCGCGTCCGGCGCACGCCGGACTCGGAACAGAAAGTTCCAGAGCGCGGCGTTGCGAGCGGACGCGGGCGCCGGACGCGAAGTGGCGCGCGCCGGACGCCGACGTGGCGGCTCATGGTTGGCTGCGGCTCCAACGGTCGGCTGACGGCCGCGCGCGGGAGGTGGCGCCGGACGCGTCCGGCGGCCTGCGGCGGACGCGTCCGGCGCTTGTTGTTCAGGCCCCCGAAGGGGCAACGGCTAGTTTGAAGAGTTTGGGCTATAAATAGATGGGAGGCCGGGCTTGGCTCCCTCTCTTGGCTCTCCCAACTCATTCATTCATACTTTGAGCTGAAGAAACACTCTCCCTCTCATCTCTCTTGCTTGATTGTGAATCCAAAGTGAGATTGAGAGATCACCTAGTGGTGCATTGCATTGCTTGAGGGCATCTAGTGGCACTTGTGGGTGGTTTCGCCGGTGGATTTCTTATTACTCTTGGAGAGTACCGCTCCTAGCCGGCTTGGAGATTGTTGGAGGCGTTGGCAAGAGAAGGTGATTGTTCTTGGCCACCTCCGGTTGCTTGTGAGAGGTTTGAGCTCACCTCGTGGGGATCACGAAGAGCATCCTAGTGGATTGCGCGTGTCATTGAGTATCTCACTTGAGAGTGGGGCCTTGTGGTTTCCTTGCGGGGAAGTGCCTTGCGGGGCAAGTGGCTTGAGGGTCACACCAAAGGACCATCTAGGTGTTGGTCGACACAACGGGTGACGTAGCTTGGCGGTGCCCAAGTGAACATGCGCGGATAAATCATTGTGTTCATCTTGTCTCCCGGTGATTGGTCATCATCCTTTGTGTGTTGCCGATTGATTGATTGTTCATCTCTTGGTGATTGGCAACCTCGACTCTACGCGTCGGAATAACAAGCTCCTACCCTCTCTTGTATTACTTTGATTACTTTCTTGCAAAGTAGAATTGCTTGCGTGGTCGGCCGGGAACCACATCTTGTGTAGACTAAATCCCGTGGGTAGAATTGCTTGTGTGGTCGGTCGGGAACCACTTCTTGTGTAGACTAAATCCCGTGGGTAGAACTCTTGATCACTAGTGGTAGCTCTTGTGTGTACTAGTGATCACCTACTAGAATTGTTTGGATAGGAGGCTTGCAACACCTAGTAGGCTAAGCATAACTTGCTTTCCGCCGTTTGTGTATCTAACGAAGTTTGCCTAGTGAGTTTGTAGAAATTTTTATAGGCTATTCACCCCCCTATAGCCATCTAGGACCTTACAAGTGGTATCGGAGCCGAGGTCACTGTTTTTGTGCAAGGCTTAACATCCTACGGTGTTAAGATGGCTCAAATTGTGTTCAACCATGTTGGGGGCAAACCGCCTATGTTTGATGGAGTTAGCTCATTTGACCATTGGAAGAGAAAGATGATCATGTATCTTGGTTCGATACAAGAGAGAGTGTTGCAAGTTACATTGCATGACTATGCCATACTTGATAATGATCATCTCACCGATGAAGACAAAGTCAACATCACATGCAATAGAATGGCTCTCAACACCCTATACAATGGCATTGATACAAAGGTGTTTGAGGGAATCAAGGATTTAGAGCTTGCAAGTGAAGTGTGGACTAGGTTGGGTGAGACCTATGTGGGCACTAAGGTTGTGAAGAGTGCCAAGCTATATGGACTCAAGAGTTAGTTCGAGAACTTCAAGAAGAAGGAGGATGAAACAATTATTGAGATGTTTCATCGCTTGCAAGTGATTGTGAATGATCTCAAGAGTTTGGGGCACAAGACAAAAGATGAAGACTTTTGTCACAAGTTCTTGATTTGCTTGCCGAGGAGCTTCAAGATGTTGAAGCTTATGCTACAAAGAGATGGGCTTGAAGCTAAGAAGCCAAATGATTTGCTTGGTGAAGTCTTGACATATGACAAATTTGATCAAGATGATGAGAAGGTAGAAGAGGAGAAGAAGAAGAAGACCGTGGCATTCCAAGCCACATCCTCCAAGGGCAAAGCACCAATCTTTGAAGAAGAAACCAATGAGGAAGATGGTGACTTTGAGATTGATGATGAGGCACTTGCTCTTGTGGTGAAAAAGATGGGACACATGTTCATCAAGAGAAGAGGTTTCAAGAGGAACAACTTCAAGAAGCAAGAGCAACCAAAAAAGTGCTTCAATTGTGATAGCACCGAGCATCTACAAGCCGAATGCCCATATGATAAGAAGAAGAACTACAACAAGGGCAAGTTTGAGAAGAAGAAGCATGAGGCCAAGATGACACTCAAGAAGGGCAAGAATGGTGCATTTGTGGTCACTTGGGAGAGTGACAATGATGATGAAGATGAAGATTCAAGCAACAAGTCTATGGCTTCTATCGCCATCAACAAGAAGTCTTCATTATTCTCTACATCACCATCGTGCTTCATGGCCAAGGAAACCAAGGTACAATATGATGGTAGTGATGATGATAGTGAGATGGAATATGCTCACGATGTTGATAATGTTGATGATGATGATGAACCTACTAAGGATCAACTATATGACTTGATGCAAGAAACTAGAGATATAGCTATTGCCAAGGAAAAGGAGTGCAAGAAGCTTTCAATGAAAGTAGAAATACTTGAGAAAGCCCTAGGTGAGCTTATGACCACTCATGAGAGTCTAGTGGTAGACCATGAGAAGCTTGATGATGCTCATTCTAAGCTTAAAGAAGCTCACTCACTTCTACTTGAGCAACAAGCAAAGAAAGTGGTGATTGCATCATGTGATATAGGTCTTACTTGCGACATCATTGATGAGTCATTTTATCAACCTATCATCATGACAAATGCTAACCCTTCTTGTAGCACATCATCCACCACCACCACCGACTCTATCTCCACTACTAGTGATGGCTTCACTGGTAATGCTACACTAATGGTAGAGAATGAGACCCTCAAGAAGGAGGTGGATGAGCTCACTCATGCCTTAGGCAAAGCCTATGGTGGTGAGGCCCGCTTGCTAAAGTGCTTGGGTAGCCAAAGGTTCTCTCTTAACAAAGAGGGATTGGGCTATACCCCTAAGAAGGGCAAGTCGGCCTTTGCAACTCCAAAGCCTAGCTTTGTGAAGAGCAATGGTCGGTTTTGCTATAGATGCAAGCAAGTTGGGCACCTAGAGCAAAATTGCAACAAGAAGCAACAAAACAAGAAACTTGACAATGCTATATCTTTTAATTCTTATTATGTGCTTACCAAGGGTGTGAAAGGTGTGCAAGCTAAGTTTGTTGGACACCCATTGTTGGCCCAAAGAAGAAGGCTATTTGGGTACCAAAGAGCTTAGTTACTAACCTACAAGGACCCAAACAAAAATGGGTACCTAAGCTTCATTGATTTGCTTGTAGGTGAATTATAAAGCCGGAGGAAGGCATTGGATTATTGATAGTGGGTGTTCTCAACACATGACCGGCACATCAAGAATGTTTGATTCAATTGAGAAGAATGATAGTGGCATTGAGGCAATCACTTTTGGGAATAACAAGAAAGGCAAGGTTGTTGGCTTGGGCAAGATTGCAATATCAAATGACATGAGTATCTCCAATGTGATGCTAGTTGAAAGTTGGATTTCAATCTTCTCTCCGTGGCACAAATTTGTGATCGAGGCTACAAGTGCATTTTTGGGGCAAATGATGTTGAGATAGTTTCTCTTGATGGGTCCAACTTGGTGTTCAAAGGCTTTAGATATGAGAATCTTTATCTTGTTGATTTCAACACTAGTGAAGCTTCTTTGACAACATGTTTGATATCAAAATCAAGTTTGGGTTGGCTTTGGCATAGAAGGCTTGGGCATGTTGGCATGAAACAATTGAAGAAGCTCACACAACACAATCTTGTTTAAGGGTTGAAAGATGTTGTATTTGAGAAGGACAAGTTGTGTAGTGCATGTCAAGCCGGGAAGCAAGTTGGAAGTTCACATCCAAAGAAGAGTATAATGAGCACATGCAAGGCATTTGAGTTGTTGCACATGGATCTATTTGGCCCAACTACATACACAAGTATTGGTGGCAATAAGTATGGGTTTGTCATAGTGGATGACTTCACAAGATTCATATGGGTATTCTTTCTTAGTGACAAGAGTGAAGTGTATGACACCTTCAAGACCTTTCTCACTAGAGTTCACAATGAGTTTGACATGAGAATCAAGAAAGTGAGAAGTGACAATGGGAGTGAATTCAAGAATACAAGAATGGAAGAATTATGTGATCACTATGGCATTGGTCATCAATTCTCGGCCAAGTATACTCCACAATCAAATGGCCTAGTTGAGAGGAAAAATAGAACATTGCTTGATATGGCTAGATCAATGCTTCATGAGTACAATGTTAGTCAATCATTTTGGGATGAAGCAATCAACACGGCATGTTACTACATCAATAGGCTCTATTGTCACACTTTGCTAGAGAAGACCCCATATGAGTTACTTCATGGAAGAAAGCCCAACATTGGCTATTTTAGAGTATTTGGTTGCAAATGCTACATCTTGAGGAAGGGCACTAGATTGGGGAGTTTGAAAAGAGATGTGATGAAGGGTTCCTACTCGGTTATTCAACTACAAGCAAGGCTTATAGAGTTTGGAACAACTCAAGTGGCATTAGAGAGGAAGTCCATGATGTGCAATTTGATGAAACCAATGGGTCACAAGATGAAGATGAGAATCTAGAAGATATTGGTGGAACTCAATTGGTTGAAGCTATGAAGAACATGGACATTGGGGACATTAGAGCAAAGCAAGTGGTTGATGTGCAAGATGATAAAGATGAAGTGCTCAATTCTCCATTGAGGCAAGCTAGCAATGCTCAAGTGCAAGATCATGGTGCTAGTTCATCCAATGAAGACAAGTCAAGTGATCAACCAAGCTCAAGCAATCAAGTGCAAGTGCTACAACCACAACATGTTGCAAGAGATCACCCAATTGATAGTGTTATTGGTGATATTAGAAGTGGTGTGCAAACAAGATCAAGAGTGGCTATGATTTGTGAGTTTGCATCTTTTGTGTCAAACAAGGAGCCAAAGAAAATTGAGGAAGCTTTGGATGATGCTGATTGGATCATGGCAATGCAAGAAGAGCTCAACAACTTCACAAGAAATGATGTGTGGGAGTTAGTTGAGAGGCCGGAGGATCACAATGTCATTGGAACCAAATGGGTTTTCAAGAACAAGCAAGATCAAGATGGTGTTGTGATTAGAAACAAGGCAAGACTAGTTGCACAAGGCTATACTCAAGTTGAAGGTCTTGACTATGATGAAACATATGCTCCCATGGCAAGATTGGAGGCAATAAGGATACTATTGGCTTATGCATGTGCCCACAACATCAAGTTATATCAAATGGATGTCAAGAGTGCATTTCTCAATGGGATCATCAATGAGCTAGTATATGTTGAGCAACCTCCCTGTTTTGAAGATGAGAAGAAGCCCAACCATGTGTACAAGATGAAGAAAGCTTTGTATGGCTTGAAGCAAGCACCTAGAGCATGGTATGAGAGATTGAAGACTTTCCTTCAATCCAAGGGGTTCATTATGGGCAAGGTTGATACTACTCTATTCACCAAGAAAATTGGTAATGATCTCTTCATTGTGCAAATCTATGTTGATGATATCATCTTTGGATCAACCAATCAAGCATATTGTGAAGAATTTGGTGAAATGATGGCAAAAGAGTTTGAGATGTCCATGATTGGTGAACTTAGCTATTTCCTTGGTCTTCAAGTCAAGCAATTGAAGAATGGAACATTTGTGAGTCAAGGAAAATACATAAGGGACATGTTGAAGAAGTTTGGGATGCAAGATGCAAAACCAATCTCAACTCCAATGGGCACCAATGGGAATCTTGATAGTGATCATGATGGCAATATGGTGAATCAAAAAGATTATCGGTCTTTGATTGGAAGCCTACTCTATGTCACCGCATCAAGGCCGGATGTCATGTTTAGTGTTTGCATGTGTGCTAGATATCAAGCCTCACCTAGAGAGAGTCATCTCATGGCCGCAAAGAGAATATTGAGGTACTTGAAGCAAACAAGAGATGTTGGATTGTGGTATCCTAAGGGGTCAAAGTTTGAATTGATTGGATATTCGGACTCCGACTATGGTGGTTGCAAGATCAATAGAAAGAGCACAAGTGGTACATGTCAACTTCTTGGAAGATCACTTGTGTCATGGTCCTCAAAGAAACAAAATAGTGTGGCAATCTCTACCGCCGAAGCCGAATATGTTAGTGCGGGGAGTTGTTGTGCACAATTGCTTTGGATGAAGTCAATTTTGAAGGATTATGGCATCAACTTCAAGAATGTGCCATTGTTTTGTGATAATGAAAGTGCAATCAAGATGACACAAAACCCGGTTCAACATGGAAGAACAAAGCACATTGACATAAGGCATCACTTCATTAGAGATCATCAACAAAAGGGTGACATTTCCATTGAAAGTGTGGGCACCGATGATCAACTTGCCGACATCCTCACCAAGCCACTTGATGAAAGAAGGTTTTGCAAGCTATGGAATGAATTGAATATTCTTGACTTCTCAAACATGTGTTGAATGCACCCCACCACTACTTGACATGCCTCTCCTTCGACAAAGCAAGGTACCATTGGTTGACATGTCATTCATGCTTAGGATTATACTTGTGGTAGCACATGTAGACATACAAGGTGCATTTGGAGCATTCATGATAAATCAAATGTGTTTGATGTATATATGTTTACCACTATTGCTTCTTTGCTTTGCTTGATCTAGTGGTGACATATGACATATTTGTGGGCTTGCAATCCTAGTTTTGAATCTAGAATATTTGCTACAAGTGTTTAATTCAACATAGGCAAGATAACCCTTGTCATGAGGTGTGAAGAAGCTTGTCTTTGGTTCAAACTGAATTAAATGTCTTTGGCAAGTAGTCTAGATTGAACCAAATTTGACTAAAGTTTTGTTTACTCCATCAAAGTCATTTTCTCTCAACAATTTGATCCCATTTTTGGGCAATTGTTGACAAAGGGGGGAGAGAAAAAGATGATTGAACATGATAAAGGGGTAAATAAAATGTTGATGCACACAAGAAGGGGAGCAAGCTCATGAAAAAGTTGTTGCATTTGTTTGTGCATTCTCATATGACTTGCTCATGGCACCTAGTTTTAAAGTTTTATACAAGTGGTGTCTCCTTGCTTGTGTGGTGCAATGCTAGTATAGGACTTGTATGATGAAATGATCTACTAGCATGCATAGGTTGTAACTAGACTCCCCTTGCTTTACAAGTGGTTCAAGAACTTTGCTTATAATGTTGATCTCACGGGATTCTTGAGTTTTTTGATGGATGTCTAGTTACTTCATGGTGCTAAGGATGGTGTAAAGTGCAACTCCGATTGGTATCACGCTTCAAAGGTCCATTTCTTACACCTTAGCATCATTTTGGTAGAATTACTCTCCCCACACTTCTATCCATGCATATGTGCAAAGCTTCAAATCCAAACTCTATGCACATATGTAGGGGGAGCAATACTACCAAAACCGAACTTGCTATAGTTGTCCAAATTCCTCTTGTGAGCTTATTGATTGGACAAGTATGACAAGTTCAAAATCTTTATTATAAAATCATCTTTGTTGAGGTTGTCATCAATTACCAAAAAGGGGGAGATTGAAAGTCCCTAGTTTGGTTTTGGCTAATTGATGAAACCTAGGACTAACCTTGTTTATCTAAGTGGTTGATTTAGAGAAAGGTTGTCCTCATGATGAGCATATTGAATATGAAGCGTGACACGCGTCATGTGATCAAAGATGAAGATCAAGACGATGCTTGGCTCCATGGACCGGTGTTAAAGGTGAAGGGCTAGTTGAGGCTTGGAGTGAAGGACCATGCGATGGTGAAGCTCGGGCAAGACTAGGCGCCAATGGACCGATGCACGGTGAAGGGCAAGTGAAGTCAAGATCGATGGATCGAGACGGTCACATGATGGTGTGAAGCGTTCATATCATTTGGAGGAACAAAATGGGCTCAAGGCAAAGGTATAACCTATAGGGCCATTTTGTTTTACACTCAAGACACCATAGAGGGTGTGAGTGGTTTAGGATCGATAGCCGCACTATTAAGAGGGGAAGTCTTATCGGCTATTCGACGCACGGGTGCCACTAGGTGAATTCATGTAGTGCATTGCATGTAGGGCCTAGTGAGCTAACCTAACCTTTGGGAAATGTTTGTGAAAAGCTAACACACAAGCTCATGGAGATGTACACTTGGTGGTGTTGGCACATTTACAAAGGTGGCGTGTTGGTGCGCTGTGGTTTGCAGGGTAGAGATGGGTTTGGGTCCCTCTCGCTTTCGAGAAAAATGGATGCATATTTTCTATTGCGCCGGATGCAAAATTTGGTTGAAATCATGCTATCTCTGATGATCAAGTTGGTATACTTGTTGAATAGCATGTTGGAGAAGTTGGTGTCACGACACGGCGACGAAAAGATGGAGGCTGCGCTGGCGGAGCGCGGACGCTGGCGGACGCGTCCGGCGGGCGGCGGACGCCCGACCCGAAAGTTGGTTTTCGGCCGTCGGCCGAAGCGTCACGGCGGACGCGGGCCGGACGCGGCGGACGGACGCGGAGCGGTTACTGTGCTGCGTCTGCGGAGTGTGTTGCGGCTCGGCGCGGAGCAGGGGTTCTGACAGAAGGCGGCGGACGCGCAGGTGCCGCGTCCGGCGCACGCCGGACTCAGAACAGAAAGTTCCAGAGCGCGGCGTTGCGAGCGGACGTGGGCGCCGGACGCCGACGTGGCGGCTCATGGTTGGCTGCGGCTCCAACGGTCGGTGGCGCCGGACGCGTCCGGCGGCCTGCGGCGGACGCGTCCGGCGCTTGTTGTTCGAGCCCCGAAGGGGCAACGGCTAGTTTGAAGAGTTTGGGCTATAAATAGATGGGAGGCCGGGCTTGGCTCCCTCTCTTGGCTCTCCCAACTCATTCATTCATACTTTGAGAAGAAACACTCTCCCTCTCATCTCTCTTGCTTGATTGTGAATCCAAAGTGAGATTGAGAGATCACCTAGTGGTGCATTGCATTGCTTGAGGGCATCTAGTGGCACTTGTGGGTGGTTTCGCCGGTGGATTTCTTGTTACTCTTGGAGAGTACCGCTCCTAGCCGGCTTGGAGATTGTTGGAGGCGTTGGCAAGAGAAGGTGATTGTTCTTGGCCACCTCCGGTTGCTTGTGAGAGGTTTGAGCTCACCTCGTGGGGATCACGAAGAGCATCCTAGTGGATTGCGCGTGTCATTGAGTATCTCACTTGAGAGTGGGGCCTTGTGGTTTCCTTGCGGAGCAAGTGGCTTGAGGGTCACACCAAAGGACCATCTAGGTGTTGGTCGACACAACGGGTGACGTAGCTTGGCGGTGCCCAAGTGAACATCCGGGGATAAATCATTGTGTTCATCTTGTCTCCCGGTGATTGGTCATCATCCTTTGTGTGTTGCCGATTGATTGATTGTTCATCTCTTGGTGATTGGCAACCTCGACTCTACGCGTCGGTATAACAAGCTCCTACCCTCTCTTGTATTACTTTGATTACTTTCTTGCAAAGTAGAATTGCTTGCGTGGTCGGTCGGGAACCACATCTTGTGTAGACTAAATCCCGTGGGTAGAATTGCTTGTGTGGTCGGTCGGGAACCACTTCTTGTGTAGACTAAATCCCGTGGGTAGAACTCTTGATCACTAGTGGTAGCTCTTGTGTGTACTAGTGATCACCTACTAGAATTGTTTGGATAGGAGGCTTGCAACACCTAGTAGGCTAAGCATAACTTGCTTTCCGCCGTTTGTGTATCTAACGAAGTTTGCTTAGTGAGTTTGTAGAAATTTTTATAGGCTATTCACCCCCCTCTAGCCATCTAGGACCTTACACATGGCCTGTCGCACCCCAACACCAACACACTGGGTCGACCTGATAACCCAACCCAAACCGGCTACTAGACTTCGGGGTTCCCATATCAACCACCTAAATGTGAGAAGCTATTCAATCTTGATGGAAGGCTGGAACAATACAGTGTTCTGCTTATTTCCCGTTTGGGTATGTGCCAGATTTCCCATTCGATCCAACCATATCATGTGAAGGTATTCCTAACCTCGCGGATGATTTGCCAAACACCCAACTTCTACCGCTTAGTTATTTCAGGCTAAGCAATAACGCCCTATACTTAATTAGGGTAGGTATATCAAGTAGTCAAGGTAGATAATGCACCAAGGGTGTCGATCAACGCACGTAATGTAGCATAAACAATAAAATGACGCAAGAGTTTTGGCAAACCGTAGGAGAAATGCTCCGGGGCTTGCCTTTCGTTGTCGAGTGACGTCGAGGTTCCGACACTCGATCACTTCACGCCCGACTCCCGATCACCTCCTGTGCGGGAACTTCCTTCGCGACTTGTCCTTCGGGATCCTTGTCCTTCTCAACGAACCCCTACTCACGATCCTGGAATGATGCATGGATGTATGCATAAATAACTTGCTGACATATGCACGATCACATATGGTTGATGATGATGGATGCTCATGTAGTAATGATCCTATTACGACTATCACTAGCAAACAAGCCAGTAAAGCCAAAGAGATTACACTCAAGCATAATCATATTTAACCAAGTCATCATGATCCAATCATCTTAATAAGCTACTTAGCAACCCATCATACCACTAATTACCCTGAATACTTGACAATAAGCCTAGCACACCACATCACCTATTCAAGCATCAATACTAGTCATAACCATATAACTAGCAGATCAGTAATTAAATCATAACTAAACATCCATAAGTCCTATGAATATGATTGAAGACATTATGGAAAGCTCATGAAATTCTCCATCAAACATCTGAAGACCTCATAAGCTAATTTCCAGGTTACTACACCTAAAACAGGCAATACCAGGACCGGTTCTGATAATTCCAGCAACCAAACAGCCCTGACAACAAGATTGTAATAGCCACAACTCCTAAACTATTCATGCAATGGCCATGAAACTTTAACAGTAGATGGTCCATACACACTAACTATCACCTTTAGACAAGTTAACCAGAAACCCAACCTATAATTAGGTTAATCTAGCATCAATGGATTTAACCCCTAATTAACTAATCAAGGGTTTGAACAGGAACACCAAGATTGGTTGCTCCTAAAATCCTATAAAAATTACGGTAAGTAATACAAGTCAAGCAAGGTTCCTCATTCAAATTTCAACCCCTTTGGATGAGCCAGGTGATCTAAACAAAATTCACTAGTGGCAGGACAGATTGCAAATGGAAAATACTTTGTACTACCAAGTCTTTCAAATCATGCATTTCATAGCATCAGGGGCTGCACATTGGTATACAATGAGCCCACAAAAATTATCAAACTCAGATCACACTCCTATAATTGATTTATGAATTAATTCCTTCCTAGCTCATAAATCAAGCTTGAACTACAACTCCATATTTTACCACAGCAAGCATACTTGATACTCTAGACATAGCACAAGCATGACAATACAAGATCATAGGAGCAATAATCACATTTTTCAGAGACTCCTAGAATTACTTATGAATTTCCCTAGTTTAATCCCTATCCAAAAATTAATTAGAACTACATATAAAAACATCACAAACATGGCAACTTATATTTTCTATGCACAGTTCATGTCCTAAGAAAAATCTAGGCACTTGAATCACTCGATTTGGCCACCTAGATCACGAGATATGGATTAAACAAGATGTAAACTAATTTCGAGTGCTTTACAAACTGCTGTGTCTGAGTGCTTTACAACTCGACCCCTCACCTTCTTCGAATTCTAATCTTGAGGTCCACGCAATGCGGAAACAGAGGAGCGGCTCGGGCTCGCGGCTCCGGCCGTCGTGGTGGCTCTCCGACGACGCTGCAAGGCGGCGAGGCTCGCCAGGGCCTGCACGCACTCCTTAGAGCCCTCGGTGTGGCGAGCGGTGGCCTGCAGCAGACCGGCTACGCCCGCCTGCGACTCGCCGGTGGCAGCGCTGAGCAGGGACGGCGGTGCCGGCCGCAGCGGCGCAGGGCGAAGCGAGCATCGGCTCTGCGACCACGATACGAAGATGATGCGCAGAGAACGGAGACCGCGGAGGGGAGCAAGGCGACCTACGGAACCCGACGATGACGACGTTCCGGCGGAAGAGGAGAAGGCCAAATCGGCCAGCTCCCTTGATGGCGATGGCACTAGGGCGATGCGGAAGCAGCACGGGTAGTGGTGAGGCTATGCACGCAAGGAGGCGGAGGCGGTGGCTGCCAGCGGAGGCGGCATGAGCTGCGACGGCCGCTCAGCCATGGCGGCCTCAAAGTTTCCGCGAAGAAGAGCGAGGAAGACCGAGGCGAGTGGGAGTGGAGAATTACGTTGCCTAATGAAATTAGGTGAACGCGACATGCCAATCGACCGACATCAGGAAACCTAAATGGCTTAGGATAAAAACAGCCCCCCGACTCTGCCTTAATCCCTCGTTTAGAGCACCTTCTAGCCCTTTTCCCAAAAAGTCGTAGTTAGAAGAATTGAACCTTATAAAATTCTACACCAAAACTATTAAGAGGTCAAAAGCTAGCTTTGAACCTTTGAAACACTTTTGAAATAACCAAGCAAAGACATTCGATAGGTCGAACAGGTCAACCTATCGATCCAAGCATCATTAGCCAAAGTCATTAACATAGACCTAGGTTCATTTAGGGTCCTAAGTATGTCTAAGTTGTTTTAGTGATCAAACACCAAACACTTGTATTACTTTATCATGTTTCATGCATTTCAAGCATAAATCAAGCAATTCTAGCAATCACACATGAGATGACATGTCATGTCTAGCTAATGCCATGCATGATGATGCTTATGTTCATGAAATGCATGTGTTTAGTAAGGCCGAAAATCCCAGATGTGACAGCCTTACCCCCTTAAAAGAATCTCATCCTCGAGATTAGGTCGGATTAGTTTTGGTTTTTGAAAATCGATACCTCACATAACGTCATTTCACTTTCTCTTCCTGATGACTGATCTGATATCGAGTCCCTTCTGACTTGGTCTTCACTCTATTCAAGACATGCTTGCTCTTCAGATTTTTACGACATACAAGACTCAAAATGATCTTGTTCCATCTCGAAGGTAACTTATCTCAGCTTGGCAGGGTTTGTCTTGATCCAGCTTTATCATGGAGGAAACCTTTCCCATATTCCTTCTTGCTTGACAACAACCAGCAGATCTCGCTAGGATGAATCGTGGTGGTGACCCCGAGTGGGGCACAGCGGTATTCAAAACACCTCACAACAAAACATCCTTGCGAACTACTCGAAATCCCCTTATGGATGGTTCGGAGCTTCAATGCGTAAGGGACACCAAATAGGTTAAGTGATCAACCATCTCAACCAAATTTATGGGTTGATCCCTAACTTCTAGTTGACTCCACAATTACTTTCTTCTCCAAGAGTCTATTCATAGACACCTTGCATCTTATATCCATGCCTCTTAGGTGCTGCTCACCTCTTCTATGTCAATCCGAAGTATGAAGATGACAAAGGATAGTACCAAATACTCCTACATTATTCCCACGACTAGGCTTCACAAAGGCAAGTTACCGTGATATACAATTGATAACTGCCCAAATGAAGGCGTCTAGGGTTATATGTAAGGGAATCTGCTATTCGCATCTTCAAACATATCAAATGGTTCCTCAAAACCCTACAATGTTTACTACTAAAAGAAACGAAGCATAGGTTTCCATGGGATGGAAACTACTTCATCGGCTCGTAGGTAATAATCGTAGGACTAATTGGAACGAATTTGATATTGGCAAAGCCCTTCAAAGGAGAACGGCTATTGACATGCCAATATTATCCAACTTGAAGGAGAATTTCCAACTTTTACATGTAGAAGTCAAAGTTCTTAGGTCGAGAGGAATCCAAATCTTCTTATGTAGAAATCAAAATTACTAGGTCAATAACTCCCAATCTACTCATGTAGAAGTCAAAGTTCTTAGGTCAAGGTATCCAAACTTGACCATAAACCGCCAAACTCTTCCTTCTACAGAGCAGAATTGATCGACGTAGTCCAACTCCTTCATCGAAGAACTACATTTCCAATTCTTGACACAAGATGCAGGTTCTTATTGCTGGGTCTTCACACAAAAAGTTGTTAAGAACTCTCTTCCGATAGGGTTCATGCCAAACTGTTCTTAGAGTATACCATCATATAATCCAATTTCTCATGCTAGACAATACTTGATGTAGCAAGATTTCAGGTACATCCAAGATCAAACCAAGTCACATATGCTAAATTCTTGATATATGACCATCCTGACACCATGAATGAACTGGTATAAATCCAAATGCAAACCTACTAGCGTAAACAACATCTAATACCGCATAGGAGATTGAGTGCTTTATAACTAAAACACATGGAAATCTCGTATGTGGACAGGAATCAAGGCTGAATATCGCTAATAAGTAAGCACTAGGTATTGGCACTAGCCCAACAATCCTCAAGATCTGCTCTAATAAGAGACTTTGTTTGAGGAATTCCCTTCTTTGACTCCATAAATCATGGATACTTTTAGAAAGCATTAGAGAATCTAACTCGTAGATGAATTCTAATTCCTATCCAAAAGTACCCCAAAATAGGAAATCATTCCATATATCAGGCAAAACACCACCTTTCCATTGACCAATTCGACTTCCTCAACTTCTTCAACTTTTATACTGACAAAACTTTTCACAAACTACTAACACACCAATCATTCCTGCATCTATCAACCAATCGTGAAGCTACGACAAGTTGGAGAGAGATCTCCCCTACTCCACAACTAATTGCCTTTCAACATTAAAAGCTTTAAGATTACCGTTTTCACGACAACTCTCAATGATTTATGCTGATATAGGCAATATTTGCGAAGTACATGAAGGTATTGCTAGACACTAACGAGATAAAAACTTACTTAAATTTACATCTATCTTGTATACTCCTCAAACACGCATCAATAGGCATTGAATACTCTACGCTAACTATAGAGGAGCACACATCCTACAAGAGATAGTGTGTTTCCAGGGGAAACACTTGGTAGTCCATCGGCCTACCATCTCTCGTGGTTAAGACCAGGTTAATGTTAGTGATCTATTCTTCTCAAGCCAGTTGATGTCGCACTTCAAGGAAAGGCTTCATGGTCAACATTATCACAAAACGACCATTGAACATCGAAGAAAATCAAGGTAGACTCACGCAAGATTTCACACCGAGGTAATCCATGTAATGGGTCGAAGTTAACAACAATGATATTTGCGAGTACTAAATAGCTCGACCATGTGTCGGCCACCACTGGGAGCTCTCGGTTTCGTCGCGACACCGTTGATTATTCCTCAAGACACCATCATAGATGTTACGCATCGACATGCAATTTTGCTCAACAGATAATATTCTCGCACGAATAGGCATTACGTGCAAGATAAAAATGAGACCAATCAAGGATGGTCGTAGAGTGAGGGAATAACAAGGAAGAATCAAGGGATGAATCATGGCACACCGTCTTCAGGAATACCTCTCCTACTCGACGAAACGGTTTCCGAATACTAAGCTTTATTGAGAAGCTAACTTAGTTAGACAATCACTACTACACCGAGGTTAGCTGCCAATCCCAAGATTAGCAAAACAACAAGTCTAATACCCAAGGATCAGCGAGAAAGCCACTGAACACTTTGGGCACGGGGGTTAAATTATCATTAACATCTTGCTATTCGCACAAGTCATAAAGATGAGACTACTTTACCAACAATCTACTATTGCAATCTAAGCACGTGCATAAGTATATAAACAATCAATCGAGAAGAATGTGCAAGGCAACATACTAACTTTGTAGGAGATGGGGAGAAAAATCACCCCACTGACAATGATACTATCAGACTTCTGATAATACGACTATGTGCTGGAGGATTATTTCGAGAACTTATACCCTACAACTTGCAAGGAATGTCGTAGGATAGAAACATGGCAGAAATATTACACTGGTGTAGCTAAGGTAACATGTTACGATTGGTAATTACAATGCTAGCGTGTCTCCTAGTATCCCAACCATGTGCGTCCACAAGGAGGGTCCTAGGTTCCATCGCGGCACTGCGAACTTCAATCGAGACTATATTACCCTATCCACGACCAATGATATGATTTTTATCAAAAACATACCCTGTAATTGGAAGAACATCTTGTACCAACAACTTTGGGCACAAGACAAGGTAAAAAGGAATTACTATAGATTTAAAATTTGAGGCTACCAAGGAGTGTGTATGGAACAAACATGGCGTAAACCATACACTATTGTCATGTTGTTCCCACAGGTATGATGGATAGCAAGATTCGCTTAAAACTGGTCTAGGTATGTGATAACAAGGAACCAACGTTGACATACCATCATGGACCAACAAGAAGGAAGCGAATTTCCAAGGACGAGAGTTAAACATTCTCTTAAACCACAACAACGTTCTAGACTAAACCATAAGCTAACATGATACTTGTTCATAGCGGCTAGTCTAAAACAAATTCGTCAACCAACACATCACATCATACAATTCTACCGACCAACATGTCATGGCACCCACAACACATGGATACCTGCCATAACATAAAGGTCCACAAAAAGGAAGCAACCAACTCTACTATCAGGCATCACTCCAACTACTCCTCAGCTTCCTGGTCCATGTTCTCCACATAACAGGTATCTTCTACTTTCTAATTCTTCATGTCAGGCATTGCCGAGATCTTTCCACCAACTCTTCATTTGTTGTGGAGCCATTGTCGAAGAAGATGACCCCAGGCAAGAATGTAGTGAAGCCGACATAGACATGTTGAACTTCTTCGTGCAACCACCAAACTTCTCACGAATTACTCTCCTTCCAAGCTTCATTTTGTCATAGCACATCTTGTACCAAAGGCCTAATGCCATTGGCAAAGGGTACCAGACAACTCCAAAATTGTCTTTGTGCACAAAGGTTCTGCGCATAGTCTTCTTTCTCTGGATAGTCTGATCCTTAGCAATTGTCATTTGTGCAATCCATTTCATCAGCATGCTCTTTTCTCATCTCACGTCTTGCAGCCTTATCATAGTTGGGATTTACCATCGAGAGACTCGAACGCAATCTCCAAATAGGAATAGCTCTTCACCATAGCAACCATAACACTGGAAGCTAGACTGTTGCTACTCCAAACTTCATCGCTACCACCAACAAGCGTAGTCCCACTAAGTAGACACCATACAACATGGTATGGATCACCTCAAGGAAATACACTAGTAGTGGCACGAGCAACCATATCAGCAACCCTTAGTACCAAATCCTTCAAAACCTTGCAACAACCACATTGATACTTCCCAAGAATTCCTACCTCGAGTGATAACATAGGTCCAACAAAGGGACACATTATCACCTTTGGCGGGAATATCCACCAAAACTGGGGACAACTTGGATGCTGATTCTCTAGCTCCATACTCCACTAATAGCTAAGCTCTCAACCTGTGGGTTATGGGCCCACAAGTATAAAACTTGCCACAACAGAGAGGGCTTTCAATGCTTTATCCAAAACTCCCTGACATCACAAAGCTCTCAAATGGCAGGTTGTTGATGCAGCACTCATCTTTTGGTTGACTTTTGTTGACTATACTTCACTCATGCTCTTAGCACCATCGAATCACGACTCTCATGAAACGGAGGTTAAGTTGGTAAATTTTATCGAAGAGAAGCTTTCAATTTATAAGGAGAGAATAATGCAATTTATATGAGATGACCAAATACCATGATGCATGCACATTCTCTACATCCTCACAAACCTAGAAAACCATAGATTCTAACGTCTAGGCGGTGGCATACAACGTGCTCTCATATAACGATAACTAGCCGTACTACACGATCTTGCGTGGTTAGTGTACCTGCAGAAAATTTCATTTCAGCCCAAGATCCCCATGAATGCAACTCGACGTAAAAACTCGGCACCTTAAGAATAAGGTCAAATATCCGATTACAACCAACCCTATTCAACACCCTTCTCCACACAGGTCTATCCCTGATATCCCTGCGTGTAGGTGCACGCTACCCTAAAATCATCGCCAGAAGACGATCCCACACATGGGGTACTTTCTCATAGTCATGTGTAGAACATGAAAATGATCGAGCACCATAAAGCACTGTTGGCGTTTCTTAGCGCAATCACCAAAGATAGATAAAAAGTCTATCCCCAGCAACGGCACTAGAAAACTTGTTGGCACTTCTTAACGTGTGCAGAAAGAATCCGCAAGCGTACAGAAAGTACCGTTGTAGCTTTCACCCGGAAGTATTCAGGGTATCGTATTTTCCATAGGGAACGGAGGTATTTCTCCTAGCTAATACGTCCAAGGACAACCCAAGGGTAGAGTTGGTAGGAGGGGGAGAAGGATTCTATGGCTTTTGGGTCTAAAAGTAGATAAACTACACCTACACTTGCTCACTTCGGGCACGGATCACACAGGTCTCGCCAAGTGATGCCGGCCTGTAGCTCTACGCCGTAGCCGGACGTGGGGGATTACAAGGGACGGACAGGGCTGTCACCACCTGCCGCCTACCACCTCAACCGTGGACTACGAGGCAAACGAAGGTAGCCGCCAGCCTAGACACCACGTCTATGCTATTAGCTACTACTCTAGCGTGTCTCCACGGTCCTGAGATAGAGACACCACGTCTATGCTATTAGCTACTACTCTAGCGTGTCTCGAAGGTGTATTTTTTTCTACAACTCTTCCTTATTCATGAACTATGCTTCTTTTTGTAGGAATTTTTTGATAACAGTCCATACCCTTCTTGAATGAATGATGGAGAGAGAGATGCATGATTTGTTGACGGGAGTATTTTGGTGGAAGAGGGAGAAAAATGTGGAATATATGTGCTCAATTCTCAGTGTAAGAAATGAGCATTTTTGGTGGAATGGTGGGTGAACAATATGCGCGGCCCTCAATGTGAGAGTCGGCGTATTTATTTGGCGGGCGAATGTTGTGCGCGGCTCTCAGTGTGAGAGTCGGCATGTTTATTTGATGGGTGAATGCAATGATCTTGGGGATAAGGCCATCTCTAGCAAGAGTCTCAAGACTTGCCATCGCTAAAAGTAGCTAAAACAGGTTTTTGCATAAGTGTAAGCATGGATATTTGGCTCTGGTAGGACATAGCACTTATCACACGAGGAGCATTTGCTAAAAAGTTTTTGAATTTTTGCATAAAAATACCCAAGTCCATTGCACGAGTTGGTAAGTATCATACCATTCTACTATATCTCACCTGCCAATAACTTAGATAAGACATGGGGTCCCTATTGCAAGGTTGTTCACACAATTAAGATAGCAAGGAATAAAAAGTATGCAACTCGTTCTCGATTGGTGAAAATAGGAGATGGAGTTTTGCAAAGTTTTTAGTTTTATTTAATCAATTTAAACTTCAAAACTTTAGGAGATGCGAGGGTAGAGTTGCACAAACCACCGTTGAAGGTGAAGGAGCTAATGAAATTCGTTTGCTCTGTCCTTCTGCATGATGAGTTGCTTTGTGCATTGTGTTTGGGGAGATCTCGAATGTGAGAGTTAGTTATTCTTGAGAGATCTCCCCCACACTTGTTCTTGTACCTGCTTTTATTTTCAAAGAAACAAAAAGAAACAAACATGGGCTCTACTTGTTGGAAAACCGGGGAGCCGATTTTTTTATTGATTTTTTTTTATTTGCTCAACCAACTCGTAACTCAAACAAGGTCAAGATTAAGCTGCAAAGTAAAAATGACCTTGACTAATCTCCAAAACAGTTACTTCCTATTGCTTATGGCAACAACTCAAGTTCATTAATCAAAAAGATTCAACACCATGCCAAAATTTTGATCAAAGAAGGCAATTTTAACCTAAGCACCATGCTTAATTTAAAAAGCCTATGGATGTATTGTATATCGTCATATACAAACACACCCAAACCAGAGCATATGACATAAACATGAGAAGCAAGAATTTGTATGATCACATGGAGACAAGAATGAGCAAGAGAGTTGGTGAACTTTTATTACCTTTGCTTTACCTGAGTGTTCTTCTTTACCGACAGCATGTGGATGGAAACTTCAGGTAGGCTGCAACGGTGGCTTGTTCTCATGAGCTCCACTCAAGTAATTACCAACGCTAGGTCATATGCACAACTAGTGCGCACGGGCCATGGGCCTTAGTAATTGCAAAGGTCTAGAAGAGGGAGGCTCTTCTTCTTTTTCTTCTTTTTTTTCATCATCATTTTTTTTTCAAAGTCTAGGGACCTTCATGTGTCCCCAATTTTTTTTTTTCAAAATCCGGGGACCTTCATGTGTCCCTCTTTTTTTCTTTGTTTTTGTAGCAAGGCAAGGCTAGCATCAACTTTCTCTCTCTTTTTTTTTTCTTGACTCTTAGTGTGAGTGGAACTCAGGATTCTTGCCGTCCTCCCCCACACTTGGACTTTTATATAAAAGTCAAGTGTGTTGGGTCAGGGTCTCCTTTTCTTTCTTGGAGTGTGTCCTATCACCCAAGGGTACCGAAATTTATAGTTGATGTAGCTTCCATGTTTTCAAGCGTCATATGACCCGTGCCCCTGTAACGGTTAGCAACAAGAATACCCGAAGGTGCATACGAACTTGACAACATGCCCTTGCTTTTATTGAAAAGAAAAGTTTCTCATTATAAAAAAAATGATAATAATGAAATTAATTATGATGAAGAAGATAACAACAACAACAACAACAACAACAACAATAATAATTTTTTTTTAGATAATCCGGGGTATCTCCCGGCAGTGCTTAAGTTATGGTCTTAAGCTTGACCGTGGGAACTTTCCCTTGTAGCGATCGATGGTGGTGTAGTTCCCACTTTCACCACCATTCCTTGGTCATTCAAGATTAAGCTACAAGGTTAGCACCATCGTACTACTACGAGATTTGCAATGTTTATGGTAAACATAAGCATCGACAACCATCCTCTTAAATAGTTTGACAGCGGGAATGAAGAGGCGGTTGTGATTCTCGTATGAGTACGTGGTGCCAAGAGCAACAAATATTGGAGACTCTAAAAAGGAGCATGAATTTTGAGAAGTTTTAAATGAGAAAGTTTCATGCTCAATTGAGGAATCCTTCTTGGTCTCCAAATTTGGTGCTCTAGGTTTGTCCATGGCTTGTGAGTTTTCATTCTCAAAGGATATATTATGAGGGTCAAACGTTGATCTTTGATCACTAACAAGATCAACGTTGTGATGGCCAGAGGGACAAATCTTGTGTTCGAGTGAGGAAGATGATGAATGTTCAATTTCACAAGGATGTGAAATGAACGGGGAAATGAACTTTGCCTCCTCGAACAGGTTATATTGGAGATGCTCCACCATTGGAATTCCTATGTGAGTGGTGGGAGCAATCTTTCCCAACATTTCATTAGGGCCCCCATTGGATGGTTTTTCTTGACTAAGACTTTCAAGAGGGTGGCATAGATGTAAAAATCCATGTAAACCTCGGCCTCATGAATTGCGATTGGCACGGCCCTAGCGATCCCACAACACTCAAAGATGAGTCCTGATGGACCTCTAAAGAGTTTATCATTCAGGACTAGCGGGAAATGTCCCACAAGGGTTTCCGCAAGGAATTGTGATATGATATTTGTCCCAACTGTGGGGTTGTGTAGGGATTTCATGGAAGTCCCTTTTAACGAACAAAGTATGGTTGTGGATGGTGAAAGAATCTGAATTGCTTCAGAAGAACGTTTCACTTCCATCAACCATTCTTTTGATGGTTTTTTGTGAGGGGAGGCTTCCTTAGAATGAAATGTAGAATTTTTGTGCCAGGAAATGTTCGAGGTTCTGCCATACTCCTCAAAATTGATAGCGAACTTTGAAGGATAAAGCATCCCTTCCTTCAGTGTTCGTCGCTCGGGTGAGGGCTCACTAGTCGAATCTAAGGATGGCAAGGGTAAGGATTCGGCTGATGAGGGCTCCTCAAAACTTGACATGCCCTTCTTTTGGAGAGGTTCAGCCTTTACGACAGGAGAAGCATGCATCTCTAGGAAGTGATTAAGAATTTTCCTTTGTTCTGTCGTAGTTTTATGTGAAAATGATCCTCCGGCGGCTGTGTCAAGGCATAGGGTAGCATCTATGTCTAGACCCGAACAAAAGAGATGCAGTTGCATGCTTTTGGGTAAAGACAAGACTGGGTCGGCAACTACCAACATTGTGAACCTGGCCCAGGCTGCACCTATGGATTCCTTCTCGTTCTGCTCGAAGTCAAGGATTGCCCTTGGTAGAGAAGTGATGTGAGACATGGGGAAGAATGCAAGATAAAACTTGTCTTTCAGTTCATCCCAGTCTCCACTCACACTTTCTACGGCTTTAGTGTACCATTGTTTTGCCTCTCCCATAAGGGAGAAAGGAAACAATTTCCACTTAAGAGTTTCTTGTGTCATGCCAGGAATGCTTAAGCATGAACAAATTTCCTCAAAATCTTACGAGATGGCTAAAAGGGTTTTTGTGATCAAGCCCGAGAAGGGTTGTGCCCGAACTATAGCTTTCAAACTAGGGTGGAGTTCATAGCCGATGAATATTTTGGTTTTGAAAAAGATTTTGGCTCAAAGAACTCCCCCTTTGAAGCGAAGGATTTTGAATTGGTACGGGCTTCATGGTGGAACAGGTAAAAGGAATATTTTGTTTTGGAAAAATGAATTATAAAACAATATTTTTTTTATTTTTTTAAAATAGATACGAGGACGAACTAGGTTCGAAGAAAATAGCAACCGTTCCCCGGCAACGGCGCCGAAAGCTTGTTGGCGTTTCTTAGCGCAATCACCAAAGATAGATAAAAAGTCTATCCCCGGCAACGGCACTAGAAAACTTGTTGGCACTTCTTAACGTGTGCAGAAAGAATCCGCAAGCGTACGGAAAGTACCGTTGTAGCTTTCACCCGGAAGTATTCAAGGTATCATATTTTCCATAGGGAATGGAGGTATTTCTCCTAAACTACACCTACACTTGCTCACTTCGGGCACCGGATCGCACCTGGTCTGCCAAGTGATGCCGCCCTGTAGCTCTACGCCGTAGCCGGACGTGGGGGATTACAAGGGACGGACAGGGCTGTCACCACCTGCCGCCTACCACCTCAACCGTGGACTACGAGGCAAACGAAGGTAGCCGCCAGCCTAGACACCACGTCTATGCTATTAGCTACTACTCTAGCGTCGTACAGGAACATCCGTCTCTATCAGGAGTCCTCTACTAGAGCAACCGCCACGAGGACGGTCGACGAACCTGCAAACAAGTATAAATGAAGAATATATACCGAAAGACTTATTACCAAAGAAAACACGAACACTCACGTAGCGGGAAAACCCGACGAAGTGTAGCACAGGTGTTCGTTGAGGTACAAGGTTGGGGGAGAGACCGACAAGTCCGGCTCTTCCCCGCTCTTCCCTCACATCTCTCCACCACCAAGCTCTACTAGCTAGCTAGGGCCTAAGCCCATGGAGTGTTTCTCTTTATTCTCTAGGTGTAGTAGCTCTTGATCCTTGGAATGGTGTTGAATGAGGAGGAGGAGACCTCCTTTTATAGGTGGAGAGGAGGGGGGCTCTTTGGAAAAGTGTCCTCCCCACTTGGAAGGTTCAAAACCGACCTCAAAGGGCGGTTTCCCACCTTCCATTCACGAAGCACCACCGCCATTCGTGTTGGGCTGGCGGCAAGGAGCTACGGGCCAAAGATGGGCCCGGCCGGCGCTGCGGCTGCGCGCTCGCGCCGGGCGCGCACGCGCCCGAGGTGGCTCGGCTGGGGCCCATCTTTTGCAGGCACGTGGGTCTCGTCGTCAGCTTTCCATAGCCTAGTGAATTGCGTCAATCGGAGTCCGGATGAGGGAGTTATGGCCAAATTACTACACCCCACTCCTTCTCACATTATAGTTTTGCTCCAGTTCTTGGCTCATTTTTGGTGTGTTTCAGTGTTGACCTGCAAAACAAGAATTCTGCACCACACTATGGAAATGGTTAGAGTAGAGCCCTATTCTAGATGAGATTTAGTTTGCCTAGGCTAAAGTTGGTGGGGTTAGAATCGACTTAAGGACCGCCAACAAGCACTCCCCTAGACTGGCAGTGTATCCAGTCATGCTCTCACAGCTCACCTTACCTTGGGCGGCGAACCAACTTACCTAAGTGTAGAGGCAAAAATTGATCCATACACAACCATTCAAGTGAATGGCCCTCATACAAAACCGTCGTGTATGAGCGCGATAAAGAAAATATGATGCAATTTTCCCCCAAGTCAGTTCCTAGCTAAGCCACCTAGATAGTCCTTATACGGGCATAATGGACACGACTACTGGCACACTCTTAAGTTGAACTCATAGTTTTCAAACACCTATATAGCTATGAGTTGGCAAATAGTTTTGTAAAACAAATTCTTTTTGTTTTAAAACACTCAAGTGAACAGTAATAGCTAAACCTTTGCTCCGATGCCAGCTGTCACAGAACCGACCAATTTACATAAGCACAAGTATGAATATCAACGCCAAGGCGTCGAAGAACACACTTGAGCCCATGCAAACCCGGCAGTCAATCCGAAATCATGAAGGATTTCAAACTTTTCCAACGACACACCAGGAATCATAGTTCAGCAATTACAATCCACTTGATCATATATTTCTCACATAGAATAATTACAACACGGGTTTAGATAAAACTTATTACAAATTGGAGTTATAAAATTTCAGCGCAATAAAAACTCGTTTTGAAACCCACACGCACACACATATTTATTTAACATAGAGTGCCAGCCTAAGTCACTATCCAACAAAAGCAATAGGAGAGATATAAGAGTTGATCTTGCCCATCGATCTCCATCCTCCCGTAGTGGGATACAGGTCCATCTTGTTGCCACACAACACTTCAAATGATCTGCAACAAGTGGGAATAAAACCCTGAGTACGTGGGGTACTCAGCTAGACTTATCCGTCTTAAACCAGAAAATAAAGACTCTTATAAGCATATGCAAGGCCATATGGTGGTTTGGCTGATCCTTTCTTGCATAAACGACTTGAGCTTACATTATCTTCATTAGGTGAACTATACTAAGCTTACCCATTTAGTATTTCCTGCACATGCTAGGTTTTGCTCCTGTACTATAACAATATCAAGTAGAAGTATAAAAGCAATCATCCTTTCACATGGTTGATCATAAACAATATCATAATCCTTCCAGGCATCATAACCCCACAACCCATTTTCCCGTTTTTGCCCTGTATTGCATGTATTCCAATCAAGTTATCCACTATCCAGGGACGATGGCGATTGTAATCGATTTTTATACCCAGCTGAGTTAAATTTCTCACACAAACCCCGCTCACGGGCCGAAGTGAGCGGTTGGTCATCATTCACCTATTCGGAATTGGGAATCAATAGGAACCAATCATGCCCAGACCTCTCGATGGCTGCATCTAGTCGGGTACCAACATGAGTCTTACTGCCACGGCCTGTCGCACCCCAACACCAACACACTGGGTCGACCTGATAACCCAACCCAAACCGGCTACTAGACTTCGGGGTTCCCATATCAACCACCTAAATGTGAGAAGCTATTCAATCTTGATGGAGGGCCGGAACAATACAGTGTTCTGCTTATTTCCCGTTTGGGTATGTGCCAGATTTCCCATTCGATCCAACCATATCATGTGAAGGTATTCCTAACCTCGCGGATGATTCGCCAAACACCCGACTTCTACCGCTTAGTTATTTCAGGCTAAGCAATAACGCCCTATACTTAATCAGGGTAGGTATATCAAGTAGTCAAGGTAGGTAATGCACCAAGGGTGTCGATCAACGCCTATCACGTAATGCAGCATAAACAATAAAATGACGCAAGAGTTTTGGAAACCGTAGGAGAAATGCTCCGGGGCTTGCCTTTCGTTGTCGAGTAACGTCGAGGTTCCAACACTCGATCACTTCACGCCCGACTCCCGATCACCTCCTGTGCGGGAACTTCCTTCGCGACTTGTCCTTCGGGATACTTGTCCTTCTCAACGAACACCTACTCGCAATCCTGGAACGATGCATGGATGTATGCATAAATAACTTGCTGACATATGCACGATCACATATGGTTGATGATGATGGATGCTCATGTAGTAATGATCCTATTACGACTATCACTACCAAACAAGCCAGTAAAGCCAAAGAGATTACACTCGAGCATAATCATATTTAACCAAGTCATCATGATCCAATCATCTTAATAAGCTACTTAGCAACCCATCATACCACTAATTACCCTGAATACTTGACAATAAGCCTAGCACACCACATCACCTATTCAAGCATCAATACTAGTCATAACCATATAACTAGCAGATCAACAAATTAAATCATAACTAAATATCCATAAGTAATTAAATCATAACTAAATATCCATAAGTCCTATGAATATGATTGAAGACATTCTGGAAAGATAATGAAATTCTCCATCAAACATCTGAAGACCTCATAAGCTAATTCCCAGGTTACTACACCTAAAACCGGCAATACCAGGACTGCTTCTGATAATTCCAGAAACCAAACAGCCCTGACAACAAGATTGTAATAGCCACAACTCCTAAACTATTCATGCAATGGCCATGAAATTTTAACAGTAGATGGTCCATATA
This sequence comes from Themeda triandra, assembly GCA_018135685.1. NCBI lineage: Eukaryota > Viridiplantae > Streptophyta > Magnoliopsida > Poales > Poaceae > Themeda > Themeda triandra. The sequence continues at coordinate 697,191 of JAENPR010000246.1, read as the reverse complement.
ACACACCAACTATCACCTTTATACAAGTTAACCAGAAACCCAACCTATAATTAGGTTAATCTAGCATCAATGGATTTAACCCCTAATTAACTAATCAAAGGTTTGAACAGGAACACCAAGATTGGTTGCTCCTAAAATCCTATAAAAATTACAGTAAGTAATACAAGTCAAGCAAGGTTCCTCATCCAAATTTCAACCCCTTTGGATGAGCCAGGTGATCTACACAAAATTCACTAGTGGCAGGACAGATTGCAGATGGAAAATACTTTGTACTACCAAGTCTTTCAAATCATGCATTTCATAGCATCAGGGGCTGCACATTGGTATACAATGAGCTCACAAAAATTATCAAACTCAGATCACACTCCTATAATTGATTTATGAATTAATTCCTTCCTAGCTCATAAATCAAGCTTGAACTACAACTCCATATTTCACCACAGCAAGCATACTTGATACTCTAGACATAGCACAAGCATGACAATACAAGATCATAGGAGCAATAATCACATTTTTCAGAGACTCCTAGAATTACTTACGAATTTCCCTAGTTTAATCCCTATCCAAAAATTAATTAGAACTACATATAAAAACATCACAAACATGGCAACTTATATTTTCTATGCACAGTTCATGTCCTAAGAAAAATCTAGGCACTTGAATCACTCGATTTGGCCACCTAGATCACGAGATATGGATTAAACAAGATGTAAACTAATTTCTGAGTGCTTTACAAACTGTTGTGTCTGAGTGCTTTACAACTCGACCCCTCACCTTCTTCGAATTCTAATCTTGAGGTCCACGCAATGCGGAAACAGAGGAGCGGCTCGGGCTCGCGGCTCCGGCCGTCGTGGTGGCTCTCCGGCGACGCTGCAAGGCGGCGAGGCTCGCCAGGGCCTGCGCGCACTCCTTAGAGCCCTCGGTGTGGCGAGCGGCGGCCTGTGGCAGACCGGCTACGCCCGCCTGCGGCTCGCCGGCGGCGGCGCTGAGCGGGGACGGCGGTGCCGGCCGCAGCGGCGCAGGGCGAAGCGAGCATCGGCTCCGCGACCACGATACGAAGATGATGCGCAGAGAACGGAGACCGCGGAGGAGAGCAAGGCGACCTGCGGAACCCGACGATGACGACGTTCCGGCGGAAGAGGAGAAGGCCAAATCGGCCAGCTCCCTTGATGGCGATGGCACTAGGGCGATGCGGAAGCAGCACGGGTAGTGGTGAGGCTATGCACGCAAGGGGGCGGAGGCGGTGGCTGCCAGCGGAGGCGGCATGAGCTGCGACGGCCGCTCAGCCATGGCGGCCTCGGAGTTTCCACGAAGAAGAGCGAGGAGGACCGAGGCGAGTGGGAGTGGAGAATGACGAAGTGAACGAAGAGGGACGCGACAGCGTCGTCCTCATCGCGAAGGGCAGCCAGGGCGCGTGTCGACGCCGTCGGCGCGCTGTCCATGCGCGCGGACACGTCGCGCCGACGCGTCCCGGGTGCGTGTCGCCCGTGTGGACATTCCACCGAACAGCTGGGAGGCATGTGTTGGGTCGTATTGGGCTCACGATTTGGGCCGGTTGCGGGCCTAATTTGGAGATGGGCCCAAAAGAGAAATTAATCACCAGATGATGCTAATCACTTTTAGTTAAGACACTTAAGTCATTTGGCCAACGGATTAGGAGATAATCCACTGCCAACATGGCAATGTCAATCTGCTAATCAGACTTGACCTAGGGCCCACAATCTACTAAATTGGATGACCAAACTAACTCAAATTGATCCCAACTTTTGGCATGACATGTCCAACTATACTCTAATCATTTTCTCAAATTGGACCAACTTATGTTACCTAATGAAATTAGGTGAACGCGACATGCCAATCGACCGACATCAGGAAACCTAAATGGCTTAGGATAAAAACAGCCCCCTGACTCTGCCTTAATCCCTCCTTTAGAGCACCTTCTAGCCCTTTTCTCAAAAAGTTGTAGTTAGAAGAATTGACCCTTATAAAATTCTACACCAAAACTATTAAGAGGTCAAAAGCTAGTTTTGAACCTTTGAAACACTTTTGAAATAACCAAGCAAAGACATTCGATAGGTCGAACAGGTCAACCTATCGATCCAAGCATCATTAGCCAAAGTCATTAACATAGACCTAGGTTCATTTAGGGTCCTAAGTATGTCTAAGTTGTTTTAGTGATCAAACACCAAACACTTGTATTACTTTATCATGTTTCATGCATTTCAAGCATAAATCAAGCAATTCTAGCAATCACACATGAGATGACATGTCATGTCTAGCTAATGCCATGCATGATGATGCTTATGTTCATGAAATGCATGTGTTTAGTAAGGCCGAAAATCCCAGATGTGACATAGCTGCAGAGCTGAGGTGTTTACTTAGTTATGTGCCGTGCATTGTCAAAGTCTAACATGTATGCCTTATTGTTTTGTGTGTTGTTCAGAACATTAGAGCATGTGTCAGTTGAAAGGAATTTCTTATCAGTGGGAGCATGGATGTTATTGATGCAGACCCTGCCACCCTCCAGGTTAGACTTGGGTTCATCACTGCTGAATTATTATATCTATGCACTATAACTATTTTCAATTAAGTTCTTATCACCTAAACAATCTGCCAGCTTTTGTAAATGCTGCTTAGAATTTTCTATATGGCTTATTGCAATTTGCAGAATATTAGAAATATAGTATATGCTTCAAATTTTGTACATATCTTATGCATTGTTGCATAACATTTGTAAGATGATCTCTAACGTCATATTGCACTTGCTGATGCAGGTTTTGTGTGATGAGAATGAGCCCTGATGCAAGTCTTCGAAGAAATCTAACACTTGCTGATGCAAGTCTTGAAAAAGCCTAGTGCAAGATAGGCTAAATCTTTTATACCTAGGCAAATAGTGATATATGGATACTATTTACTGAACACTATAATTTGTCCATATGGATGGATTGTTATATACTTGCTATTTGAATCTAGTCATTGGATTTGCTCCTACTCGTGTGGTGTATGCCCAATGTAATATGATTTGTTAAATAAATTCTTTTGCTATATAAATGATATGAATCAAATTCAAGACTTTTCCATTGATTCCATTTTTAGTTCTCTATAATGTTCATTTGTTAATATAAAACCTGATGGTAGTTCACATTTTCTTGTCGGTATTCACATTGTCCTGTCGTTTAGGTACAGCTATAGAACTGGTGGCCATGAATTTTTCTGTCGGTTCTTTAGAAATATTCTTCTCGACGCTGTACCGACATAGAAATTGCAGAACTGACAGAAAAAATGGTTTATCGACAGGAAATTTCTATTTCACTGTCGAGCTAGTCCTGTCAGTTTTTTTCTGTCGGTTTTCCACCCGACAGGGAATTTTCAGTTTCCAGTAGTGTATGAACATCCACTACAACATATGAACGCCCAAGATTCCTACCATCTCCATCTCTCGCCCACAAATTCCTTGTCAAATGTTCCACAGTTTGTAAATCTGTTTTCCATGGTTTGCCCAGAATGCGGAGGAGCCTGGAGAACCTGCACGAACGAATGAGTATCTCAACTCAGCAGCTACCACATCTCTTACAAAATAGCACCCCAACGGGATTAAGGTTCAAAAGCCATGAATCAACTGCTCCCACCTTGATGACCCTGCAATCCCCAACCACCGCACTACGACTCCAATCCATATATGAGGTAATAGGGTGCTCACTAACCTCATGAAGAAGCCGAGCCTTCAGCGTTGTGCCATGCCCCTTCACAGTCATAGAGGAACCGCTAGGGGTCATGGGTGCATCTCCTTAATCACCCAAGCTTGAAGAAAGGCCGGGAGAGAGGAGAGGGATGAAGAGGCGTGGGAAAAAGTCGAGGAGTGAGGCATGCTGTGTAAGGCACTAACTTCAGAAGCATCTGGAGATCACTTCAAATATTGCACTAGAGCTGGCAAAAGTCTGTGTATGCATGAAAGGGAGAACCGTCACGTGGGGAGAAGCCAACGACCGAGAAGGAGAAGCATCCCGCCATGGAGACGCGATGCTTATTAGTAAATAATTATTAAGTGGCGCCGGATTCACAAAGCAGACGTCGAGCAAAGCGATGCACAATATATTTTGTTGGCTCGAGCCCTCTGCTCATGTGTTGCCAGCTGTATGCAAAGTTTTAAGAGAATAATAATTTGATCCATGTGACATCGAGCAAAGCGATGCACAATATATTTTGTTGGCTCGAGCCCTCTGCTCATGTGTTGCCAGCTGTATGCAAAGTTTTAAGAGAATAATAATTCTGTATGCAAAGTTTTAAGAGAATAATAATTGGATCCAATTATTATTCTCTTAAAACTTTGCATACAGCTGGCAACACATGAGCAGAGGGCTCGAGGCAACAAAATATATTGTGCATCGCTTTGCTCGACGCCTGCTTTGTGAATCCGGCGCCACTTAATAATTATTTACTAATAAGCATCGCGTCTCCATGGCGGGATGCTTCTCCTTCTCCGTCGTTGGCTTCTCCCCACGTGACGGTTCTCCCTTTCATGCATACGTAGACTTTTGCCAGGGAGCAGTAGCCGCCGGTGTAGCCGATCTTTACGCAGTAGTCGTGGCACATTTCGTCGGTGGTGCACTTTTCCTTTGTCCTCGATTGGCAGTCTGCTGTTGCGCCTGCAACCACAAGTCGATCGATCAAGTTTAATTTAGTTATTTGGAGATTTCCAAGCATGATGCATTAGGATTGGCTGGTCGTGGTCGAACTCACTATATGACAACGCCATGAGCAAGGCCAAGGAGACCAAGGCAGCGACCAAATGTTTCTTGTTCATTGGCATGGTCACGACGTGAGTGGAGCTAGCGCCTGCTTTTGTACCAACAGAGAGATAATTTGTTTGATATTTATAGAGAAGTATATAGGGGTAGAGACATAGAAAAGATGTTTTTTTTAGAATGAGAATATATTAATTAATATCTTAGCTTCTTCAAGATATAGGAAGAGATAATGTAGCGCCTGAGTATGTACCAACTGAGACATAATGTGTTTGATATTTGTAGAGAAGCTTAAGGATAGAGATATAGAAAAAAATAATGTATACATAGATATGTACCAAATCATTGTCGCAGGAATATGGTGACCTAGCATCATCCTCAAATATAAAGGATTTTCATTTATTCCAATTTAAACCATTCTTATTTTATTAGAAAGAATATTAATATCTATCACATCAAATAAGTATTCCAAATTGTAAGCCATTATATTCCTTCTTTAGAGACATAAAATTTTGCCATTTATAGAGACATAATGTATATGTAATTGTGTGTGTATCTGTCCGTATCTATATCTATATCTATATCTATATCTATATCTATATCTATATCTATAATTGGCAAAATTTCTTTCAACCTTTTTTTACCACCTTCTCTTCTGCTCGCCTTCCCCTCTCAATATCAGAAAAAATCGTTGAAGGCAGGTAGCGGAGCAATTCATGGCATGCCATGTGAGGATCGACTGGTTCACTACTGTTTGCACACATGCACACTGGCCCCACGGCAAGGGTACGCTCGGCTGACTTAAGTCTGCACTTCGCAGATGGACCCCTGCGAGAACCCCTGATGCATTCCTCTCCCACCACCGCCGATCGATATGCCAGCCTACTCCCGTACTCCCACGCCCAAGCCCGGATCCGCTCTCCCCGTACCCGGAGCCTCATCTACTCCCTATTAGGCGGGATGAAACCGGGATGGCTTCCTTGCCTAGCTCTCTCCTCCACCCTACCCCTCCCCAGCCCAGCCTGTCCACCGCCACTTCGACATCGGCAGCCCCATCCAAACTCATTGGGGATGCCCCAAGGGCTACCTCGACAAGTCCATTGACGTGCCTCCCGCGCCTGCCTCGTAGGTCACCGGAACAGGCTCTGGGGTGCCACCGCAGGCTCCCTCTATGCCCATGGTGCCGTCCACACCGAGCTTTGTCATCATGACTAACATCATGCAAGCCCCCCGCACGTTGAGGACATCCGCAGGCTCCCTCTATGCCCACGGTGCCGTCCACACCGAGCTTTGTCATCATGACCAACATCATGCAAGCCCCCCGCACGTGGAGGACGTTCCCGATGAAGATGAAGATGAAGACAAAGACGACGATGATGATGCAGCTCCTGTGCCGACCTCCACCATCGTTATCCACTGTGGTGTGCTCGCAGCACGACCACATCTGCTATCATCGTCGATACCCTCTCCCCCCACGCTGCCCACTTTCATCCAGGGGGGCAGCTCGGTCGGACGCTTGATGGCTAGGCGCTGGTCGGACGGTGACCTCAGCGCGGGCAGCTCTAAAGACGAGCTCTCTCTTGCTACCTCGTGCCCATCGTACTTGGAAGCTGCGTGCAAGGATCCTCAAGCCATGCGTCCACCGGCTCCGCCTCTCAACGCGGTGTGTTGCGTTGATGCCATGGAGGGTACCCGCCTAGACAGGAGGAATTGGTGTCATTGCCGCAAGCCCAATGCGCTAAATGGTCGTGGGTCTCCACCACTATAGGCCAAATGGGTGCCTGCGCATGGTCGGTCCATAGACGGCGGCATGCACGAGTGGTCGTGTGATGCCCTGCAAGGGAGTGCCATCTTCGGCGCATTGCCTCGATGTGATGTATCTGCGGGGCATCCCCCACTGATTTGACGCCAACAAGCTTGGTTTCTAAAGGTCATGACGTGCTAGGTCAGACAACTGCAAGTCTTTGCCTCATCAGATGCAGTCGTCGAGCATGCTGTCTTTGTCGCCGTAGCTGCCAATCATCCTTGGATGGAGACCTTCATCGTCCAGAGGACCATCGCCATGGCTGCTGAGGCCTCCCCCCTTGTTCTTGTCGTGCTTGTTGATGCTGCCACACCAGAGGAGCTCCTGGCACACCTTACTCTCAAGTTTAATGTATCTATGGGTGCGGCCAGAGGTAGTGTGGGTCAGCATAGAGACCATTCTTGGACTGATTTGTAAGAAGGCGGAGTGTAGACACAGGTGGGGATCCAGCACACAGAGGACTTTCTCCCGCTTAGTGAGTTCAATCCCATGACGTTCGAGGTGGAGGCAATGCAAAGGCATGAATGCAACAAACCAGTAAATTGATTTGCAAAAATTTTAGAAACTCACATTTTAGACTATACAGATTTTCAACAACCTACCTAAAGTTGAGAAATTTTAGAAAAATACTAAAATCATTTAATTTTTTTAGTGTTGTCTAATTCACATCCCAAAATAGAAATTTTGGGGTGTGACAATTGTGGCCGTGAGATGGGCTTCCTCCACCACGACCGCCACGGGCCACGATATTGATGAAGGCATTCCCTCCATTCTTCATCTCAAAACGCTGCTCAAAAGCAACAGCCAGGGTCAGGCACTCGCTCACCGTGATGGGTTCTGCCTGGTGTTGATGGCGGTGACGATGGGATCCCAGCTGAGATCGTGGCCGCTGAACACGTAGGACACGAGCTCGTCATCTTCAATCTTCTTCCACGCAGATGCCATCTCTTCCGCGAGGCTCTTCATTTTGGCAAAGTACTCACTAATGGTCAACCCGCCTTTGGTCGCCGTCGTGAGTGTCATCCTCATGCTGATCATGCGAGCACGAGACGCCGAGGCATGTATTGCCTCGATCGCAGCCCATCCCTCTCTTGCCGACCATGTATTGTCCGAGGTTTTCCTTGGATAGGGAGTTGAGCAGGAAGCCAACACTCGTCTGGTCCTTCGCAATCCATGTCTCATACTCATGGTTAGGCTTTGGCTCCTTCTTCTGTTCCTCTTCCTCCTTGGTTTGTGGCAGGAACAGCGACAGTGGCGCCACCGCCCCCTCGATGAATGTTGGCATCTGAGCCCCACGGAGTGCCTAGAGAACTTGCATGCGCCAGGTGGGGTGGCTGCTCTTCGAAAGCTTTTCGATGGTGGGAAAGATGATAGATGGAATAGATGAAGCAATGGAGGACGATGTGAGAGCGTGGAACGCCATGGAATCGATCCGCTAGGGTTACGGCTTTGATACCATGAAAGAATAGGAGGAACTGGATGCTGTCTTAGGCTCCAAGCTACGTGTTATATACTCCAGGAATAGCCCCCGGTGTGGCTTGTACAAGGGGTAAATACATCATCTTGAGTTACAAGTAATTCTAAGCCTATAGTACAAGTCATGTTACATATCTAATACATCACGGTATACACCCTTGTAACTACCATATCTTAACACCTTGATCAACTCAAGACATTGTTTTTTTTGTCCGCAAGGTGTGCAATGTTATTTCCATATCCTTCATAGTTGGTCTTTCTGCGCCTCTAGGCATCAAACACATCTTGGCAAGGGAGGCAACACTGATAATATCTTCCTCGGTTGCTTCTTCACGAATATCAGCTGCAAGAATCTCTTCAATTGGTCTTGTGTTAAGCTCCGAGAGAAAATACGATGCTAAGCTCCGTCGGAAGCCATTCTCACTTCTCAAAAAGGGCTCTTTTCTAATGAGCAGCTCCAATAGCACCACACCAAAACTATATACATCACTCTTTGCATTTAGCTATTCATATTTGATATACTCAGGATCAATGTAGCCAATTGTTCCTTGTGCTCTTGTGCTGACATGTGTTTCACCAATGGGAACCAACCTAGAAATTCCAAAATCCGAAACTTTTGCGGTGCCATTTCCATCAAGTAGTATGTTAGCAGACTTGACGTCACGATGAAACACTGAGATAGAGGCAGCAGAGTGTAGATAACTAAGTGCACCTGCAGTTTCAGTTGCAATTCTCAAGCAGTCATCCCATGATAAAGGGAACATGTTTTCTGATGAAGGATTGAGTATGTCTTGTAAGGAACCATTGGGAACAAACTCGTACACCAGTAATGGAACCTTTGTTTCCAGGCAACATCCAAAAAGATTTACAATATTCCGATGACTTATTTGTGAGAGAATAGCGACCTCATTAATGAATAGATTGATGCCAATCTCCTTAACTTCCTTAGGTACCTTTACCGCAGCAACACGTAGATCAGATAAAATTCCCTTGTAAACCTTGCCATGACCTCCAAGACCAAGGATACGCGTTTCATCGAAATTATCTGTTGCCTTTTCTAGCTCTTCCAAAGAGAAGATTTTTGTGTTGTTATTTGTATTCTGATCAGTCAATATTAACTGTTCATGGAGAAGACCTTTGTTTTGATGGAAATATTGCTTACGCAGTTTCTTTTGAGCATGCCTTCTCCATCTGAGAGCAATCAACTTTGCACACAAGCCAAACAGTAAAATTCCAAAGCCAGCACCAAGCCCAATTGTGATACCTGTAATGAACAATGATCCTTCACAACTAGTTTTAAATTCAGTCAATTGTGTACTGTAATTGAGAGCAAACTTACCTAAGAGAAGAGTCGTTTTCCCTTTCTTTTTGGTGCACTGTAATTGAGAGCAAACTTACCATTATACTTACCCCTGTATAGTATTAGAGTCACATTTCGATGATGTGAAGTCAAGTATCCATATCCATGTTTAGACACCTATACACCATGCCTTCCTGCGGGAAATATAAATAACGATACCCTAAGAATACTCCCCGGGTGAAATGCTACAATGATAGATCCGTGCGCTTGTGGATAATATCTTTAGAACACGACTATCACCTGGCGTTTCTTGGCGTGACCACTGGGATGTAACAATTCTAGTGATTGCGTTAAGAAATGCCAACAATGAGTGCGTGTTCATCGGTATATGCATGATCATGAACGATCAAGGATGATAGATGTTCATAGGCCAATAACCTATTTAATCTGCTACACTTATCACTAGTAAGCAATTGCACAGCCCTTCTAACCAAATTGCAAGAGCCATAGCTCCTAAATGATTGATCCAATGATCACCAAATTTGAACAGTAGCTATCTAGCCTAAATACAAACCAATCATATAGAGACAAGTTTCCCAGAATACCAACCTATCATTAGGTTAGGCATGGCATCTTGGAATTGACTCTAAATTAACCACCTATGGGTTGAACAGCAACCCATAGCTATACACATCCTAAAATCCTATAAAAATTATAGTAGATGACACATGGCAATGACAGTGCATCATCCAAGTTTCACCCCAATTGGATGAACCTTCTGGCCTATACAAAAATGACATGGCAGCACCAAACCAAGGACCTATAAATACATTGTACTGCCATCTTGATCAAACAATGAAACCAATCATACACAGAGCTACATTATGACATAGCATAAGCCTACAAAAAGTATCAACTCTAAACTAGACCATAAATCATTTATGAATTATCTTATGAAACTAGCCATGTATGCACTTGAACTACAACTCCAACTTTTCCCACAAAAAGCATGCATGGTACATTTATCATGGACAGAGCATGGCAATACAACACTAACAAAACAAGAATCACATTTTTCAGAGCATCTAATGATTTACTATGTATTTCCTAAGATTATATGCATTTCACTAATTAATTCTAAACTCAATACAAAAGTATCACAAACAAGGCATTTCATATTTTCTATGCATAGGGCATCTCATAAGATAAATCTAGGAATTTGATTCATCGGATTTGGACAACCCTAGCTCCCTCTATGACTTTCTAAAGCTTTAAACTATTTTCTAGAAATTTATTTCCTATATTCGAATAGGATAGACAACTTGCACAAAGGCCCCTGTACTTTCCCGATATCATGCATGCCCTGATCTGTAAACCTCTGAGCCTGGCTCTTAGGCACCAAGGACCTTACCCTTTACCTAATTCTAGATCGGGGTCCTTCGCGCAGTGGGGAACAGAGGAGGCCGGGGCCGGCCGGGCGGTGGCTCGCCGGCGGCGTGGCCGTGGTGCCGGGCCTGCGAGGACGCGAGACGCACCCGTCAGTGCCCTCAGAGCGGCGCGAGGCGGCCCATAGCCTCGCGGCCACGTGAGCTGGCGGGCCGGTGGTGGACCGGAGCCCATCTAGGGTTTCACGACCGGCTTGCCATGGTGACGCAGACGTGCTCGGCGGATCGGAACGAGGGGACAGAGTGGTGAAGCGGCGTCAAGGCGGCGTGCTTCCGCGGCAGCGGTGCGCTTCGCTGGGCACGTGGAGCCGCGGAGACTCGGGCTCGCCCCGTGGCTGGCATGCACGCGGTGCTAGGCGACGGCGTGGCCGTGGCGGTGGGAGTGCGCAGGGCGGCAGTGCAGTGGTGGCGGTGGCGCGCTCGGAAGGCGTCCATGGCGATGGTGACGACGTCGGTGGGCGGAGGAAGGTGAGCGAGAGGCCAGAGAGTGAGGGAGATGGAGTGGAGTGAGGCGAGGAGCGTCTGGTGCCCCCCCCGCCGGTTCCCCTTCTCGGCGCGGTCGGCGCAGCGGCAGGCGAGAGAGCGGCGCGTGTCCGCGGCGCTTGCCGTCATGCATGCGGCCACGTGAGCATTCTGCCGAACAGGTGGCGAGCGTGGCGGTGGGTTCGGTGAGAGGCCGTTTTGGGTTGCTTCTGGGCCGAATTTGGTCATGGGCCCAAAAGGAAGATCGAAGCCCAAGCGTCACTGGTCATTTTCTATTTAGTCACTTCACTCATTTCAGCTACGGTTTAAGAGATAATTAGGCGCCAACATGGCAATGTCAACATACTAATAACGGTTGACCAAGGGCTCGGTTTTCTCGAAATGGATGGCTAAACTCAATCGAATCGATCCCAACTTTTGGCATGATGTGCCCCAATGGGTTAGCTATGTTTTTCCTAATGGGGCCAACTAAAGTTGTTTCACGGAATTCAGAGAACGCGGCATGCCAATCGACCGACGTTGTTAAACCTTGCGACTTCATCACTCGTTTTGAGCACCTTCTAGGCATTTTGAGGAAAAAGTCAAAACTTAAAGTTTTCTTGAAATACTCTCCTCTTCAAACTTTATTAAAGGTCCGACTCGAGATAAGTAATGTAGCTACTACTTCTAGTTCAAGCCAACAATCACAGTTATAGACTAAGTCAAACAGAGTGCAGACAAGCATCAAGCAATCACGTCAAGCTGTTGATTAGATGCTAATGATATGATTATGCTCATGATTTGCAGAGTTAATGAATGATTAACATGCAGGAATCTCATCCCGAGATTTGGTAGAAGTAGATTAGTTTTCGAAAAGCGATATCTCTCATAGCGATAGCTCATGCTTTACCACTGACATCATGTTTGTCCAAGAACTTCTTATCACTTGTCATGGCTATGTGACTCAATTCAGATTACACAATCTCAATGCCTAAGATCCAATTCATCTTCGAGTATAACTTGCCGGCTCCAACGGGGTGTTCCTCAGATATGTTACCGTTTCATCCCAGACACTCTTGTTTTGCTCGAGTTATGGCGTCGGAGACTTGACAGGTTCACAGTTTGCTCAGGAGGCATACTAAACCCAGGTAACCTCGATAGGATCCAAATCACCACACCAACTAATCACTCCTTGCAACTTACAGAACATTTGGTCCAGATGGTGGTGTCGAAGCTTCATGGGTAGGTGATGTCGAATAATGAGGCAATTTGGGTTCAGCTCTATCTCGTCGGTTGACCTATACTCACTTCCAACGAGCATCTTTAATCATGGTTTGCAACAGACATGTCTTCTTTTAATGTAATGCTACCATTACTATGTCAATCTTAAGTATGAAAATGACAAAGGATAATATGATAAGCATTCACATAGATCCTGAGACAACATCCCATTTAGAGTAGATGATCATATAGCCTGATCAAACCACTATGCAATTTGGAAATTGTCGAGGGTTACTTGAGAGGGAATCTGCTATTCATATCATCAAATACATCAAAAGGTGCTTCAAAAATCCATAATGTTTACCACTAAGAAGTAGAGTGTAGTTTCCGCAAAACGGAAACCACGTGACTCACTCCCGAAGTGGCAACATAGGACTTTGTCCACACAGGTTCAATATTGGCACAACCCTTCATTGAAACACTAGCTGTTAAAATGCCAATATGAATCATTCGGACCAAGAAAATATAACCTTTACATGTAGAAATCAAAATTCCTAGGTCATGGATACCCGAATCTTCTCATGTAGAAGTCAAAGTTCTTAGGTCAAGGACTCCTTGACTCATCGAAACCCACAAACTTCCATATTCCATTAAGCAATTCCGACAAGCTAAGCGAATCATCTAGCAAGCATTCTTCAGGTAGCATCTTCTTGCATACAATACATATTCTCGGATTAGGGATTCACCACGCAGGGTATACCAAAAGTACCTTTTTCCAACCATATACATGACAAGCCTTACCCAAAAGGGTTCCCGTATTGAGCCAAGCATGCATGTCCCAACAATGTTTGAACGACACGTAAGGCCCATAATTTACGAACCCAAGGTCGTATCAAATTACTCATGCCATGCACACCCAATGCATGACAAATTCATGCGTACTGACTACCTGATCCTCATTCAGGTGCAAATCCCCTAGTGCTACAAACATCCAATTATGCGTAGAGACTTCATCTTATCAACACGACACATTGGCTTCTTGTAGATGGACGGTTGACAATTGAGTACCACAAATTGGATGTCCAAGGATGTGGCATTGGTCAGATTATCTCAATAATGGCCTTTATCTGACGAATTTTCTCCTTTGATTCCCATAAGGCAAGAGTACTTTATAGGACATTAGAAGGTCTAACCCCCTTAAAAGAATTCCAACTTCCTGATAAAAGGGTAGCATGGTGGTAGAGATTTATTCCGCTGGTCGGCAAAATGTTATATCCAATTAGTCCCATGCCGACTGTTCTAACTACTCTGATACTTGTGTCGGCAAGAGAGATTCCACTATGAACAAAGGAACAACTAGACACGATCAAGAGCTCAACCAATGTTACTCGTACTTCGCTTTCATAGCTCTTAGCTTGGACGTGTGGTTACTTATCTTATAAAAGATTGCCAAAAGCTATTATTTGCTGATGAACAACGAACTTACTACGAAACTTGGCATCTACTTGACAGTTAACTTCGATTCGGGGTCAAAAAACTGGTTTTGGTTCATAGTCTACTCGATAGACAGACCTACTATGGCCACTCTTAAAAATACACAAATCGATCGCATACATTCGCTTAGTTAGCTGTCTACGTTCGGGCTGGAGAATAACCTCTCATGACCTCACCGATAGGTTGCCTTTCAGCACTAAAAGCTTCAAGCTAACCGCTTTCACGACAACCCGCAGCGACTTATGCCGATATAGGCAATATTGGTGAAGTATAAGAAGGTATTTACTAAGCACTATTGAAACAAAAACCTTACTTAATCTACGTTCATACCTAAACACTCCTCAAACATACGTCAAAACACATCGTATATCCTACCCGATCTGTAGAGCAGCACCCATTCTCCAAGAGATATGGTGATTTCGAGGGAAACTGGGTAGTCCATTGGTCTACCCTCCCGTATAGTCAGAAAAAGGGTTAATTATAGTGACCTATCCTTCACAAACCATCTTATGTCACACTTCAGGGAAAGGCTTCATGGTCAACATTATCACAAGATGACCAATGGATATCGACGATAATCAAGGTAGAGTCACGCCGAATTACATCGAGGTATTCCGTGTAATAGATCGAGGTTAACAACCACGATGTTCGCGAGTACAAAATAGCTCGACCATGTGTCTGCAGCCACTGGGAGCTCTCGGTTGCATCGTGACACCGTTGGTTATTCCTCAAGACACCATCACAGATAATACGCATCGAGATGCAACTTTGCACGACATAGAGGTTCCTACACGAATAGGCATCACGTGCAAGACAAGAAGTGAATGACCGGCAAGGATGGTCATACTGTTAGAAAATAACAAGGAAAAACAAGGATTGATACATGGCCCACCGTCTTCATGGCATACTTCTACTCATCAAAATAGTTTCCCAATACTAGGTTTATTGAGAAAGCTAGCTTCGTTAGACAATCATCACGAAACCGAAGTTAGCTGCCAATCCAAGGATTAGCAAACCAATAGGTCTAATGCCCAAGGATCAGCGAGAAAGCAACTAAACACTTTGGGCATGGAGTTAAGCTATCATTACAATTTTCTATTTGCACAAGCCATATCGATCTAAGCACGTGCACAAGCATCTAAACAATCATTCGAGGAAAACGTGCGAGGCCACATTCTAACCTTGGAGGAGATGGGAAAAAGGATCACCCTATTTATCAAAGCATTATCAGGCTTCTGATAATGCTACAATATGTATATGGGTTCTTTCGAAAGATACGTCTTGCAACATTCAAGGGAGGTTGTAAGACAATAACATGGCGGAATATTACACTAGTGTAGTTAAGGTAACATACTACGATTGGTAATCACAATGCTGGTGCGTCTCCTAGTATCCCAACCATGTGCTGATCATTTCACAGGGGGTCCTAGGTTCCATCGCGGCACTGCAAACTTCAATCGGGACGAGATTACCGAATCCACGACCAATGGTATGATCTGCCAGAGGATAAGATATATTGGAGAACATCTTGTACCAACGGCTTTGGGCACAAGGCAAGGTAAAAAGAATTGTCATAGATTTAAATTTGAGGATACCAAGGGGTATGTATGGAACAAACATGGCATAAACCACACACTAAGGTCATGTTGTCCTCACAGGTATGATGGATAGCAAGATTCGCTTGAAAACTGGTCTAGGTATGTGACAACAAGGAACCAACGTCGACATGCCATCATGGACGGACAACAAGGGAAGCGAATTCACAAGGACAAGAATTGAACATTTTTTATAAACCACAACAACGTTCTAGACTAAGCCTATAAGCTCCACATGATACTCGTTGTTGGTATTTCTTAACGTCATCACTAGAATTAGCAACAACGCCAAGAAACGCCGGTTGGTATTCTGCATCGTTTACAGAACAGATCCACAAGCGCACGGAAATACCATTGTATCATTTCACCCGGAAGTATTCAGGGTATCGTTATTTATATTTCCCAAAGGAAGGCATGGAGTAAAAGAGTCTAATTTGGACATGGACAAGATAACAAGATTGCAGAGCAGACCAATGCTCATAACAGGGGTAACAAAGGTTTTGTGCAAGGATAACTGACACACACACTCGAGCCAAACTCAAGGATAAAGATAAGAGAAAGAATAAAGAATAACCTAACCGGAGCAGGCATGCCCAAACAACTATGTCAGGACAACGAACAATCACACAAACATATGCACGTTAGTGAGATTCTATGTTAAGATAGCCAGGCCACTGCTAACTTACTTCGGGCACCGGAGCACACCTGGTCTGCCAGGCGATCCCGGCCTACAGCTCTACGCCGTACTCAGACGTGGGGGATTACAAGGGACGGACAGGGCTGTCACCACCTGCCACCTACCACCTCAACCGTCGAGATACGAGGCAAACGAAGGCAGCCTCTAGCCTAGACACCACGTCTACGCTAGCGACTACTACTCTAGCGTCGATCAGGGTGACCCATCTTTATCAGGGGCCCTCTACTAGAGCATCCGCCACGCGGACGGACGACGAATCTGTAAGCTAACACTAACCCAGACTACACTAAGATAAATCTCAACATCACAACCTAGTTCTAGGTCTAAACATGCATGCACTGATGTCAAACATTAGGTTCTATATGATAAGATCAAAACATGTAAACTGTAATCTAGTTCATATGCTAAGATCACATCATAAGAACTATGTTCTAGTTCTACCACATGACTATACTAAGAACAAGATCATCCAAGAACTAGAACAAGAACATCTAGAACAAGAACAAGAACAAGAACATCTAGAACAAGAACACGAATATCTAGAACAAGAACACGAACATCTAGAACAAGAACATATGAGAACAAGAACGAATAAGAGGGACCTTGATATTGCTCATACCGAGATCCTCCTAAAGGCTCAAGCCCTCCAACGAGGCTTGCCTTGCTCCACTACATAACTAAAACTACTAAAGGAGAAGATACAAGTGGAGGGAGAGAGACTCAAATGTGGTGTGTGTTGAGAAATGATTTCTTCTCCCCTTTTATAGTTCAACTAGGACGGTTCGGTGTAGCTACACATGGAAACACCCTGGAACCGCCATAAGGAACCGCCATAGCACCTTCCAAACGAAGCTTGGCCCGATTGGTTCCCGCGCTGGCGCGCTCGTTCCCTTGGCGCGAGCGCACCAAGAGTGGCTCTTCTGGGCCTCATCTTTTGCAGGCTTGTGGGCCTCGTCGTTAGCTTTCCAACGCATATTTGTTTGCCTCAATCGGAGTTCATATGCGTGAGATATGGCCCGTTTACTGAGACCCACTCATCCAGCCCGAGATGAAAATCGATCGTCATTTGGTGTTTGGGCTCTGCCACTCCCATGTCATTGGTTTTTCCCAGAATTGCCAGATCGGTGGGCTATGCTTTTTGACCCTCTGTCACGCTTTGTAGAAAAGCGTGTTTTCTTTATAATTCCTCTTGTATTTGGCTATAATCCCTGCAAGTGTCAACTCTACCGGTACAAGTGGAATTCGATCAATAGCAAAAGTATATGTGTATAATAATAAATAATTCTCCCTTTTTAATCTTATATTGGCGGTATAAAATTGTCGATAAGGACCGCCAACAAGATCCCCAAGCTTACCCTTTGCTCATCCCGAGCAAAGCTGGGCTTTAGGTTGTTGATCAGGAGTTGCTACTATGTCGATCATGTTTCAAATGTACAGAGTTCATAATAAAGTTTTCTACTGCAATTTGAATATATCGGCATTCTATCCACCCTGTTATTATCCTGAAACTGAATGGGGCTTTTCAACCTTTCTCTGTCTTGGGCGATTGCAAAGTAGAACAGATTCACGAGACCTTGCTTATCATTCACCCTAAGATCAACCGTCTATCCGGAGGGTTTTGAAATTTTTTGTAAAATAAAGCACAAGTTCCTCGTATGATTCTCTCAATCGCTCAATGTGTATGAAATCCTCACCAAAGGCATTTTGAGATTAGCCTTCTTCCTACCACTAAAAGGCTGAGAGTGGAGTTTTGGGTAGGTATGTAAGTGGGCATACTTGTATCACATATATTGTAAGGTCAAGGATCGAACCTTACGGAGATTAAGCCATACACCTTTGATTGAGACGTGCAAGTGTGTGGGAAGATGGATGGTTCCTAATTTATGTGGTATTTTTGGCTACTCTTATGCATCATGATTCTCTCTTTATTGTGGACGGAGATTTTTGGGAGAGCATGGGCTATGAGAAGTACACTAAAGATCTATATTTTTCTTTCTTATCCCTTTTTTTTTTTCTTTCTTCCTTTATTTTTTCTTCTTTTTTTTCTCTTTTTTTCTTTTTTCTCTCTTTTTTTTTTTAACGGGGGGCCTATAATTTCCCGTTTGTTTACTTAATGGGACCCTTGTCCTCTTATGTGCCCCTTGGCAATTTTTTTTTGAAAGGACAAATTAGCATAGCCCGTAGCTCTCTTCTCGGAGTATGAAGAGCGCATGAGGAGAGAGATCTCATGATTTAAAGGCATAGAGCAGATTT
This sequence comes from Themeda triandra, assembly GCA_018135685.1. Lineage (NCBI taxonomy): Eukaryota > Viridiplantae > Streptophyta > Magnoliopsida > Poales > Poaceae > Themeda > Themeda triandra. The sequence goes on along the minus strand of JAENPR010000246.1, from coordinate 678,699 downwards.
TGGTGACTACGGGATGCGCGGTTCTCAGGATAAGAGCCGGCATCTTTATTTAGTGGACTGGTGCGCAACTCCCAGTGTAAGAGTTGGCATTTTTGGTGGAATGGATGCATGTTTGTGCGCGACTCTCAGGATAAGAGTCGGCAGTTTTATTTGATGGGTGCAAGTGAATCTCAATCGTGGGTGTAAGATCATAATCTCGCGTCGGTAATAACGATCCGACCGAACTCAATGTTCGAACAAGCAACGTATGAAGGTTTTTGTACTAAAGATAAATCATATGGCTCGGTGGGAATTTCATAATCATCGAGAAACTTATGTTTTTATAGTTTTTGAAATAAAACCTCCGGACGTCAAGTCTTTCTCGAGCAAAGTCATAGCGGTGTCTATGGCACTATATCATACCGAGCAATAACTTAGACAATTTCAAGTATATGCAACCCATTAGCTCAGGTTTTTAGGATGAGTCATTCTTAGCCGATTAACCCAAACTTTAGAGAAAGCTCGATTATGAATTGAGTACAAGAAAAACATGAGACAGAGCAACTATTCATCATATCAACAAGGGTAGAACTAAATATTTTTATAACACATATAAAGAGTGTGGAGAAAAGAATCTTTTTATCATACCTCATCTTTCTATAAGATAAACAAATTTTTCATAGAAATTTGAGATACGAATTACCTTTGCGGGGGTCCTCCCCCAAGCTAGCTTCTGACTTACCTTTAGCTTGGAATGCTGCTAGCTGGTGCATGTTATGGCATTATTCTCAGTTCATTGCCTCCTTTGAGCATGCTTAGAAGGTCCCTCCCCCAAGCTTGTCTTGTGGTGACATCGAGACAAGAGGACAACAAACTTGGGTTGAAAGGTTTATTATTATTATTATTATTCCCCCTTTTTTTGTGTGTGGTTCACCGAACAAATATTCATCTCTCGTTGTCATCTCCAAGACTTACCCTCATAAGATTTATAAATTCCTGCGGGGGTTAGTCCATATGACCCACCAAAAAACTATACGGGCAGCTCGGTTCAAAGATCAAACTAGACACCATGTCTAATGTGATCTAGGTAGACAACTTAATCTAAGCACCATGCTTAAATTCAAGAGCCTATGGAAGCATGATTTTACATCCAAACTTCAAACTAAGCACCATGCTTAATTTAAAAGATGCAAAACCAAAACTTCCAAACCAAAACGCACAACATAGAAATTGGAGGCATGAAAAGATATAAACAAGATTCATCCAACAAAGGTGAGGCAATGCACAGGTGAACAAGATACCCAAAGGGTTTTTTTTAAAGAGATGTTCACCAACTTTTATTCAAACTCAAACAAGGCTAGAAAGATCATGCCTTGCCTTGTCTCCAACATGGATTACTTCTATTGCTTATGATAACAACTCCAAGTTCATTAATCAAATTTCAACACCAAGTCAAAATTAGATTAAAGAAGACTATTCTAATCTAAGCACCACGCTTAAATCAAAATAGTCTATGGATGCATCTAATTAGAATGCACCCAAACTAGAGCGTTATCATAAACAAAGGAAGCATAACTTTTATGTTTTTAAGGAGACAAGAGTGAGCGAGTTGGTGAACGTTACCCTTGCATACTTGAATGTTGTTACCTGCAACATGTATGGATGAAACGTCGAAGTTGTTGCTGCGGTTTGTATGATGGCTTTGTCCAGGTAAACCTCAAGACCAGTCCACACATAGCTCAACATGTATGGGCCATGGGCCTTGACAGTTGTAGCAAAGGCTTGGAGGTGAGCCTATCTTGCTTGTCGAAGCAATGTTAGGTGGAGTTGGGTAGCCCAAAGGTGTTTTCTCCTTGGTTATGGGGAGCCATCCTCTCCTTTCCTCTCCTCCAATTTTTTTTCCTTTTTTTTTGCATAATATATATTTTTTTCTCTCTTTTCTTTTGGTCAAGACTCTCTTTTTTCTATCTCTTTTTGTTTTCAATTTTCTCTTACTCTTTTTTTTATGATAATCCGGGGTACCTCCCGGCGGTGCTTGCTTTATGGTCATAAGCTCGACCTCCAAAAACTACGATGAAGTTTGTAGCTAGAAGCTATGATTGGCTTCCAAAGACAAGGCTAAAGAACTTGTCCCAAGAAGGAGAGATTTTTTTTTGCAAAGAAAAATATTTATATTTTGATTTTGTAAAAAGGATAACTCAAAACTAATAAAATAATTTTTTTATATAAGTATTTTTAAAACAAAAATATTTTTCAAATAGTTTTATAAAATAGTTTTTTTTTTGTTATGAGCAATGGCTACAACACAAGCAAGCTATCATGAACATGTCCTAATAAATTCTTTTAACAACGCCTTCCCCGCAACGGCGCCGTAAATGCTTGTTGGCATTTCTTAACGTCATCACTAGAATTAGCAACAACGCCAAGAAACGCCGGTTGGTATTCGCAATGTTTACGAACGATCCGCAAGCGCACGGAAATACCGTTGTAGCATTTCACCCGAAGTATTCGGGGTATCGTTATTTATATTTCCCAAAGGAAGGCATGGAGTAAAAGAGTCTAATTTGGACATGGACAAGATAACAAGATTGCAGAGCAGACCAATGCTCATAACAGGGGTAACAAAGGTTTTGTATAAGGATAACTGACACACACTCGAGCCAAACTCAAGGATAAAGATAAGAGAAAGAATAAAGAATAACATAACCGGAGCAGGCATGCCCAAACAACTATGTCAGGACAACGAACAATCACACAAACATATGCACGTTAGTGAGATTCTATGTTAAGATAGCCAGGCCACTGCTAACTTACTTCGGGCACCGGAGCACACCTGGTCTGCCAGGCGATCCCGGCCTACAGCTCTACGCCGTACTCAGACGTGGGGGATTACAAGGGACGAACAGGGCTGTCACCACCTGCCGCCTACCACCTCAACCGTCGAGATACGAGGCAAACGAAGGCAGCCTCTAGACTAGACACCACGTCTACGCTAGCAACTACTACTCTAGCTTCGATCAGGGTGACCCGTCTTTATCAGGGGCCCTCTACTAGAGCATCCGCCACGGGGACGGACGACGAACCCGCAATCTAACACTAACCCAGACTACACTAAGATAGATCTCAACATCCCAACCTAGTTTTAGGTCTAAACATGCATGCCCTGATGTCAGACATTAGGTTCAATATGATAAGATCAAAACATGTAAACTGTAATCTAGTTCATATGCTAAGATCACATCATAAGAACTATGTTCTAGTTCTACCACATGACTATACTAAGAACAAGATCATCTAAGAACTAGAACAAGAACATCTAGAACAAGAACAAGAACAAGAACATCTAGAACAAGAACACGAACATCTAGAACAAGAACATATGAGAACAAGAACGAATAAGAGGGACCTTGATATTGCTCATACCGAGATCCTCCTAAAGGTTCAAGCCCTCCAACGAGGCTTGCCTTGCTCCACTACATAACTAAAACTACTAAAGGAGAAGATACAAGTGGAGGGAGAGAGACTCAAATGTGGTGTGTGTTGAGAAATAATTTCTTCTCCCCTTTTATAGTTCAACTAGGACGGTTCAGCGTAGCTACACATGGAAACACCCTGGAACCGCCATAAGGAACCGCCATAGCACCTTCCAAACGAAGCGTGGCCCGATTGGTTCCCGCGCTAGCGCGCTTGTTCCCTTGGCGCGAGCGCGCCAAGGGTGGCTCTACTGGGCCTCATCTTTTTCAGGCTTGTGGGCCTCGTCGTTAGCTTTCCAACGCATATTCGTTTGCCTCAATCGGAGTTCGTATGCGTGAGATATGGCCCGTTTACTGAGACCCACTCATCCAGCCCGAGATGAAACTCGATCGTGATTTGGTGTTTGGGCTCGCCACTCCCATGTCACCGGTTTTGCCCCGACTGCCGATCGGTGGGCTATGCTTTTTGACCCTCTGTCACGCTTTGTAGAAAAGCGTGTTTTCTTTATAATTCCCCTTGTATTTGGCTATAATCCCTGCAAGTGTCAACTCTACCGGTGTTGACGGTTGTTAATGATCAATTTTATATGTCAACCGAGAGAAAAAGAGGGGTATAATCTGTTCACCACCATAGACTTAGGGTTTAAACTGACAAATTCCATAAGTTTTGGTGAATATGTGTTTTCGCAGGGATTATCAGAAAACATCCAAGGAGGCCCACATGTCATGATTACATAGAGAGAAAGACCGAACGGGTAAAATTGTATATTCTAGAAGACTCCGGAAGGCAAACACTCGGAAGCGGGACCCACCCGGGTAGAGTGGTGGGTCGGCCGACTCCCTCCTTGGGTCGGCCGACGCCCACCTCCACCAATCGGTGGAGGCTCGTGGATCTCGCCTCCACCGACCTTGAGGAGCAATATTTATCGTCCATTTAGGTCGGTTTGATCCGATGGCCGTGGTGCATCCTAGGGGGCTATATATTCAGAGCCCCGGCCCCTGGCTAAACCCTAATTCATTCTAGAATTCATTATTCGAGGTAGCCATCAGCAAAGCCGGGGTTTAGAGAGACATCTCCACCGAGAATTAGAATAGCTACTCTAGATCTTCAAGTTCTACATAGGTTTAGACGAGATAGAGGAAGAATCGGGCGCCGTGCTCGGAATTCCGGATCTTCATCATCGAATTGGTATTATCTTGTATCTATTCTTGTGACTTTATTCTAAATATCATTATGCTTCTATTTATTATGTTCCTAGTTTATTCTAGTTCTACATTTGATATGGTTATGATTGGTAATAAGTTTATGTATATGTTTGCAAAGCGCTTAGCTCTCTTCCCGGAGGGTTAGGTGGTAGATTTCATGTAAGCGTGGTGCTTAGATGCCGTTTACACGCAAATGCACCCTATTGGCCGGGTCGTGTGGTAGATCGCGGAAGTGACAGTTCCGTTGAGTCCTCTCGTATTCCATCCCCGTTGGTAGGTCTAGCGAACCAAAGTTGCGTAGTAAGTCCCGCTATGTCTTGGCTTGTTATAGCAATGATCCTTATACATAGATGAAAAGTCTTTTGTGCTTTATGTATATGATAGTGTAGAGTTGGAGTAGATGAATGACTTAGTAGATTAGAATCTACATAGGATTTCTATTTCTTGTGCTAATCAGATGTCAACCTACCTTTTGTGAGTAGTCTATATCTAATCTCTCGTGTGATTTATACCCCGAGCTTATTACTTTATATTCCCTTATTTATCATGGTTTACCCCTCTGCCAAAGTATGTGATAGTGAAATCAATCACTCATAAGTAGTCGTGTTTAGCAAGTTTATCTCATTGTTTAAGTCCTTAGTTCTTTCCTTTGAGCTAAATATAAATAACGATACCTGGAATACTTCCCGGTAAAATGCTACAATGGTGTATCATCTGCTCGCTTGCGGGTCCCATATTTTTCTTGATTAGAGGAGCAGCTTTCTATACCAACACTTCGCGCCATGCTAGGGATGACAACTTAGCGTGAGTGGTGTTAGAAGTGTCAACAAGCATTTTTGGCGCCGTTGCCGGGAACGGAATAAACTTTTAGAGAAAAATTGCTTAAGCGGATACTTAGAAAATGAGTGATTGTCACTAGTCACCTCTACTTTGGCGGTTCACCCCGTTGTTTTTCTTTGTCTATATTTTATATAGGGTATTAGCAGGATTGAATCTGATTCATTCAAAACTCTCGATCATCAGAGTCGGTTCAATCAAGAAGGAAGCTCGTCACCAATCAAGATGGCCGAGAAGACCTTTACCGGAGTTCTCTCGCTCCAACAATAGAGAACATCCGCACCGGTCCAAGAATACACAATAATATGGAGTTTGAGCTCAAGCCAAGTCTCATCAACATGGTGCAAGCTATCCAATTCGGTGGAAAGGTACATGAAGATGCAAGTACACATTTACAGACTTCATGGAAATTGGAAACACCATCGCCATATAAGGAGTTAAAGAAGACCTCATACTTCTTCGCCTCTTTCCATTCTCACTAGTGGGAAGAGCAAAGCAATGGTTCTATGCAAATAAAGAAGATATCAATACATGGGCGAAGTGTTCCAAGGCCTTTCTAGCAAAATTCTTCCCAATAGGCAAAACTAATGCCTTAAGAGGAAAGATTACCGATTTCCAACAGCAGAAGACGGAGACCATGTCAGAAGCATGGGAGCGTTTGCAAGGATATATCCAAGATTGTCCCCATCATGGAATGGAAGAATGGTTACTCATGCAAGGTTTCTATCACGGATTAACTCCGAAGACGCGTGAGCACCTAGATGCAACTCAAAGGATCATTCTTATCACTTACTCTTGGGAGAGCTAAAAGACTTATGGAGAAGATAGCGTATAATCAAAGTCCGGTCCCAAGACAACATTCAAGATTGTCACCAAAGTGAAGAAGCAATAGAAGAAGTGAATGCATTATCAACCAAGATGGATGCCTTACTCCACTGGCTTGACCAGAGGGCCAAGTACAAGGAAGATCAAAGAGCAATTGAAGCAACGTATAAGCAAAATTCAAGTCCCGTCGTGAGAAAGGTTCCACATTGGGTGCAATCATCGACTAACCAAGGTACACAATCGAAATTATGCAAAGCAACCTACTTTAAGAGAGTTGGTTCTACAACATGTCCAAGATCAACTCATCTATGGAGGATAGGCTTGCTTGCTAATGACAAAATCTTGGAAAATTTAAGCATTAAAATGGAAAATTTCTCCTCCGCCATTTTTGACCAATTAGAGTTCAATAAAAAGATAGAAGAAAAGATAGCAAAAAGGCCAACTCGTGCTACCAACAAGTGGCGAAGAAGACTTCCAACCCGAGTTAGAAGTATTACCACAAGAATCGATGGGAAGCCGGTACAAGAGCCAATACAAGATCAAGAAATGAGACAAAATTTTTGAGATACAAACTACTTACCGTTTCCTCGGAGGAAGAAAGGACCACAACAGACAGATGAGCAGTTTGATAAGTTCGTGGAGGTAATTCAAAAGTTATATGTCAATATACCTCTACTGGATGCCATGCAGGTCCCCACTTATGCCAAGTACATAAGAGATATTCTTAACAAGAAGAGACCACTGCCATCCAATGAAGTGATCAAGCTAACCGAAGAATGTAGTGCGGCCATCCTCAACCAACTACTAGAAAAGAAGAAAGATCCAGGATGTCCCACTATCGAATGCACAATTGGAGATCAATATTTCAATAATGCACTCTGTGATCTTGGAGCAAGTGTCAGTGTGATGCCCGCAGCAGTCTACTACAAGCTCAACCACACTACACTTGAGCCAACATCAATGTGTCTACAACTAGCCGACCAATCGGTACGCTATCCGTTGGGCATTGCTGAAAATATTCCAGTCAAGATAAGAGAGTTCTTCGTGCCAGTAGACTTTGTAGTACTGGATATGCATCCAGACTCAAAGGTGTCACTCATACTTGGAAGACCCTTCTTGAGCACCGCCAATGCACACATTGATGTCGGTAAGGGAGAAATCAAGTTCACTATAAATGGGCAAGAAGAGCAATTCGCATTCAAGTCGAAACAAGAGCTCAACAAATCTGCGAAGATGGTAGAAGAAGATCGACAAGTACAACCACCGCAGACGAGGATGCATCTCTCGGGATCATCGTAGGAATAAATATTTTGGAAGGTCCAATTCGGAGGATTTTAAAAATCCGAATCCTTGCCGGAAGGTAACTCGGTATTTATCCGCATTTTAAATTGCATCTCTTATAATTTTCTTAGACATATTTATTCCTAGCATTACATTATAAAAATTCTCAACCCCACATAAATAATTTTATGGTGTGTGACAACCCGTCGAAAATATTTTATCGTGGTGGCACAAAAATCTATCATTTCATGCATTTAAATTAGTTTACCTTCATTTAAATTTCTGCATTGTTTATAATTTTTATCATGGCATTTAGTGCTTGGTGGGTCCCGCACCATGGGTCCCACATGTCATAGACTACACCTCACATACATCAAATCACATAATTTCATCCACTTCCACTCACCTCCACTATCCTCTCTTTTCCACCGCCAAATCCACTCAACCGACCAAAATTTCTGGATGGAGGAAAGATCACGCAATAGCACATGAAATGGCAGCCAAGATGGCCACCCTGGGTGGGCGGCCGCCCCCACCTTTGGGTCGGCCGACTCTCCCCCTCCTCCTCTATAAATAGGCCTCCTCCCATGGCTTCCTTGCACCACCCACATTCCAGAATTTTAGCCAAACCTTCGCTCTCGACTTCGTGTTTCCGGAGAAAGTTAGAGAGAAGAGGAGAAGAGTAGGAAGAGAGAAGAAGTGAGAGAGTGAGCAAGAGTTTAGTAGCAAGTGAAGGGGAGAGATAGTGCTGAGTAGATGATCACAAAAATTAGTGGAGATGCTGTCCAAATAGGATAAAGAAAATTTAAAATCAAGGGGAGGCTCGTCAAAATCAAGACCCGAAGTTTAGAACTTTTGTCATGAAGAACGACTAACCCTTGGACTGCGACTGGATGGCTAACCACTAACCTGGTGCTAATCCTTTTCTCCACTAGTGTTTGTTTTTGTTTCTTTTGAGCAACTTGCAGGATGAAGGGCGTTTTCAAGGGGATCTCGGGAACCATCAGGAACATCAGGACAAGAAGTGCATCCCGCCAGAACTCGGTGGCTGGTTCCGACATGAGTGTCGACCCACCACCAGAAGCACCTGCAGCAGCACCTGCAGCAGCACCATCATCTCAGAGAGTTCTCATGAGAACATCCGACATCGCCCTGAGGACAGCCCAGGAGAAGAAGGTATACAAGAAGCTCAAGAACAAGCGTTTTATCCACACCCCAGTCATCGATCCAACACTTTTGCTAGAGACAGGTATGGCTCAAGAATTCGATACAATTTTTCCACTAGTTGGTTGGACTTCCTTTGCAAACCTCACTGAGAAGGGGATTAGACTCTTGACCATAGAATTCCTTAGCACCCTTCGATACACGGACAATGGAGTTTATTTTAGAATGTTTGCTCGAATATTCTCTCTTGGAGATACCTTAGTGACCTCCTAGGTTTCCCTCAAGATGCTCCAATAGACTTAAATGCAGCATTAGGTGATTTTGATGCACATAGGTTTTGGAGCAGCATTTCTAGAGCACCTTATCACTTAGCACACCGCACCGCAGACATAGAGCATCCTACGCTTAGATTTTTGCATCGTTCGATAGGAGCCACCTTTTTCCCACGATATGACGAAAGCAAAATCAGAATAGCCGACTTGCAGTTGCTGTACGCGGCTGTCAAGAAACAGAAAGTGTCTCCTGTCCACCTCCTAGTGAACCATTGGATGAGTGTTCCCGGTTATATAGTAGGAAGTGTGGCTGTTTGCTCGCTTATCACTCGCATTGCCACAAGCTTGAAGTTATTAGAGGGAGCTACTTTTGAGTACATTGAACATCATAGAGAATTTTATGACCTCTACACTTTTGGCCAAGGTCACTTACTGAAGAAAGTGAATGATGTTTATTATGCAAAATATGGTGAAGCTGCGATCCGGTTACCTAACCCGGAATTGGCTTTGTATTATGTGCAAAACTATCATGTTGAGTTGCAGGCAGAACCAGTGAATGAGAGAGCACCTCGAAGAGTTCGCTCGGAGAGGGTGACAGGAAATCGTGAACCCGTTCGGCGTGGTGCCGAAACCGCCCGAGAAGAACCAAAGACATGCCGCTTCAATGAGTGGAATGTACCTCAAGCACCACTCACTAAACTCATGGGTGTACCCACCACAAAGCCAACCACATCAACCATTCTGTGGTTTCTACCCACCATACAACACCCCAGGAACACCACCCAGACACTAGGCACCATTCAAGAGAACCAGGAAGAAGCTGCCTCCATGTTGCATGGCTTGGTGGACTTGTTGCACATCCACTATCCGCCACCACCGCCGCAAGGCTAGCTTGGGGGAGGACCCCCATTATCAAGATAAGTATTTCTTTCCTTTTGTTTTAGTTTGTTTGTTTTCAGTTTGTTTGTTTTTCTTTGGTTTGTTTTATGCTTCTAAAAAAAATTAGAAAAAAAACTAGAAAAAACCCAATAAAAATTTGCTTGCTAAGTTTGTTTAGTTTACTTTCTTTAAGTGTGCTTGTTTACATATCAAAGTTTGCCTTAAAGATGAAAACCAAATAAAAAGAGTGTGCAAGTTTGTTTTCAATTCAGTTTGCTATAAATAAAATTGTGTAGACTTGAGGATTGCATGATGGAAATGATGAATAGTTGCTCTCCTCTAATTCTTTTCAAGTGCCTAGCTTTAAATTTGAGTTCTCCCAAGATTTGGATACACTGTTTGACAACTGAATTTACTCTACACCTAAAACCTGTGGGAGCATATGCTTAAACTAAGTCTAGGTAGTTGACAGACATGATATGATGATAGTCTCGAGCTGCTGTTCATTATGTTCCAAAGTGCCACTAAATTCGAGATTTGTTTGTGAAAATTATAAATGTTTCATGATGAGTTCCTTATATGACAGAGAGTTGAAAATTCCTACCACAGCCAAACTTGATCATTAGAATAGGAAGCCTCCTCATTTGATAGGGCTCGTCTTTGTCGGCTGTGTTGTATCCTTATGAACTCATCATACAGCTAAATCTTGGTTTCACACTCACATGCACCCCCGCTACTTCTACCTGGAAGTACGCCACACATAAAGCCTATTATTATCCATTGAAATTGTTCTACTCTTACACTGAGAGTGAACACCCAAAAATATTCCCCTGTTCATTTTGCTAGCCACTTATCCAAATCAATGCTCCAAGTGTTCCATTTGTTATCCCCGATGTAAAGTTGTCAAGATTAAGAAGTGTTCCATCAAAGAAGTATTTCATTCTTTTTTTTGGGCTGCAAGAAAAAAAAGAAAAAGAAAGAAAGATTTATGAGCCCATTCTTTTGTCAAGTTCTCAAAGTTCAAGTTTCCAAGTTCAAAGTTCCAAGAAGATTCAGGTGTTGAAGTAGTTCCAAGTTTCATCCAAATAAAGGAGCATTGATAATTCCTTTGTGCACCCCTTCTCCTCCCACAAATATTTCTCTCTATTTTATATATCATCCACATATAAAACCACACGTGCACACACCGATTGGTTGTATGTTGAGTTCCTTCGGATCCATGGTTCGATCATGCCAATGCATTAGTTCTCCACACCTATGAGCTCCACATAAGGCTTTATTAGAGTAGGGTGAGAGAGAGAGAGAGAGTGAAGGCTCATCTATAAATGCCTTGAACCACAAATACCACATATTCTGAGAGTAAGAGAGAAGGCATATCTCCTTCCAATGCCTTAAGAGAGGATCCAAAAATACCACATATTGAGAGACTTGAAAGGGTTGTATTAAGGAACTCTGAGTTTTATTGAAAATCTTGTAAAAAACTCCAGGACAGAGGTGGAACAACAGAGCATGAGACAACAGTGCTTGACTTAATTGTTCTGTCCTTCAACTACTCAAGACCCAAGTGCAGGTAAAAGCCCCATGGTTGAAAGAAACATGAGTAAGTTTGGAAGTTATGATAAGTCCACTCTAGTCTGGGGAAGAAATTCTTGTTTAGAGCATGTGTGTTTGTGAAGTATGAAAGCATTGCAGCAACTCCTGATCCATCTTCGTAGCTATTTGCTCGAGGGGACGAGCAAAGGGTAAGCTTGGGGAGTTTGTTGACGGTTGTTAATGATCAATTTTATATGTCAACCGAGAGAAAAAAGAGGGGTATAATCTGTTCACCACCATAGACTTAGGGTTTAAACCGACAAATTCCACAAGTTTTGGTGAATATGTGTTTTCAAGGGGGATTATTAGGAAAACATCCAAGGAGGCCCACATGTCATGATTACATAGAGAGAAAGACTCGAACGGGTAAAATTGTATATTCTAGAAGACTCCGAAGGCAAACCCCGGAAGCGGGGACCCACCGCAGTGGTGGGTCGGCCGACTCCTCCTTGGGTCGGCCGACGCCCACCTCCACCAATCGGGTGGAGGCTCACGGATCCCGCCTCCACCGACCTTGAGGAGCAATATTTATCATCCATTTAGGTCGGTTTGATCCGATGGCCGTGGTGCATCCTAGGGGGCTATATATTCGAGCCCCCGGCCCCCGGCTAAACCCTAATTCATTCTAGAATTCATTATTCAGAGGTAGCCATCAGCAAAGCCGGGGTTTAGAGAGACATCTCCACCGAGAATTAGAATAGCTACTCTAGATCTTCAAGTTCTACATAGGTTTAGACTAGATAGAGGAAGAATCGGGCGCCGTGCTCGGAATTCCGGATCTTCATCATCGAATTGGTATTATCTTGTATCTATTCTTGTGACTTTATTCTAAATATCATTATGCTTCTATTTATTATGTTCCTAGTTTATTCTAGTTCTACATTTGATATGGTTATGATTGGTAATAAGTTTATGTATATGTTTGCAAAGCGCTTAGCCCGGGAGGGTTAGGTGGTAGATTTCATGTAAGCGTGGTGCTTAGATGCCGTTTACCTGCAAATGCACCCTATTGGCCGGGTCGTGTGGTAGATCGCGGAAGTGACAGCCCGTTGAGTCCTCTCAGTATTCCATCCCCCGTTGGTAGGTCTAGCGAACCAAAGTTGCGTAGTAAGTCCCGCTATGTCTTGGCTTGTTATAGCAATGATCCTTATACATAGATGAAAAGTCTTTTGTGCTGTATATGATAGTGTAGAGTTGGAGTAGATGAATGACTTAGTAGATTAGAATCTACATAGGATTTCTATTTCTTGTGCTAATCAGATGTCAACCTACCTTTGTGAGTAGTCCATATCTAATCTCTCGTGTGATTTATACCCCGAGCTTATTACTTTATATTCCCTTATTTATCATGGTTTACCCTCTTCCAAAGTATGTGATAGTGAAATCAATCACTCATAAGTAGTCGTGTTTAGCAAGTTTATCTCATTGTTTAAGTCCTTAGTTCTTTCCTTTGAGCTAAATATAAATAACGATACCTGGAATACTTCCCGGTAAAATGCTACGATGGTGTATCATCCGTTCGCTTGCGGATCCCATATTTTTCTTGATTAGAGGAGCAGTTTCTATACCAACACTTCTGGCGCCATGCTAGGGATGACAACTTAGCGTGAGTGGTGTTAGAAGTGTCAACAACCGGTACAAGTGGAATTCGGTCAATAGCAAAAGTATATGTGTATAATAATAAATAATTCTCCCTTTTTAATCTTATATTGGCGGTATAAAATTGTCGATAAGGACCGCCAACACTCGTTCATAGTGGCTAGTCTAGAACAAATCTGTCAGCCAACACATTACATCATACAATTCTACTGACCAACATATCATGGCACCCACAACGCATGGATGCATGCCATAACATAAAGGTCCACAAAAATGAAGGAAGTAACTCTACTAGCAAGCATCACTCCGACTACTCCTCAGGTTGCTGGTCCATGTTCTCCACATAACATGTATTTTCAGCTTCTTCACTCTTCATGTCAGGCATTGCTGAGGTATTGCCACCAATTCCTCATTTGTTGTGGAGCCATCATCAGCGGAGATGACCCCAGGTACTCTCTTAGTCGTTTCAAGAGGAATATGGTGAAGCTGAACATAAACATGTTGAACTTCTTCTTGACCCCCCCTTTCTAGGAGGATTGAGTTGAAGTTAATTGTAGACCCACTACGGATCTCCTTGTAAGGCTCTATTGATGACGTCCAACACGATGACCCGATTCCCCAGGCGATATTTCTTGTTCCAAAATTCACTTCAATGTTGCACAACTGTTCCAAGGCCTGTTGCCACTGACCAAGTAGGGCAAACGGATCCAAAAACTGACTTTGCACAACAGAGGCTTCATGCATGGCAACATGCTTTCGTTGCGTAGACCATTCCTTGGGAAGCGTTATTTGCACAAGCAACATAGTCACCCTCTTTACTTTCTCTTCGTATCCCTTCATCACCGACTGCTGCATTAGTGGTGACATAATCAGACTCATGATTAAGAGGTTCCAATGCACTCTCAAAACAAAAGTACCTCTTTATCATGGCAAACTTTGCACTACTAGCAATACCGTTGCTATCCTCAGCCTCATCCGTATCACCAACAAGTGTAGTCTCACCAATCTGGTGCCACACGGCATGGTATGGATCACCCTTCGGAAACACGCTCGCAGTGACACGAGCAACTACAGCTGGACATCTCTTAAGAAATTCCCTCAGAGCTCCATAAGCAACTATATTCGCACCATCCTGAGGGTTCCTGCCTCGAGCGATAAAGCAGTGGCCACACCGAGGTGACTCATCCTTGCGCTTGGCGGGAATCATAACTTGAACAGAAAACAAACTCAGGCGTTGACCTTCCATCTCCTTACTTCACTGATAGCGAGGCTCGTTACCCGTGGTATAACCCACAGAGTGTAGAACTCACCATAAAAGAGACGGCATTCCGAATTCCGTCAGAAACCTCTTGAGTCCATATGACTCACAAGTGGCAAGCTGATGTTGTAGAGCTTCTGCTTCTGTTGACTTGGGTTTGATGTGCTTCAATCATGCCTTTTATACAACCGAATTTATAACTCTCATGAGACGAAGGTTATATTGGTCATTTTTTATCGAAAGAGAAGTATTCATTTATAAGGAAAGAAATAGTGTTGTACCATGAAGTGATCATGTGACATGATGCATGCACGTTCCATACATCCTCACAAACCTAGAAAACAATAAATTCTAGCGTTTTAGGCGGTGGAATACATACGACTCTTATCTTGCGGAAACTAGTCGAACTATGCGAACTTGCGTGGTTAGTGTACCTGCAGAAGATTTCATTTCAGCCCAAAATCCCCTATGAATGCTAGCGACGTAAAAACTCAGCACCTTAGGAATAAGGTCAAAGCTCCAAATACAAACAACTCCTGTTCTACACCCCTCTCCACACAGGAATACCCCCGATATTCCTGCATGTAGGCGGATGCTAACCAATCATCGTCAGAAGACGACATCCCACACATGGGACACTTTCTTATAAACATGTGTGGAACATGTAAATAATCCGGTGTCATATAAGCACTCCCCTAGATCGGCAGTGTATCCGATCATGCTCTCACAACTCACACTTACCTTGGCGTTGAACCAACTTACCAGAGCATAGAGGAGTATGAAACCAAACATAACCATTCAAGTGAATGGCCCCCATACATATCCGTCGTGTATGAGCACGACAAAAGAAAATATGATGCAATGTCCATAGTTAGGCTGTTAGATAGCCACCTAGTAGTCCTTAACTGGGCATATAGGATACGACCACTGGCACACTTTATTTTGAACTCATAATTTTCCAAACACAAGTTGGCAAATAGTTTTGTAAAACACATCCTTTTATTTTTAAACACTCAAGTGAACAGTAAGTGCTGAACCATGCAGCTGATGCCATCTGTAACAGAATCGACCAACTAATATAATTACTGTTCACTAATTAAGCCACCGTGGCAGCTTAAGTAGTAAACCGCAATTATACCAGCCCGGTAGTCCGCGAAATCCCGAAAGATCTCGAACTTTCTCAAAGTCACACCCGGATCACAAAGTTCAGCAGTTCCCATTCACTTAAGATACTTTTACAAACTTTATAAATACACCAATGGTTACAAATATTATATTTAAAACTCAATATTTTCCAATAAACAGTGGAAGAGAATATTCTTTGCAAATCACACTCACACCTAAATATTTAAATATAGTGCCAGCTCAGAGTCGACTCCTTCAAAAGCATGTAGATGAGATATAAGAGTTGACTTGCCCAAAGTCTATTACTCCCATAGCGGGATATAAGTCCACCGTGTCACCACCGTGGTAATTCTTCAACCTACAACAAACAACATTGGGAATTGCACCCTGAGTACGTTGTACTCAGCAAGACTTACCCGACTAAAAGAAAATAAAGACTCTTTGGTGGATGCTAGGCTTTATAGTGGGGTAGCTGACTCCTTATTTGCCAAAAGGATGAGCTTATTAAATAATCATTAGTAACAAAAGGACTCTCTAGCTTATCCAATTAAGTTGGATCCTGCCATTACTACATTAGCACCTGCACTACTCACATTTTTATGGTAGAAGCAATCAACATTAAGCAACCGCATTGATTGAGTAATCATTAATCCATCATGAGTGAACATAACCAACTCACACAAGAGATATTATTGGCGACCATGCCGCTGTCTCGATCAAGTATTCACTGTCCAGGAATGATGGCGATTATAATCGATTACTACTAAGCTGAGGGGGTATTCCTCACACAGACCACACGACTCCTATCAGAGTCGATTAGATCACCATCATCTACTCGGGAAAAGGCGCGGGATTAACAACTCATCACCATGACCAAGGAACTCCCGGTTGCCGACAGGTAAGCGTGCTCATACCTGACCTCAATGGTAAGCCTACTCATAACATGAACATAAAGGACTTACGTCCAGGCACCTTGTTACTCCCACCCCCATCGCCGGCATGGATACCTGGTTGTTAAAACCCGGCCCAAGTATATTCTTGGCTTCGCGGTTGGGCACCCGGGCCCTTCCAGCTATCTGTGAGGCGGCATTCAACATGATCGAGGACGTACAAAGCCATATTTCTTTAGAGATGATTTCTAAGGCCACATGGTTATGTTCATGTCCAACATCTCACTGTCCTCAATCCAAAAGGGGTACTAACCACCTATCATCGCAGAAGATGGTCGATCATCTGGCTTCTACCGATTAATAGAGCAGGCCTGAGCATGTAGTCGATCCTGTACTTAAAGTAGGATATGTCTGGTGGCAAGGTAGTCCTGATGCAACTACAGTTCCAATCAACGCCTATAACTTGATGCTTCATAAAGAATAAAAGGACGCAAGGTAAAACATTTGCAAACCGTAGGAGGGATGCTCCAGGGCTTGCCTGAGTTAGTAGATCAGGTTGGAACTCCAGGTACTCGGCTACTCCACGTCGGATTCTTGGTTCTTGATCACTTCACGTGCGGATCTCTGTTCGCGACTTGTCCTTCTGGCTCCTTGACTTGACGACGAATGTTCTACACATGATCCTAGAATGATGCTTATGCATATGCATGAGTGCGTGTTCATCGGTATATGCACGATCATGAACGATCAAGGATGATAGATGTTCATAGGCCAATAACCTATTTAATCTGCTACACTTATCACTAGCAAGCAAGCCAGTAAAGCCAAAGACTTAAACCTAGGCATAACCATCCTAACTCACCATCAAGACACACTTCAATAACAATTAATCGTACATATCCGAATCACTACGAGTCATCATCATCAAGTCCTATACACAACCTCACACAATCGAGCTTCACTACCAATGATAGGTATATAATTGGCAGTCCAGTAATAAAATCATAACTGGAGTTCTATACACCCTATGAACATCAATGAGGACAATCTGGAAAGCTTATCAAATTGCCCATCAATCATCTCAAGACACCAAGACATGATTCCTAACTTAACTGGTCCTAAAACAGATAACACCAGAACTGGGTCTGACTAACCAGCAATTGCACAGCCCTTCTAACCAAATTGCAAGAGCCATAGCTCCTAAACGATTGATCCAATGATCACCAAATTTGAACAGTAGCTATCTAGCCTAAATACAAACCAATCATATAGAGACAAGTTTCCCAGAATAGCAACCTATCATGAGGTTAGGCATGGCATCTTGGAATCGACTCTAAATTAACCACCTATGGGTTGAACAGCAACCCATAGCTATACACATCCTAAAATCCTATAAAAATTACAGTAGATGACACATGGCAATAGCAGTGCATCATCCACGTTTCATCCCAATTGGATGAACCTACTGGCCTATACAAAAATGACATGGCAGCACCAAACCAAGGACCTATAAATACTTTGTACTACCAACTTGATCAAACAATGAAACCAATCATACACAGAGCTACATTATGACATAGCATAAGCCTACAAAAAGTATCAACTCATAAACTAGACCTCTATAAATCATTTATGAATTATCTTATGAAACTAGCCATGCATGCACTTGAACTACAACTCCAACTTTTCCCACAGAAAGCATGCATGGTACATTTATCATGGACAGAGCATGACAATACAACACTAACAAAACAAGAACCACATTTTTCAGAGCATCTAATGATTTACTATGTATTTCCTAAGATTATAAGCATTTCACTAATTAATTCTAAACTCAATACAAAATTATCAAGGCATTTCATATTTTCTATGCATAGGGCATCTCATAAGATAAATCTAGGAATTTGATTCATCGGATTTGGACAACCCTAGCTCCTCTATGACTTTCTAAAGCTTTAAACTATTTTCTGGAAATTTATTTCCTATATTCGAATAGGACAGACAACTTGCACAAAGGCCCCTGTACTTTCCCATATCATGCACGCCCTGATCTGTAAACCTCTAAGCCTGGCTCTTATGTAGCAAGGACCTTACCCTTTACCTAATTCTAGATCGGGGTCCTTCGCGCGGTGGGGAATAGAGGAGGCCGGGGCGGCCGGGCGACGGCTCGCCGGCAGCATGACCGTGGTGCCCTTAGAGCGGCGCGAGGCAGCCCATAGCCTCGCGGCCACGTGAGCAGGCGGGCCGGCGGTGGACGGCGCGGCGCGGCGGTGCGCCGAGCTCCATCGACCGGAGCCCATCTAGGGTTTCGCGACCGCTTGCCATGGCGACGCAGACGCGCTCGGCGGCTCGGAACGAGGGGACAGAGTGGTGAAGCGGCGTCAAGGCGGCGTGCTTCTGCGGCAGCGGCGGCGACGGCGCGCTTCGCTGGGCGCGCGGAGCCGCGGCGACTCGGGCTCGCCCCGTGGCTGGCACGCACGCGGTGCTAGGCAACGGCGTGGCCGTGGCGAGGAGTGCGCAGGGCGGTGGTGCAGTGGTGGCGGTGGCGCGCTCGGAAGGCGGCCATGGCGGCGGTGACGGCGTCGGTGGGTGGAGGAAGGTGAGAGAGAGGCTAGAGAGTGGGGGAGGAGTGGAGTGAGGCGAGGAGCGTCTGGTGCCCCCCGTTCCCCTTCTCAGCGTGGTCGGCACAGCGGTAGGAGAGAGCGGCAAGTGCACGCGGCCACATGAGCATTCTGCCGAACAGGTGGCGAGCGTGGCGGTGGGTTCGGTGGGAGGCCGTTTTGGGCTGCTTCTGGGCCGAATTTGGTCATGGGCCCAAAAGGAAGATCGAAGCCCAAGCGTCACTGGTCATTTTCTATTTAGTCACTTCACTCATTTGAGGTACGGTTTAAGAGATAACTAGGCGCCAACATACTAATAATGGTTGACCTAGGGCTCGGTTTTTTCGAAATGGATGGCCAAACTCAATCGAATCGATCCCAACTTTTGGCATGCTGTGCCCCAATGGGTTAGCTATGTTTTTCCTAATGGGGCCAACTAAAGTTGTTTCACGGAATTCAGAGAACGCGGTATGCCAATCGACCGACGTCGTTAAACCTAGCGACTTCGTCACTCGTTTTGAGCACCTTCTAGGCATTTTCAGGAAAAAGTCAAAACTTAAAGTTTTCTTGAAATGCTCTCCTCTTCGAACTTTATTAAAGGTCCGACTCGAGATAAGCAATGTAGCTATTACTTCTAGTTCAAGCCAACAATCACACTTATAGACTAAGTCAAACAGAGTGCAGACAAGCATCAAGCAATCACGTCAAGATGTTGATTAGATGCTAATGATATGATTATGCTCATGATTTGCAGAGTTAATGAATAATTAACATCCAGGATGTTACATCACATATATGACATTTGTACTGACTCATGCTAGCACTGTTAATATGTCATACAACATGCTTGATTCGGGTTTTTGTGGTTTTCCATTATGTTGATTAATAAATCAATAACACATATTTATTTATATAATAAATAAATATACAATATGCTAAAGTATCATATGGGACTAGTATCTCAACAAGCCTATGACCTAGTATGACCACCATGTGACACTATATAAGTAACGCTAGGTTAAACAAATCAATATACAAAAGGAAACTAGAAAAGAAAAGAAGAAATAAAAGCAACAAAAATGACAGTGCCCATTTCGGCCCAAACAACTATGGCTTGCCAGCCCATTTTCTTTTCCAACCAAGCCGGCCTGCTAGTTTTCCTCTCTCTCTAATCGAATGGCCCAACTGGACCAGCCCAACCCGCCGGCCTGCTACTCTCATCTCTTTCTTTTTTCAGACGAACCGCCCACTTCCTCAACTGAACAGATGCAGCACGCCATGTCCCTCTGCTCCCTCGCCCTGAGCCAATGATGACCGGGACCCGCCTGTCACCTTTTCCGGTCCCCTCCTCGCTTCCTCTGCTTTTGGCGCTACGACAGAGCGTGCGTCCGCGCGACGCAACCAACCGCGCATGACGAAGTGCAACCAATGATGACGAAGTGCATGACCCTCGCGCGCGCACGCCCCGCTCTTACAAACCATGGTAAAGCCGTGAGCTTGTCCCCCTCGTGCTCCCCCTCTCCCTTGGCCGCCAAGCCAAATTGGCGAGCCTCGCTGCCATCTGGGACCCATCAAAGCATGACAGCGACCTGCCGAGCCCTGGGAATCGCCTGATCAAGCCCGCGCCTTTGATCGCCCCGGATCACCGTCCGCCGTGGCCTCCCGATCACCATGGACAGCCGTCGCCTATAAATCCCAGCGCCCGGTCCCTCTAGGGTTTCCCCTAGCCGTCGCCGCCACTTGCGACTTGCTAACCACACCCAGCCACCAAGAATTGGAGGAAGAAGGAAGGGAGGGAAGGAGAAGAAAGGAGGAGGGGAGGAAGAAGCCAGAGCCGCCACCGGGAAAGAAGAAGAAGCTGCCGCCAAGAAGAGGTGGAGCTCGCCAGGACACCCTACTGGAGCGTCGAAGACCTGCTGTGGGGGTATAAACCCCATATACCCTCACGGGCCTACATGGGCCGTACCATCAAAGGTGGCCCAATCTACAAGACGAAGCCATATGGCACATAATGTGCACTGCGCCATATTGTAATAGTACCAAATATGATACTTTACTTCTACAACCTGTCCCTTCAGAGTATATAAGAAGGGGCAGGGGTCGCCTAGAGGACATCTCATTTCAGATCAATGCAAATAACAGAACACAGGACGTAGGGTTTTACGCCAAAGGCGGCCTGAACCTGTATAAATCTTGTGTCTTGTGTCTCTGTAACCATCCGGTTCCTGATCACGCGCACCTCTACCGATCAAACTATTACCATCGGTATACCGTAGGTAGACTGCCGCCGATATTTCGTCGACAGTGGCGCGCCAGGTAGGGGGTGTGCGCTTGATCTATGGCGAGCTAGATGGAAATTTTCTTCATCAATCGACGTCATCCGTGGCGACTCAGCGTCCTGCGGCGGGCGTCCCTCCATATCAAACATCACGTTCTCCACATCGGGCGGTGCATCCAGTCTCACAAAGCCGGCTGCCGTGGGGGAGGTGCTCGATCAACAAGCCAGCACTCGTCGGATCCAATCTCAAGATGCTACACGCAAGATTCACCACTTTCATGTGCGTGGTCCTGCTATGGTTCCGTCGAGATCCAAATCATCCTTCTTCAACGTCGCCTGTGGTAACTCGATCACGGCGCGGAGTCCTTCTCGGCAAAGACGCAACGACCACTATGGAGCCAGAGACCCGTTGTTTTACTAGCATACTGGAACAGCTCGGCTCGATGATGCGCATGCCAAGCCAACCTGGATCCAATCTACACGTGACAACAATTACCCAGAAAGCTAAGTCAAGTTGTTTCTTAATTAAATATATATAGTTATATATTTCTACTGTATGGCTACGTGATTTCTGTTAAGAGAAATCTAATCGCATCCTGCTATGGATCACGACAACCAGCCATCAGGAAAGGCGGCCGGCAATGAAGCGACGCGGAGCAGTGCTTCCATCAAAGACGCTGGCCGGCCGTACAAACGAGAAGATCGCAGACTATGCCTCGCCTTTGCTGAACACACGCTCGACGGGGGTTGAGCCGTCTCATGCGATGGACTTAGTCAAGCTATGTGTGCATTCCGCACACGATGCCACCAGCACATGAGGGGAGCGCGCCAGCCCCCTGTCTCCACGAGAAGAGGAGATGCAATCGGGTTTACGGTGGTAAGATGGCGCAAGAAAGCCAATAACCAAGCTCATCGCATGTTTGCATCCACCTGGCATGCAAGGCTAAGTCAAACTCTTTTATTTCGATTAAATATTCTATGATGATATGCGATGTATCTACATACGTGAGTATTGTTGCCATGGACTTGGCTGCGTCATTTGGCGGCGGCCTCTCTGTATATCGTCATACAATCAGGTACAATTCATGAAGCGGCGCATATACATGTTAGCCACCGGGAACCAATCCGCCGACTCCATCCACATCTATCTGCTCGGACACGCCGACCACTCCGCCGACACGATAACAAGATCAAGCGAGCAGCCAGGTAAAGGCTGTGCACTTGATCTATGGCGAGCCAGATGGAATTTCTTTCATCGTCATCGTCTTCCGCGACAGTGAACTCAGCTCAAAGCTCCTAGGCCCAAACAGATCCTTCGACAAAACGAGGAAGGGCGTCCTGTCTCCACGAGACAGCGAAATCCGATCTGGTCTGGTTCATGCCGATCAGCAAGCAAGCAAGTCATTAAGGCCAATGTCTGCATATACGTGTGCCATGCAACCTCGTGACGAGCGGCCAAAGGCATAAACGCATCTATCACAAGTTATGTGTTGCGGCGATCATCGCCATCACATCGTGTTGCTGCGCTAAGCCATCAACACTTGTGCTGGCCATCATCGTCGACGATGGCTCATCATGGTCCATGCGCCGGCACCCTGCCGTGGCTCCGTCCATCAAACGCCGTCACGCCCTGAGAATCCAATTTCAGTACGGCATCCAGCGCGAACTCCATTGCAGGCCGGGAAGGAGGAGCTTAGTGTAAAAGTAGGTTAACGTAATACCTCTCGGGATCACGGCTCCGCGTTTATATAGCCAGGAACAGCCCCTGGCGTGGCCTTACATCTTGTACAAAAAGTTAGGGAATTTACAAGTCGTATACAACAGGGAGTCAACAAAGCTTTCCTATCCTAACAACCGGAGCCATGTAGACACATCCCATTAATCATGGTACATCAGATATTCTAACACCCCCCGTCAGTCATAACTCACATGTGAGGTTGAGATGACTTCTGAATTGCAGCAACTGCTTGACTGGGAGTGCTTTTGTAAAGCCATCAGCGACTTGATCCGGTGTACTAATGAACCTGACATCTAAACACTTGGAAGCAACTTGTTCTCTGACAAAGTGATAGTCTATCTCAATGTGTTTAGTTCGAGCATGAAAAATAGGGTTGGCAGTAAGATACTTCGCACCTATGTTGTCACACCACAACCGTGCTGCGTGAGGACGTGGAATTCCAAGTTCATCAAGCCACTTATGAATCCACATAACCTCAGCTGTTGCATTTGCCAGCGCCTTATACTCAGCTTCAGTGCTCGATCTAGAAACCGTAGGTTGCTTCCTTGCACACCAGGAGATAAGATTGCTTCCCAAGAATATGGCGAAGCCTCCTGTTGACCTTCTGTCATCAGGGTCTCCTGCCCAATCTGCATCGGCAAAAGCACTCACAAGCATAGAATCAGACCTTCTGACCTTGATGCCGAGACGGGCAGTCCCTTTAATATACCGTACAATCCTCTTCACAGCTTCCCAATGTTCTGTGGTTGGTGAGTGCAGAAATTGACACACCTTGTTAACAGAGAATGATATGTCTGGTCTGGTAAGAGTCAAATATTGTAGTGCACCTACAACACTTCTGTACCGAGTTGAGTCCTCAGCGCCCAACCTTGTACCACTAGTAATTGACAACTTCTCTGTAGTGGGTAACGGTGTGTTGACAGGTTTGCATAACTGCATATTGACTCTCTTGAGTATATCAGTAGCATAGCTTTCTTGTGTCATGAGCAACTCACCCTTTTTCCTCTGAACTTGTATCCCCAAAAAATAGTGGAGTTCTCCAATATCTTTAATGGCAAAGTCCTGATCGAGATCATGAAGAAGTGCATTGACTGCTTCGTGTGAAGAGCTTGCTAGAATTATATCATCAACATAAACAAGTATGAAAACAATCACATTGCCTTTCTTATAGAAGAAGAGTGACGTGTCTGCCTTGGAAGGTATAAAACCGAGACTCAGTAGCTTCTGACACAACCGAAAATACCATGCACGTGGTGCTTGTTTCAGACCATACAGAGGCTTATCAAGTTTGCAGACATAGTGGGGCTTGTTACTGTCTTCATAGCCAGGAGGTTGTTTCATATAGACTTCTTCTTCAAGCAAGCCATGAAGAAAGGCATTATGCACATCAAGTTGCCTTAGACACCAATTCTTAGAGACAGCAACAGACAAAACAAGTCGAATTGTAGCAGCCTTGACTACAGGACTAAACGTGTCCTCATAGTCTATACCATACCTCTGTTTAAATCCTTTGGCAACTAGGCGTGCCTTATATCCGTCAATCCGACCATCGATCGCTTTGATTTTATACACCCATTTGCAAATAATCACATTCTGGCCTTTCGAGGAGGTACAAGATGCCATGTCTTATTTTTCTGCAATGCCAAGAACTCGCATCCATAGCACTCTTCCAATTTTTGTCGATAACGCAAACTGCAATGAGGGATTTTCTTTAGAAACAACAATGTTCCCATACCTTATAGTACCATCAATGTACTGTTTTGGTTTGCTAATCCCTTGTTGAAGACGGGGGCGTGGCCGTTGCTGTACCGGTGGAGGAGAAACAACTGGCTGCTGAATTGCTGGAGCAGAGGATCCCGTAGGCGGAACAGGGGGCTCCGGCGGCACAGAAGATCCGGACGGCAGCGCTGATCCGCTCGGCCCAGCGTGTCCCCCCGCGGTCGGAGCACCTGAGCCGCCAGGTGGCGCCTCGGCAGTGGAGAGCGGAGGGGGACCAGAGGGCCCTGAACCCGAAGCCGATCCTATCGGCGCCTGCGCGCCTGTCGCACGGGCAGGAGAACCAGGCGGATCCGCCTGGGGATCGGCGCCTGTCCCTTCCAAAACGGGAAGGCGTCCATGGCGCATGAAATCATGGCCGTTTGGCCTAGAATTTGCGCCGTTCGTCTCCAAATCTGCATCTGAACCTGCATCTTCATCAACACGATCGCCGCGTGGAACCACTATCAAGAGAATCGTAAATATTGTCATCCCCAAAACTAGAAACAAAGACGAAGTGTTGGAGACAGAAGCAAGATTTCTGATCGAAGGCGAGCACCGGCATTTGGGTGAAGTGTGGAAAAGGATAGACAAGCCACAAACACCACATCACGGAAATATAAACACGCCCACGAAACCTCTAGACATTTGAACCCCTTATGCATATTACTATACCCAAGAAAAACACATTGTTTGGAGCGGAACTCAAGTTTTCGGGAATTGAATGGGCGAAGATTGGGCCAACAAGCACAGCCAAAAGTGCGAAGGCTCATATAATCTGGGGTTTGATGAAAGAGGCGCTCTAAAGGAGTTTTGCCAGAGAAAACTTTGCTAGGAAGCTGTGGATGTATAAGCTCCATATACCCTCACGGCCTAGTTTGGGCCGACACGCTATCACCAGGCCGGCCCATCAAGCTTCAAGACCGATCGGCTCAGGCTGGTCGGACAGCCTAAAATGGGCAAGATTCCCGAAGACCGACAAGGAGGACAAGACCTAGCTGAGATAGGAAAGTTTAGACGTGTAAAGTATGTAAACTTAGTACCAGATAGGCTAGTTCTTACTTGTAACCTTGCTCCCCGTGATATATAAGGAGAGCAAGGACCCCCATGCCAGAGGACAGAATCTGGCATAACGCACAGACTCATACATCCACATCATAATCAAAATAGAGAGCAGGACTAGGGTTTTACGCATCTTTGCGGCCTAAACCTGGGTAAACCTCGTGTGATTGCTCCCTGTTTACGTCTTGCTCACAATCTCGTGCGCCTTCCGCCAATCCATTACCGGTCAGGGCATACCCCTGGTCGGACTATCACCGATATTTCGTCGACAGTGGCGCGCCAGGTAGGGGGTGCGCACCGAGATTTCACGTCGATCAAGATGGTTTCCTTCCCGCTTCCATGAGTTTCGCCGGCCTCACCTTCAACTTCGAACGTTCACCTGGACTTCCAACTTAGCAACCACTACTACAACTCTCACGCTCCGGCCGTCACGCCGACAATGGCACCAACAATGGTGGCTACGCCAAACCAGATCCAACTCATCCCGGTGACCACCATTGCAGTCCCGACCAATCCACCACTGATCGTTGACGGCACGACGTCAACACCTCCGACCGGTCCTAACCAGAGGAGGCATATCAGTAACACGGATCTACTCCGTTTAATCCATCAACAAGACATGAGGTTGACAGAAACTCATGCCAACTTTGAGTCGCTCCGACGACGCGTCAGTCACGATCTACGATTCGCACGACAGCAACAAGCTCCTAATCCATCGACACGAGGACAAAACAACCGTCGCAGAGTCACTTTTAGGCGCTCCGAGCAGCCACGTTTGCAGCCAGTGAATCTATGACGTCGCGCTCCAGCGAACCCTCGTGGCATCCGCGCACAACAAGGTGGCGGAGGAAACTCCCCGTGGCTCCGACCACGGCCGGCCATCATATGTGGTGGTCGGAAAGGCCATTCAAGCAATATACGGCAGAGAATCTTAGCCGATATTCAAGATCTGAGAGAGAGGACTTCACAACAAGCCTCACGGAACGACAGCAGTCCAGCTCAAATAACACAAACTACCCGACACGATGTACCTAGTCGGAGTTACGCGTCAACAGTACAGCGCAGAAATGCCCGTCGCAACGAACGACGGCGACGCCAGCGAGAAATTCAACGATCTGGGCGGAACCCACCAACTGCGCCTACTACTGCGACACAGCAAGAACAATCTGCAGGAATCAACACATCCAATGCTCGGTTGTTTGCAGAACGTACTGAGCTAGCTGCCGCCCTTCGTCATGGCGACCAGTCCCAAAGGGATGAACAACGAAGGGAAAGACGATGGCAAGAGATATTGACTCGCCATGGCAATATCAAAGTAACGGAGCAAAGAGCGTAACGGCCACGAGCACGATCAACTCGCCTCCTCAATGACAAGGGCGTCAAGACACAGGGCCAGGGCACTTGCTGACCGACACCAAGACATAGAAAGAAAACGAAGGGAAGAGCACCAAAAACACATGACAGCAATCAGAGAAAATCGCCGCAGTTTTGGCATGAACCCATTAAGGGATGGCACGAGGGATTCACCTAACATGGATAAGCCTCGTTGTTGTACCCAACCCATGCAAATGACCACCGTATACAAACGTGCCTCTGAGTCCTCCCCGGTCCGAACGGTTCCATCCGTCCAAACAAACCGCAATGGTTTTATCACTCCTTTCTTGGACAATTTGCCGACTCGAGAACCAAACTGGAGGCTCCCCCCCCAACTCCTCCCGAGGATAGGATACCGCCGCACACCGAGCACATATTCCCTAATCCAATAAACCCGGCCAACCTTCGGCGCATCGTAACGCTCGATCACCAAGGCGCAATACATCGAAGGCATGTTTATCAACGGCGAGTGGTACGAAGTAGTTCAAAAAGAAAGCCGGTTGAGAAAAACTCAAGCTCCTTAGATTCCTTTACGATGTACCTTTTCCAAAAAAGGACAATCTCAATACTACTCGGAACGGATAAGTATATCCGACCACGCCCGACGCCGAGACGATCAAGTCTTGGACGATGACGACCTACTACTCGCACCGAAGAAGATCCGGTCATGATTCACGACTTGGAAGAAGGAGAAGCAGAGTGGAAAACTAAAAAGAATGAGAGATACGTCCTCCTCTTTTATCAAGACAAGTTTTCTTTTTAGGCGATTTCCCTTTCAAGGTTTAAGTTAGCGTCGCGTACACATCGTTGTAAGTCATTCTAATGACAAAAAAGCAATCTAATGTGTACTATTTTATAATAAGAAATCAAGTTCTTCGTGTCAAACACTTGAGCACATGAATTTTTCTTGTCATTCAAAGGAAAATCATCCTCGTATCCGACGCGTTGCGACATTCTCTAAACAGAGGACTCCGAATCCCGAAACAAAATCCTACGGCATAAACATGACAAAGTCATAAAACAGATCAAAATAAAGAGATAAATAAAAGGAATCTCGAAGGATTCCTAAGACAAGACACATCTCAAAAAGATCCACTTCTTTCATTAAAAATATTAATTTTTTTTTTAAAAACAGGGACCGATTGCATCTAAAGCAATCTAGTCACCCCCGAACAGCTTGCTGACCACCAGGTCAACAGGAGTCGCGGTGACCACGGCTTCCGCCGCCCCGGCAAACTCGACGGCGGCGCCCTCCATGACGTCGTGCGCCGCCACCAACAGCTCCATGCCACGGACGTCGAAACCGGCGATGGCGTCGACGGTGGCATAGGCGGCAGAGGCACCATGGCGGACGCCATGAACCACCACTGCGGCCACCTGGCCAGGGATCGCCGCCAGCCGGGCGGTGACATCGCCGCCCTGCGCGTTCACCGCATCTGCCGTGGCATGCGCGGCCTCCTGCAGCTGCTCCAGCTGCTCCGTCAGCTCTGCAAAAAATAGGGCAAAAGCTTAGAACTCAAGTACTAAGCGCAAAACACAACAGCAACAGGAAACGACACTCACCGCCGACCCTGATGTCGGCGGCCTCACGCTACCGCAGTAGCGTGTCCACCTGGACCTTGCGGGCCAGCCTCTCGTCCGCCGCCTCGTTAACAGCGGCATTGGCCTCAGCGTCGAAGTCGGCAGCCCGCTGCTTCTCCGCCTCCAGCTCCTCCTGGGCGGAGGAGAGTGCGTTCAGGAACAGGTCGGCGTTCGCCTCCGCCCGTCCCGGGCCGCTGGTGGCCTCCGAGTAGAGATCCCGACGTGCCGGGCAGCTCGCCCCGACAACGGCCGAGCGCAGACGCCGTGGAGTTTGCCGAGACACCGTCGCCGAACGCGGCGTGGAGACACGGCGGCCGCGCCACCTCCTTCGCCGCCGCCTCCGCCACGACGGAGCCGTATGCTCCACCGCAAGAACGACAGCTCCGGCCTCAACGACCGAGCCTCCCCTCGGGGCCGCGCCCGGCACCGCCCACCGCTCCTCCGGCGCTCCTCTTGCCGCCTCGGCGGCGCCGCGGGTGAGGTACCGGCCGCACCTCCAATGGTCGAGGGTATACCTACATTGTGAACGACGAATTGCGGTTACACCAAAAGAAGAAAACCCCAAGATTAGTCAAGGAAAAACTCCAATCCAAGCTCACCTCCTTCGCGGCCTCACCTCCCGAGGGGAGTTCACCGACTCCTCCTCCTCCGCCGGGCGCTTACCGTGACGGCGATCCATCTAAGAAGGCGGCGGCACGAGTATGAGATCTAAAACCCTAAATCTTGAAGGCAAAGAGCAAGAACGCAGAATGCGCCGCGGTGGTACGTAACTCCCAGCCAAGCAGCCGTAATTTATAGAAGAGGTCGAGGATTCGAGAAGGCAACCGACGAGATCGTGGGTAATCAAAACCCCGCGGCCCTCTCGTTCCCGAGAGCACGAAGCGACGAAAACCGCTCCACCAAAACGACGAGCATTTATACGTTCCCCCCACCTCGGAACCCCCGTGTGCTCGCCGACTCCCGCCGCCGGAGTTGGAGCGATTGAGTCACCGACATCTCAATCCCACGCCAAAAAAGAGAATTGACCTGACCGGAGTCCAAAAGTGCACACCAAGGACGTGATGTGCCGGTTAAGCCGATGTACGATTGCATCGCAAACGAATATTCTTTCGCTCCACATGCGATCACGACGTGACACGATGGACGAAAGATAAGTATCCAATATCTCTAATAAATTTTATATTTTATTTATTCATCCATTTCAAAAGACCACACTTTGGAAAAACCAGTTTTCACGAATTTCTTTCCTCAAACACGAAGCAAACCAGGAATGCACCGTCTCTGGTTTCATTCGCTACGTGTTCACAGCTCTACGCTCCAACAACACAGAATGTGCCACCGGTCGCTCCCCAAGGAGAAGGGCTCCAAACATTCCTAAGACCGCGCACCGTTTGTTTAGGATCATCTAATCCTTAAGGACTCGGTCGGCTCTTGAATGAGAAAGAGACTAGTGTGGCCGAACAATTTTTTCTTCCAAAAATTGTAATAAGCATAGCCTACCCTTCGCATGATAAGAAAATTTTACACACCATATCACTACTCTTTCAGAATCAAAGGCATGATCAAAGCCCGCCACGGAAGACTCGTGGTTCACAGCAAAATACAGATAAGTGCTCTATTAACCTAACATACATGCATTCACCGATCTTTTTTCACAAAAGATTTCTTTACACAAACTACTTCAAAGTACGTTCGAAAAACTCTTTACAAAGTTAAAAACACCTCTTTTTTGTATCAAATGGCCAAGTACGTCACCCCTCCAACAGAAAACAATCAGCATGCACTGTCTCTGATCAACCCCGCTACGTGTTCACAGCTCCAACGCTATACAACACAAGGGGTGTCCGCCGGTCGCCTAATGGAAATAGGGCCCTAAGTGATTCGGCAATGCGCTATTCACTATAGGCGACCTACACACATGAGGACTGATTAACTCTAAGGAGGGGCGATTACCAAAAACCATTCTCAAACAATACATCTTGATACAACTTCGTGTCATAGATTATATCAAATCAATATAATTCAAACGTTTACTCATACCTCATTTTCTCTTTACAAAGAACAACTCGGAGAACTAATCCACAAAGTTGCAAAGATAGCATCAACAAATTCAACCCACACAATCCGACAGCTGAGCTGGGATTTTTTGGCCAATGATACCGGTTATTTTCATGGGTTTAGATTCAAAACCATGGTCTCACAGCCACGCTGGGGACTGAGTTAAGTTGCAAAGCTATCTTAGCTTAATCATTACAAGGTCATGGCATGGTTCAAACCGACCAGCCCAAATGAAATTTGGCCTGCTCGGTATCACTCAAAGAGTGGTCGGAAACACATAAAGCACGATATAATGATCGCTTGTCTTCTTTTTAGACCCGACATAACGTGTTCCACCTCATCTCGAGCTCGGGGACTACGTGGGCCCACGTCACCGAGAGGTGACATGGGCTAGATCCTTCTTTTAGAGCTTGCTGCAACATATACTCTCTTACAGCAACCTCGGGGACTACGTGGGCCCATGTCATTTGCATGACTCGGCCTGAATCCTTTTCTTAACAAAGAGTTTAGTTTCAAAACTAAGCTAAGGCAATGACAAACCAATCACGAGATACCATGTGATGGCGGGCATCACACACTAACGAGGGCCCACGTCTCATTTGGGACCCTTTCAAAATTCTTTTTTCTTTTCGGGAGCATCATAAATCTTTCGGTCAAAACCAAAAACGTCAACCAAGTGTAAGCAAAGTGTGGTCGGAAGCATTGGACGGTCCTCCAAGCCTTGCTCGGACCACATGTCGAACGTGTGTCCGACCACCCTTTCTCACTCAACCAAGCAAGACGGTGTTTTTTCCTCAAGATCCATGATGCTCGGGGACTAGCCGTGGAGGTATAAACTCCATATACCCTCACGGCCTAGTTTGGGCCGACACGCTATCACCAGCCGGCCCATCAAGCTTCAAGACCGATCGGTTCAGCTGGTGGACAGCCTAAAACGGGCAAGAATATCGAAGACCGACAAGGAGGACAAGACCTAGCCGAGATAGGAAAGTTTAGACTTGTAAAGTATGTAAACTTAGTACCGAGATAGGCTAGTTCTTACTTGTAACCTTGCTCCCCATGATATATAAGGAGAGCGAAGGACCCCCATGCCGGGGACGGAATCGGCATAACGCACGTACTCATACACCCAAATCATAATCGAAACAGAGAGCAGGACGTAGGGTTTACGCATCATTGCGGCCCGAACCTGGGTAAACCTTGTGTGATTGCTCCCCGTTTACGTCTTGCTCGCAATCTCGGTGCGCCTTCCGCCAATCCATTACCGGTCGTGCATACCCCTTATCGCCAATTTCCATGCATATTACTATACCCAAGAAAAACACATTGTTTGGAGCGGAACTCAAGTTTCCGGGAATTGAATGGGCGAAGATTGGGCCAACAAGCACAGTCAAAAGTGCGAAGGCTCATATAATTTTGATGAAAGAGGCGCTCTAAAGGAGTTTTGCCGAGATAACTTTGCTAGGAAGCCTATTAATCAAATAAGTGGCGGTAATAAAGGCTTCATCCCAAAACTTCAAGGGCATGGAGGCATAGGCACGCAAAGTGAGACCGACTTCAACAATATGACAAGTGTTTGCGTTCAAGCGGCACCGTTTGTTGATGAGCATGCGGGCAAGAGACGTGATGTGATATACCAACACGTTGGAAAAAAGAATTTAATTTTTGGTACTCGCCACCCCAATCCGTCGGGATCGCAAGGATTTTCTTGTTGAATTGACGTTCAACCATGGATTGAAAATCATGAAATTTCTGAAAAACTTCAGATTTATGACGCAAAAGATAGATCCAAGTGAATTTGTTGAAATCATCAATAAAACTAACATAATAATTGTTTCTGCCAACAGACGTGGGTGCAGGACCCCATACATCTGAAAATACTAACTCAAGAGGACTCGAAGACAAGCTAGTAGATACAGGATAAGGCAATTGATGACTTTTGCCTTGTTGACATGCATCACAAACTTGTTCTTTATTCGACTCAGAAACAAAAGGAACATGACTCTGACTAAGGACTTGTTGGACCACGGACGACAAAGGATGACCAAGACAGCTATGCCACCTAGAAGTGGAGGGCTTTGTGGCAGCAAGCGACTCTTTATTTGTAGATGAACTAGATGACTTCAGCGGATAGAGTCCCCTCCTTGCACTCTCCTATAAGCAGAGTTTTCTTCATGGCCTGATCCTTGATCAAAAAATATTGAGGATGATATTCAATAAAGGCATTGTTATCGGATGTAAGACGGTGGACAGAAGCTAAATTCATGTTGGCTTGAGGAACATAAAGGACTTTATTAAGAAGAAGATTGCGTTCAGGGGTATGAACAATACTCTGACTAACTTGACTGATTCTCATACCTGCGCCACTTGCCGTGTGCACCTGATCGGTGCCGTGGTACTTGTCCCGCGTGGTGAGCTTCTTCAGCTCACCGGTGATATGATCGGTAGCACCAGTATCGGTGTACCAATTTGTATCAACGCCGTAGGAAGCGGAGGAGGCTTGGTGCTGCTCGGTCTTGCTGGTGAAGGAAGCGTCGAACCGCTTGAAGTAGCGGATGACACTATGGCCCTCTAGGCCACATAGCTGGCAGATGACGTCGCTCCGAGGCTTGGTGCCGCCATTGTTCTTGTTGCCGCAGCCACGGCCACGGCCACCACCGCCACGGCCGCCTTTGCCGCCGCGGGTAAAACCGCCGCGGTCACTGTGATCACCACCATTGCGTGCCGCAGTGTTGGCAGAAGATCCAGATCCGCCTCCTTGGAGATCCATGCGTTGTTCCCAGCTGACAAGCTGGGTGTAGAGATCACCCATGGTGATCGGCCTATCCCGATTGGTCACAGATGACACAATGGGATCATAGGTGCTGTCGAGCCCCACGAGGATGTAAGAGGCAATCTCCTCGTCCTCCATCTTCTTGCCGGCTGCGGACATGTCGTCCGCGAGGCTCTTCATCTTGCTGAAGTAGTCGGCGATGGTGGAGGAGCCCTTCTGCGATGTGGCCAAAGCCATACGCGTGTTGATGACGCGGCCTCGGGACTGAGAGGCCATCATGTTCTGGATCGCCATCCAGAGTTCTGCAGCGGTGGTGGCGTTCGACACCTGAATCTGAACATCCCTGGAAACAGATGAGATCAGATAATTAAAGACCTGTTGGTCTTTGGCGATCCATTCGTCATACGCCGGATTGGCGACGAGTTCAGTCTGCTTGTCCGCCGACACAGGAACCTCCATGGCCGGTTTGGCCGCCATGGCGTCGTTGAGGAGATGCGCCATGCGTGCACCTCGGATGGCCGAGAGCACCTGCGCTTGCCAGAGGGGGAAGTTGTTCTTCCCGAGCTTCTCCGTGACCGGGCATCCGATCAAGAAGTACGATGCAGGATGCGCGGAAGATGATGACGCCATGGATGAGATTGTGGAGGAATAACCTAGCTCTGATACCATGTAAAAGTAGGTTAACGTGATACCTCTCGGGATCATGGCTCCGCGTTTATATAGCCAGGAACAGCCCCTGGCGTGGCCTTACACCTTGTACAACAAGTTAGGGAATTTACAAGTCATATATAACAGGGAGTCAACAAGCCTAAGCTTTCCTATCCTAACAACCGGAGCCGTGTAGACACATCCCATTAATCACGGTACATCAGATATTCTAACATTTAGATCGATCTACATCTATGTGAAGATGCCGACCGGTAACAACATCGGAGGCATGTCAACTTACAAAGATCATACAAGATACGTGATCTACACCGTCATGCAAGGCTAACTTGCATGTAAGGGTATACGTACGCATACGCCATCTACATGCACCAAAGGATGCGAGCCTGCACATCATGTCAACAACAAGCTAAGCCACGTTTGACACGATTATCTCGATCTCATAGGGCAGGCTAGGAAGCCTGCATACGCAACCACGTTGCCCTCTGGCCAACAGGCAAGCCAATCGAGCACCATGCCACGGCCCGTGGCGCTATCGGACTTGACGCGTCTACTCATCGTCCACGCCAAGCTACAAGCAAGTCATCCGAGTCATCAATCTCATGAGCCACGACGAGCCGTCGCCAAGCCGCCTGAGCTACGTTCATCTCCTCAACCATGACCACAACATGCCGACTACACTGTTCGGCGCCAGACAACCTCGGCTCGGTGTCACACACCACATAGCCTCATCTCCGACCTCGTTTCTGCTCGGGGACTATGTGGCTCGCCTGGAACCGACTACGACTCCGTCCGACCACCTATCCGAGTGCATCTCTATGCTCTCGAGCTCTCCGGCGACCACGCCCTGGCGCTGGCCGGACTCTGATCCAACACCACCAATAAACAACTTGACAACTACTTTGATGAGTCCGGACAACTCGTCAAGATGATTACGAATCCCTTTCCGTCGATCCGAGCTAAGCGATGTGTCGACGGGTTCCATCTACAACAACTCGTTGCAGCAAACCTCCAGCTATGTGTCGTCAAGATAGGGCCGTCTTGATCGACCTCGCCGGTGGCAGGTTCATCATCAACTACAAGTGCAACGATTTGATTTCGGCGATGAGTGCTGCGACGGCATCTGGCCTCGCTCGCCCAAGGCCAGGCAAATACGTAGATGATCTAATCTGACTCCGGTCGATGAACTAGCAATGAGTCCAGAGGGCTATTTCGATCGGATCTGATCCCGTCGTGACGGCAAGCTGCTTGCCTAAGACATGATCCCATCTGACTCACGGCCGCACGCCATCATGGTGACTCAACTTCTGGTGGCGGCATCCTTCCATATGCCAGCGATGGACTCGCGCCCCGCGATCAAGCCACTTTGACCACTCCAGCCAATGAATCCCATGAGATTTTTCTTTCTCCGCCGAACGACAACCGAAAGGGAGGTCATACATGCTGGTCGGAGATCGACCACACAGATCAACCTACTCGGTTCGTGGGCCCCGGCGATGGCAGCGCGGAGCACCTCGACCCCAAATCATCGTCTTCTCCGAGATCCAAACAAGGCCATCACAGAGGGCGGACGCGCGAGGCTAAAGCATCATGCATGCGACCTCTTCTCATCTGCATCTTCTCCGATTTGGCCAAATCAATCGCCGAGGGCCCATCAGATCCACTGCAGCATGGCGTTCCTACTCCGGCGACTCGCGTACTAACCGACATCAGACATGCATGGGAAACAGACCAGCATGTGTTACGATCATGCAAGGGCCACGTTTCATACGTATGCCTACATACATACACGTACAGATTTGTTCCTGTTCCTTCTCCAACACGAGTTCAACTTTGTCCGAACACAAAGAGATTCGGTCGCATCAACCGATCGTCAACATTCTGCTCACGTCGTTGATTGGCGTCCATCGTCGATTGCATAGCATTCGTCTTCTGCCAAAGGAATCTCATCATCATCAACTCGATAAGATCGGCCAAGTGTTGACAAGACCTAAGACTCGTTCTTCATCAAAGGCGAATCATGATGTGGTTGCCAATCCACGTGACATGGTCATTGTACGCAGTCTGTTCATGTGCCGACGAGTCTAGCTCATCGTGGCGTCCAAAACCGACATGGCGTTGATCCAGCACGTGCGGCAACGGAATCAACTCCTACAAGCCCATAAGGAAGAAGTCCATAGGACTTGCATGCGGACACGCGCATCTACACGAACAATAAAAAGACAAAAACTACTATACGCCAGAAGGACAAGACACATGAAGGCTACCGGAACCCATCTGGGAACCACGCTCATGGTACACTTGCGAGCAAGCCACGCCGTCTCATCATGTCAGACCGTGTCGCGCGAGCTGTCAAAGCACGCCATGGCCAGCCGATCACGCCAGAATGACGATGCCTCTACGACATGACAATTATTCTACTCCACTCGATCGACGACAGTTAACTCCGCCGACCTGCTGGACACACAACTCGACGCTCGGTACGAGTTGTTCGCCCTTTTTGTTTAGGCTCGGTGCCAAACACCACACTGCGTCCTCCTGGCTCGGTGCCACACACCGCATAGCCTCATCCCACATCGTACTCATGGCGTCGATCCTCGATCTCACGACGGAGCCTGATCTCCTAAAAATCCAATCGGGTGCACGCAAGCCTAAGCGGCGCTCATCGACACGTTCCCGCAACGGACAAGATTTCCTGGCTAGCGCACCATTGTGCGGCAAGCCAAAGCAAGTATGTACACGTTTGCATCTACGACACGATCCAATCTAGCTCATGGTCGATGGACAAGCAACCAGTCAAGAAGGCCAGATCGAGGCAAGTTCAATCTGCAGAGCTACGCTCGCTCCGCCTACTCGGCGATCCAGGCACCAATGCCACCTTCACGACGAACGCGCAAGGTCATGGCGGTCGCAACTCACCTGAGCCAACTACAATTTCGTCCGATCATGACTCCGATCACCCGCTATCCGAGTGTGACTCTCCGCATGCACTCCGATCACCCGCTATCCGAGTGTGACTCTCCGCATGCACTCGGGCGACCACGCCCCCACGCTGGTCGGACTCCAACGCTATCGACGAAGAGCTAATTTACTAGCCTACACGCACATGTATATACGCACCCGACAACACCTGCATGGGAATCTGCATCTGCAAATGTAGCTTCAGGAGCTTCGGTCCGCAGCCACGACTCCAACTAAGGCACGCTCACCCATTTTGGCCTCACAGTTTTCGACGTCAGCTACCGATTGCCAGGCCTCGACGATTCGTGACGGAGTCCTACTCCTGTACGAAGCATGCCAAAAGCAAAACCGGAAAGATCTACTCACATGCAAGGCTAATTTGCATGCACGAGCACAACGGATGCAAGCCTGAAGGGCTGATAACGAGCCAACTCGATTTCTTCATCGATGTTGCCTAGTCGATCTGACTGCACCCGCTGCTGGAGCTCGGAGGAGGCGACGCACACTGGCGGCACAAGACATCGAGGATGAGTACGTGCCGTGTTGCGATATATGCACCTCAACTGAAGCATGAGCCACGCGTCAAGTTGCTGGGCGTGGAGCCCATGCTGCCAAGCGGACCGCGTCGAGCCACTGTCTACTAGTCGAACAAGCCGTCCGAGCTGCGTTCATCCACTCGGCTCCAATAACAATTACGTTTTTCTATTCTGAGTCTTCTTCACAGCAGCATCGCCAGCAACGCTGGGGACTACTTAGCACTCATCTTCTTCAGTCTCAGAACGTAGCTAGGACTGGTCGATGTTTATATTCTTCGGTCTCACAGCAAAACTGGGAACTAGCCTCACAGCTGTCACTTTGCACCACGTGCAATATTGTAGCAAAGCTACAGTTTATTCTTTTTAAAAAAACCCCATCGCCTTAGTCTTTCAATTGGGTTTATTGCCTTTCGTTTTGCCATTCGTTTTGCTCCTTATTTACTACCATTGTTTTGCACCCTGTGCACAAAGTCGGTTTATTTTACAACAAACCTGCTTGCTTCTTATTTGACACGGACGCGTGGCATTTGGGACTGCATTTGTCTGGTTGTTCGCTTCCTATTTGACATGGACGCGTGTCATAGGAATGCGTTTTTCTGGTTGGCCACTGACCACTAATCTGAGCATGATAAAGTTCTGCATTTATGACATATTTCTCCGTTCCCATGACTTAATCCCACGGATGAACCGGGGACTGGGTACAAGAGGCACAGCTTCTTCATCCCTCTTAATAAAGTTAAGATTGTTGATGGTTCACTTTGGACAAATGGTAAAAGGGGGCTCGGCCGACCAGCTAAGCTACGGTCAGAGTAATGGCTTAAGCCATTTTCCCCTACTTCACTTTTTTCGGCAACTACCATTTTTCCGGAATGATGCGAAGCGTCAACCAGAACACGGCACAGCTGTGGTCCCTTGAGAGACTTTGTGCCAACCACCAGTCCACATAATTACGCGTCTTACGCAAGGGTGCATTAGTATTTGCCGCCTATTTAGCCCTGTGCACAGCTGGGGACTGGAACTGTGGTGAAACGCCACACATCCCCATGGTGAAACCATGGATTTAGAGCTGGCCTTTTCTTTTCACTCGACACATGGCCCTTGGGGTTTGGTCGGTACGCGAAGCTACCTTCCATTCAAATAGCAATGCTGTTTTTTCCCGTCTTCCTTTTTGCGTTTTTTCCATGTTCACTAGTCAGCAACCAAGTTGTGTGCCTAGACACAATAAAATTGTGGTCGAAACCCCATCCCGGCAATTCCGGGGACTGGTCGGCAAAGCTGACAATTTCGTACAATGTTCAGGTGTTACATACCCTGTCATACCATTTATGGATACCTCTTTGCTGGGGACTGGTCGAGCATCTTAGAGCTCACCAGCTTGCCTAAGGCCTCCAAGCGTGAAAACACAAATTTTTTGAACTTGAAACAACGTGTTCCACACCTTATATCAGGCTCGAAGACACCGATCAGCGGCCGACTGCCAGAAATTTGAGGAGACGGGTAGGTGTCGTGCTATTCGAGTCATCATGGACCCTACCACGAGTCGGTTCGAGGTCTCCAGCTCCACATACGGGACACATCGAGTCAACCGCATCATACGTGAGCCATTTTAGCCACGCGCGTCTACTCTGTCGCGATGACAACACGTCTCCAATACTAGGCTAAGTATTAATATTTTGTCGATCATCATTTATAAATTTCACCATATATACATCTCCATAAGTCTTTACTGACCACTCGAAGAGTGCGCTCGATGTATTCTTACCATGTTTACCATCTTACAATTGCATTTTCATAACTCCTGTTGAAGCCATCAACATGGTATGCCTTATCCGATTGCACTAAGTGCAACTGATCATATGGTCTGATAGCCTATGTCGTGGCCCAGCTACGCCGTTCCTTTGAGCTAAAGACTGATTAGGTGCTCACCAGCAAAGCTGGTCGTTGCCCAGACTTCCTTAACATCTACATTAAATGCTCGCTAGCACAGCTCGACATTGTTCTTCGTTGATGCAGACGTCACCACGCAGTTGGGGACTGCTCGGTGTTTGTGTTCGTTGTGCAAGAATCACCAGCAAAGCTGGGGACTGGCCAGCAGCAAAGCTGGGGACTCCCTTTGTGGCTAGATTTATGCAACGTCTCATGGCTGTGTTTTCAAGTCGCTCCATGTTGGTCGGCCCTGAAAGATCAATTTGCATGTATGCATGCATCACGCATGGAACTACTCCGCATGGGATCAACTACAGGCTGATGTACGTGGTCGGCATACTTCTGGGTCTCATGGCCGCTTTATACAAGATCAACATCGTCAGCCATGACTCACCTTCATCGATGGCGGACTACAACGTCTTCGCGGCAAAGTCAAACCACGAGCTCGACCACGTACCTGCCGTCACGCTGCGACGCTACCCCGGGTCTTCTTCCTCTACTGCGTAGGTAAGCGCCACCGTGCTTCTTTTCCAAACCTTGGCCCTGCTCCCCGGTCATGGCGCTCCTACGAGCGCGTAGGCCACGGTCCCTTCCGGCCATTGTACACCGATGCACACCCACGCACAAACCGGCCTCGACCAAACGGACAGCCAGCGCCACCACACACTGGCAAGGACCCGCCCGCCATGTCGCCGCCGTGGCCAAGCCCCGCCACGGTGCGCC
Organism: Themeda triandra; assembly: GCA_018135685.1. Classification (NCBI taxonomy): domain Eukaryota; kingdom Viridiplantae; phylum Streptophyta; class Magnoliopsida; order Poales; family Poaceae; genus Themeda; species Themeda triandra. Next base: position 638,287 of record JAENPR010000246.1, on the reverse strand, counting down.
GCCGTTACCGGCCACTTGGAACCCCTACGGACACGCTCGAACCCCAGGACTACGTCCGCCGCGACGGGGCGCATCTCATGCGCATGCCGCTGGCGAGAGGCGACCCCGGTGGTGACCTACTGTCGACGAAATATCGGCGATAGTCCGACCAGGGGTATGCCCTGACCGGTAATGGATTGGCGGAAGGCGCACGAGATTGCGAGCTAGACGTAAACAGGGAGCAATCACACGAGGTTTACCCAGGTTCAGGCCGCAAGGATGCGTAAAACCCTAGTCCTGCTCTCTGTTTCGATTATGATGTGGATATATGAGTCTGTGCGTTATGCCAGATTCTGTCCTCTGGCACGGGGGTCCTTGCTCTCCTTATATATCACGGGAAGCAAGGTTACAAGTCGGATCTAGCCTATCTGGTACTAAGTTTACATACTTTACAAGTCTAAACTTTCCTATCTCAGCTAGGTCTTGTCCTCCTTGTTGGTCTTCGATAATCTTGCCTGTTTTAGGCTGTCCGACCAGCCTGGGCCGATCGGTCTTGGAGCTTGATGGGCCGGCCTAGTGATAGCGTATCGGCCCAAACTAAGCCGTGAGGGTATATGGAGTTTATACCTCCACAGCTAGTCCCCGAGCATCATGGATCTTGAGGGAAAAAACACCGTCTTTCTTGATTGAGTGAGAAAGGGTGGTCGGACACACGTTCGACATGTGGTCCGAGCAGGGCTTGAGGACCGTCTAGTGTTTCCGACCACACTTTGCTTACACTTGGTTGACGTTTTCGGTTTTGACCGAAAGATTTATGATGCTCCTGAAAAGAAAAAAAAATTTGAAAGGGTCCCAAATCTGGAGACGTGGGCCCTCGTTAGTGTGTGATGCCTGCCATCACACGGTATCTTGTCGTAGCTGGTCAGTGCCTTAGCCTAGTTTTGAACTAAACTCTTTGTAAAGAAAAAGGATCAGGCCGAGTCGTGCAAATGACGTGGGCCCACGTAGTCCCCGAGGTTGCTGTAACATAGTATATGTTGCGGCAAGCTCTAAAAGAAGGATCTAACCCATGTCACCTCTCAGGTGACGTGGGCCCACGTAGTCCCCGAGCCTGAGATGAGGTGGAACACATTATGTCAGGGTGTAAAAAATAAGACAAACTGATCATTGTATCATGCTTTATGTGTTTCCGACCACTCTTTGAGTGAGACCGAGCAGGCCAAATTTTATTTGGGCTGGTCAGTTTGAACCATGCCATGACTTTGTCATGATTAAGTTAAGATAGCTTTGCTACTTAACTCGGTCCCAGCCGTGGCCGTGAGACCATGGTTTTGAATCTAAACCCATGAAATAGCTTAGCTATTTGTGTGCCAGAATAACCGGTATCATTGGCGAAAAAATCCCAGCTCAGCTGTCGGATTGTGTGGGTTGAATTGTTGATGCTATACTGTAACTTTTGAATCAGTTCTTCGAGTTGTTGCTGCAAAGAGAAAATGTTGTATGAGAGAATGTTTGAATCGTATCGGTTTGATATAATCTATGACACGAAGTTGTATCAAGATGTATTGTTTGAGAATGGTTTTTGCTAATCGCCCCTCCTTAGAGTTAATCAGTCCTCAGGTGTGTAGGTGGCCTATAGTGAATAGCACGTTGCCGAATCACTTAGGGCCCTATTTCCATTGGAAGCGACCGCTGACACCCCTGTGTTGTATAGCGTTGGAGCTGTGAACATGTAGCGGGGTTGATCAGAGACAGTGCACGCTGATTGTTTTCTGTTGGAGGGGTGACGTACTTTGCCATTCGGTACAAAGAAAAAAGTGTTTTTGACTTTGTGAAAATTTTTTGAACGTGCTTTGAAGTAGCTCGTGTAAAGAAATGTTTTGTGAGAAAAGATTGGTAAAAGCATGAACGTTAATGTTGAGAAAGCACTTATCTGTATTTTGCTATGAGCCACTATCTTCCCACGGTGAACTTTTGATCAAGCTTTTGTCCCAGGGTGTATAAGATTTGTTTATGCAGAAGGGTAGGTTATGCTTGTTGCAATTTTTGGAAGAAAAAATTGTTCAGCAACACTAGTCTCTTTCTCATTCAAGAGCCGACCAGTCCTTAGGGATTAGATGATCCTAAACAAAAAGCGCGGTGCCGGAATGTTTGGAGCCCTTTTCCTTTGGGAGCGACCGCTGGATCACTCTGTGTTGTTTGAGCGTGGTGCTGTTAACACGTAGCGAGTGGGACCAAAGACGGTGCATTCCTGGTTTGCTTCGTGTTTGAGGAAAGAAATTCGTGAAAACTGGTTTTTCTAAAGCGTGGTCTTTTGAAGTGGAGGAAATGAATAAAATAGAAAATTTATTAAGGACGTGTAATACTTATCTTTCAACCGTCGTGTCACGTCATGATTGTTGACGGCAATTATACCCCGTTTTTACCCCATGAAAAGCCGTCAACATTGGTCGAGTTCGGAGATAACACCATACCAATGAGTAGTGACATAGATACAATTGACTTGGTTCCAGATGTACGTGTCATTATTTGGGTGCAGGTGCAAACAGACACTTTTCAGTGTTTGGGAGCTACAAATGAAGGTAGAGCAACCAACCAAGATGGCCAATGACCAAACCAACTCCACATTCATCAATGTCATAACCTCTGGAGACAGTATGCAAATGATGAGCACAAAGGTCAGGTCGGTCGACCTGACATTTGTGGGTCCAACACCACCATTGTGCTTAGAATTGCATGGTGAAACTACCTGCAAAAGATGGGCCTTTGATCCCACCAAAGGCAGGTCGACCGACCATGGTTTGGGACCATCTCAGACACTACCAGAACACCAGAGACATCAGGAAGTCAGTGGTGAGTCTCCCTTGGGCCCCCCTGCCCAAGGCCTGGTCGGCCGACCAGGCTTTGGTGGGTCCCACCTGTCAGACTTGCTCCACCGACCTACTGCTGCTTCTAGAAGGTGCCACGTGTCATCATCTGGGTGAACCCCTGGTCGGCCGACCTGGGTTGTGGGCCCACTTGAGGTCGGTTCACTCCACCGACGTTCCCTGCACATCCTGGACGTTGATTCAAGGCGGTTTGAGGTCGGTTGGATCCGAAGGTGGAGAAGCCACTTCACGCGGATCGATGACGTGGCGATGGAGTAGCCCCTACTCCATCTCCCACTATAAATACCCCCTCACTCCCTCTCATTCAAGACATCAAGGAGAAGCCTCTTGAGAGCCATATAGTTATGTAGTCCACTATAGTAATAGTAGTAGTGTGTGAGTTAGAGTGAGTCGAGCGGAGCTCGGGTCTCCGAGTCGTCTTCTCGGAGAGTCTCGGTATGTCTTCCTCCGGGTCTAGTAAGATTCTCGTATTTAATATATATATTATTCTTGTTTTGCTTTCCTCGAGTAGTGCTAGTATTTACTTTATGCCTTAGTTATCGTAAGTATACATTCTTTCTCTGCTGGCACATTGCTCTCTCCCCCGAGCGGGCGTATGTCAGGCTCTTGAGTGAAGTGCTCTAGGCCCTTGTCTAGGTTTAGAGTAGTAGAGATAGTGTAGGCGCGGTGTCTAGACTAGATCTGCCAGTGTGAACATCTGGCTGCACCCAGGAACGCCCACAAGTGTAGTGTGACAGCCTTCCGTTGGGACCTTGGAGTTCTCCTGAGCGTGTTGTTAGGTTAGATTGTAGGCCTACTTTGGGGGTCGCTTCAGGGTGCATTATTTTAGCATCCTGTCTCGTCCGTCGGCCGCAGCAGAAAGTTAGAGCTAGTTCTCACGTATACTTAGGATAGCTGGGTCAGGATCTAAACGCTAGGACTAATTCATGGAAGTTAGCCAAGACCCATTAGGAATCTTACACTCACTCGTTGTCCTCTCACCTAGCTGCTATTCCATTAGTTACCCCTTACACTCTCTTACCAACTCCTTGATCCATCCTTCCTATCCACTTAGTTTATCCCACTAGCACTAGTGATACTAGATGATAGACATCTGGATCTCCTTTACCTATTGACTCCTAGCTACGGCTTCCCTTGGGAGAAATATAAATCGACAACCTTGGAATACTCCTTGGTGAAATGCTACAGCTGTAGATTTTGTGCGCTTGCGAAATATCCAATAGATATAGAATTACCCCTCCTGGCATCGCTACCATACTTCTGGTGGTTGCGCTAAGAAATGCCAACAAGCATTTCTAGCGCCGTTGCCGGGGACTAGACTTTATGTCTGTCTCTAGTGATTGCGCTTAGAAATGTCAACAAGCATTTCTGGCGCCGTTGCCGGGGAAAGCGTCAGCCTAGGAGTTTTAATAGGATCGAATCCAAGGTCAGTGACCAGTCTAGTTAGCAATTAGTGTTAGGGTTTTACCTCTCACCTATCTTGCTTCTCGTTATCGTGAAGCTAGACGGTGCATGAACGGTTGTTGAGGTAAACTGGACATTGTCAAGTTCTACCTCCGGGGTTCATTTGAACCTAAACCCGTTCAAGGAAGGAGGCTTTGCGCTAGTTATCAAAGAAGCCATGACCCAAAAGATCATCCCTGACTATTCTGCATCGTTAGCTGACTATGTCGCTATGGGTTCGCAGCTTAGCTTGGGGGATGCAACTTTTGAGTCTGTGCTCATCATTATGGTGCAAGCCAACCCGTTTGTGGGAAACCACACGGGAATGCCAATGCCCATCTCCAATACTTCCTGTAGGTGTGTAGGACTTCTATCATTAGAATACCTCCACAAAAGCAATCTGTCTTCACCTTTTCCATTCTTACTATTGGGAAAGGCGAAGCGGTAGTTTTAAACCAACAGAGAAGAAGTCGCCGTCAAGAGAAACCTTTGTCATCATTAGTGACGGAACGGCTCCATCACTCATAATCCAATCATAGATTGTGAGTGATGACTTGATCCAAGGATGTCGTTTAATCCTTTTGTGAATCTTTGTGCATCATTATTTTTACTTCCATTTTCCACTCTAGTATGTTTTGGTTTGGTTGTACTTAGCGGTTTCTTCCATAGGTGTTTTAAATTAAGCATGGTGCTTAGGTTAATCTGCCTACCTTAATCAAATAAGACATGGAGTCAAGTTTGATTAATTGAACCAAAAATTACTAGTGTAGACCGTGGTTGTATACTTGGACTAACCCCTGCAGGAAGTTCAAATCCAAAAGGGTAAGTTGTTGAGATAGATTCACAAATGCGGTGAACATTGAATGAAACCTTGATCAAGAAAAGAATGGAGATCTCGAAGGTTTGGCCAAGTGCAATCATCCCCATCCATCTCCAGGATGGAATGGTGCACATTCAAGCTCAATCGTCAATGGAGAGGTCCTGCTCTATGGACCTAAAACATGGAGCCCTCGCTGATAAGGTATGTCAGTAGTTATCTCATATTTACTTTCTGCATTTCAATTTTGCATTTCCCTTTCAATTGCATGTTTACTTTTAGAATTGCATATTTTATATCAACAAAATAATTTAGACATAGGGAATAAAACTTGAGAAGAGTAATTAGAGAAAAGTTGAGCTGGTTGGGCCACCATGGCCATGTCGACCGACCTGTCTTATGGGGTCCACCACCTCTCTCTTCACTCTGGCTAGAAGCAGGGATCCAAGGAGCAGCATAGGATGCTCTGGGGCTCCAAAGCCCAGGTCGACCAACCTGGACTTGGTGTCACCAGGCACCCTGCTGTCTCCCAATGATGACAACCATGGATCCTATGCCCACCACACTAGCCAGAATTTGAGGAGAGATGGTTCATTGCTCATGACTTTAGCTTAGGATGCCACTTCAAGCATCTTGAATGCTTTAGGAAGCATGCCACCAGCCAAAGCCAGCATAGGGAGTAGCAACGCATACTTAAGTGTTCCCATGGTTCATGGGAATCACTTTGATGCTTGTCTCCACTTCTGCTTTCTCATTTTCTCTTTCACCAAACACTAGACATAGGAATCCAAGCAACCTCAGCAACTTTGGACCATGACCACCACTACCCTTGCCGGACAACCTAACTTAGCATGACTAAAGTGGTAGGGGACACAAACCTTGGTCGACCAACCAGGTTTATGGTCCAATGCTAGTGACCTTTTGCAAACACTAGGATAGATTCCTTGTCAGAGGGAGAGCATGCTGCATAGGGGCCAGGGCCAGGTCGGCCGACCTACCCTTTGGGAGGCCATGCCTTGCCCTTTCACCCCTATGACTAGCACCCCAAGTTGAGCTCAATCCCATATCACAACCAGTAGAATCATCTTGAGCTCACTTGGCCTTCTCTTTTCTCTTTAGTGTTCCAAGCCTTCTCAAGCTTAGTGTAGTAGTAGCCATAACCAAAAAACCAAAAACATTTCCCTTTCCAAATGCATGCTTACCTTTACCTTTGCATCATAACACTTAGTCATCATGCATAAAAAAATAAAAAAAATGATGAGACAACCTTTTGCTTAACCTGCTGAGCAACTTGGGGACCAGTGGGGCCCATGGCTAGGTCGGCCGACCCAGCCTTGGTGCCACCCATCTGCCAACCTTGCCCCCTTACTTTGCCATGCCATGTTCATGACTTGCTTTTATCTAAAATCTTAAAATCATGACATGTATAGCTGCATAAACATCTAGATGAAGCTAGCTTGGCAAACTCTGCAGCTTTAAGCAAAGAACTTTCAGTGCACTTAGTTGGTTTGTCACTTGAGAGTGTCACCAGAGCTTGGGGGTGGCCCACCTCCTTCCAGTCTCTGGTATGTGTGATCATATAGCTATAGGATGAGTGCCACAAGACAAGGAAGACAGGAAACTGTCAAGCTACATCTTAGAAGCTAGACTCCCTCACTCTCACCTCTTGCTTTAGCCAAGAAGATGAAGAAACTCACCATCCCATTTAGCTAAGCAAGAGTGATTAAGCCACTAAGCCAAGCATAACCTTGAGAGCAACTGGCACTAAGATTTTGAGCTGGTAGACCGCCAAAGGTAGGGGTCAGCCGATCCCACCATTGAGCCTACTCATGCTCCTTTCACTTTGGCTAGATGTGTAGATTTAGGGACGACACTTGGATACTCAAGGGTCTCCAAGTGTGGGTCGACCGACCCACGCATGAACCCCAAGGGCATCCTGTTGTCTTCTGCTCACCTCACAAAAGAATCCTATACACACTATGCTAGCCAAACATTGAAAGAAGTGGTCCCTTGGTCTGTCACTCTTAGCATAGATACTCCTCTTCACCTTGGGACCAAACCACCAGCTCGTATCTGCAAAGTGGTCAACGAGACATGCTTGAAGTGCCCCCATGGTTCATGGGAATCACTCGAGCCATGTCCCCACTTGTGCCAATCACCTTCTATCGTTCACCAAGCACTAGGGAATCACTGAAATATCACCACCTCTGGTCCACACCTAGCCTTCACTCTCCTGGCAAAAGATTGAGAGTGCTGAGAGGCCAAGCTTGGGGGTCGGCCGACCCCCACTTTGTGCCAATTCAGAGATGGCATTAGGATTCCCTGTTTATAGTCCAATAGAACATTTAGTTGTGCTTAGGGGAGATCAACCTACCTTAGCTTTGAGACTTCACCATTTGCCTTTCTCCCCCTGTGAACAACCTTGCAATGTGAGCCCAAATCCACACTTAGAATCATTTTGAGCTCACATTGCCTTCTCTTCTCTCTCTAAGACGGGGGATGCCACGAGCATGCTCCCAAAGAGAGAAAGAGAGAGATGTTTTGGGAGTGCACCCAACATAGAGTGACCTGCACTCACTTCCCACTTTGGCACAGAGCAAGGGGAGGAGCACTTTAAGGTCTACAAGGGTACAGGTCGACCGACCCATAAAGTTGGTCACCAGTACCTTTGTTCACTTACTCTCCTCCCCTTGTGAACACTTTTTGCGAGCCCTTCTTCCTATAGCAATGAAAGTTTGACTTGTTCCATGAGCAAGTGTGGCGTGTGTCACTACCCACTAGCACACCCTGCTGTGGGAGTGACTATGCCCCACAAGGACCACTATCACTTGGGAGGACTAATGCTAATGCTAATCTTTATTTTCCTAGTGTGTCCTTGTGTTGTCTCACCTTTTGCAGCTAAGAGAAGAAGTTGTTCCCTCCGATAAATGCCTTGTGCACCTCCACTGAGTAAGAGAGTCCAAGAGCAGCCTCATGTCTGGCCCCCTTGGACCGCATAGGCAAGAAGCCAAAGTGTTGCAGGAACAAGCAGACCCTGCAGGTAAAAGTGTAGAAGAAGACGATGAGGTAAGGTCCATGGACATTCTAGGTCCATATGGAGACCTGTTCAGATCACACTTCAAGAGTGCGAACTCTTTACCCATGGGTAGAGAGATGCGCCATCAAAAGATGGACATGGACGACCTCATCGACAACACTAAGCTTGGCTCAGCAAAATGTTGACGGAAATAAAGACCAGTTTTGGTACACTCAAAAACCCGTCAACAGACCTCGATAGAAGGAAGATAAGCATCACATGAGCATATTTATCACTAATAAGTTCCACTTGTACTCTTAGCTTGTGAAATGCAGGAAAGCTGGAAACAGGACCTGTGAGGCCAAAACCCAGGTCTACTGACCTGATTCTGGTCTCACCAGGATCTGACCACCAAGCAGGGTCCCTGAACTCTACAGGAGAACCTGATCCAGGATCCAAATGTACCACACATCAACATTCCACCTGATTGGTACAATGGACCAAGGATCCACATAGAAGCAAGCAAGATATCAAGTGAACCCAACTTCAGACAAGACTACACGTGTCAAGCCAGGACAGCACCAGGAAGCTGCCACGTGGACCAGGGGTCCAGGGCCAGGTCGGCCGACCCACCTTTGGTGGCAGGACACCTTGGCACTGGTCCCACTGCCACCTGGACCTTCTAGAAGGCCAGTGGGACCCACCTGTCAGCCAGACCCAGGTCGGCCGACCTGCAGGTGGGTTCCTGCATGACTCCCACGTGTCCTGCATCAAGAGCCGTCCATTCAAGTCGGTTGAAGGTCGGTTTGATCCAACGGCGCATGACGGAGAGCACACGGATCGCTGACGTGGCGCTAGAGTAACCCCTACTCCACCTCCACTATAAATACCCCCTAGTCTCTCATTGTAAAGTGTCCCCAAGTAGTTCACATTAGTGTCCTCAAGCTCAAGCTCTCTTGGGAGATCAAGAGTAGTGTAGTCTAGTCTAGAGTGGGAGTTAGAGTCGAGTCGAGCGAAGCTCGGGTCTCCGGAGTCGTCTTCTGGAGAATCTGGTATAGCTCTTGTACCTTTACTTTCGAAGTACTTTTCTTATATTAATATAGTCTTGCTTTACTTTACTAAGTCTTTACTTTGAGTACTTTACTTTCAGTATTTACTTAGTGCATTACTATACTAGTGTAGTAGTGTTGTGTCTTAGTCTCATTAGTGTAGAGTCTAAACTAGTTAGTGTCTAGATCCTTTGTGTGTGTTTCACTACCAACTGGGGCCGAGGTTACTTACGTGGTAGCCGGAGTCTTAAGACTAGATTAGGCGAGGATGCACCCTATCATTGATTGGTAATTCCACTCACTCTTGGGTGGTAAGTCCATTCACTGTCCAACGTATTACAGCGGGGGCGGTTGTGACAGAACGCAGCCTTTCAGTTATATCTGTTTATGTTAGGGGTAGGGTGTAGGGTGCCCATTAAAGTCATAGGTACGCTGGAATAGGAGTTAGTCCCTCGGGAGACGCTACCCTCCTATTTGTCAGTCGATCTCCCCTATCACATCGATGGTCTATGCATTAGTTTAGTTAAGTCGTTACACTAGTTAGATTAGAACACAGAAGTATAGTTAGATACATAGGAGTCCTTACTCACTCGTTGTCCTCCCACCTAGCTAGCTACCTACTAGTTACCATTAGTTTATCACTCATATCAACACCCACATCCTTTATCAATATCAATAGCTTAGATTGAGTAGAACCACCACGGATTTCCATCACACATTTACTAGAGAGTATTAATCCACTTCCCGTGAGCGAACTACAAATTCGACACCGGAGTACTCACCCGGTTGAAGTGCTACATCGGTACCTATGCGCTTGCAGAGTTACCCTTTGGTTAGTCCTACGTTGTCACTAGAGTCTAGCTTAGCTTAGCATTCTTAGGCTGTTGTCGGAAGAGGAATTGTGACACCCTCTCTCTGGTAGTAGTTCGGGTTTGCAGTAGGCCTAGCTACCATACGCTCGTCACATTTACTTAACTCTAGTGATTGCGCTAAGATTTGCTAACAAGCATTTCTTGAGCCGTTGCCGGGGAACTAGATTCCTTACCCAAATCCGGTACAGCGTAATATTGACCAACACAAAACGCCCAACCTCTACAGCTATACAAGATGAGCAAAAGCCAAGCTTGGGGGAGATCCTCTCCCCCACTAAGGTACGTCTTCTATCTTGCATTTCCCTTTATTTACTTTATTGCTTTATAAATAAAATAACAGTTTGATTATAATAAAAAGGCTTATCTATATCATGCTTCATGAGTGCTCTTCTTCCTATGGAAATGATTGTTAAATTGCTAGTTAATGTTTCTCTAATGCTTGTTTACAACTTAGCACTTCTCTAAGTATGGATTACTTGGCACTCTTAAACATCATAAGCTTGATCACTTAGTGGGTTGCAAGTGCTAAAACAAAGTCTAAGTTGTTGTGAGATATGATATAGTTGAGATAAGAGCTCTATACTATTGTTCTAAGCATGCATGATTGCCAGAGAATTTATTTTAAAAATGAACGAAAAACTTAATTGTTCCTCAATGGTGTTGAATTTCCTACCACGGCCATATATACCTTGATATATCCAAAAGCCTTCTACATAAGCTACTTGCTTGCATTGAGTTTGGTTAAGACTTGTAGAACCTTTGTTAGAGGTTTGTCGTGGCCCTAAGATCAAGATCCACACATCACCAAATATGCTGCTTCTAATCCGGAAGTACGCAACCATGCTGCTCCTAGCCTAGGAGTACGCATCTTACATCCATCATTTATGCTGCTCCTACCCTGGGAGTATGCATCTTACTACCACCATTCATGCTACTCCTACCCTGGGAGTACGCATCTCACCATCCATCATTTATGCTACTCCTATCCTGGGGGTACGCATCTCACCATCATAATTATGCTATTCCTACACTGGGAGCACGCATCATCATCCATACCACCATCATTGTGCGGCTTCTACACTAGAAGTACGCACCGTCATCATTTTATCCTATGGGTTGCTCCATGCTCCACAGTTAGAAATTCTCTCTCAGTTATCATTTGTAGGTGAGACACATCCCATAAAGGCTAGGCATCTATTGAGATTCAAAAAAGAGAGAGAGAGATGAAAAAAAAGAAAAAAAGAGAGAGAGATGAAAAAAAGAAAAAAAAAGAAGAAAGAGCTAGCCTTGTCTCAATAGAAGTAGAGAGAGAGATAGAATCAAATAAAGGAGCAACCTCATCCACCATACATCCACCTTTCTTCCATTACCTTACCATCCATTACATTCCTTCACTCCATTCATTCCATTTTACATCTTGATGCGGGGGTATGATGAGTCTCTTCGTGGTCCAAGATCTTGTTCTTTCTTAACTAAGACAACATATGCATTGCTAGTATGCTATTCCTTGACATACCTACTTAAGCTCCACATAAAGCCTTATTAGAGGTAGGATGTTTTTGAAAGGCAAACACATGATGTGCCTTGGTGAGGATTCATACACCCCTTGAGTGACTTGAGAGAAACCATTTGAGGAACATTAAGATTTCTTTTGAAAGGCTTATCAAAAACCTCACGGCATGAAACTTGCTAAAAGAATGAGAAAAGTAGATCCTCTAGTCAAAGCCGTTACGTCTTCCAACATCCCAAGACTAAGTTAATGCCATAAGCCCCATGAGTGCTAGAGTAATATTGGTGTATTAGCATTGCTAATTTTTCTTTTAAAGGAGAAGTTCTTTGTTGTGCACTTAGTATTATTGAGATGTTAACTTAGTGATAACACATGATCCACTGATTCTAAGTCTTATTGTTTGCTCGGGACGAGCAAAGGTTAAGCTTGGGGGATCTTGTTGACGGCAATTATACCCCGTTTTTACCCCATGAAAAGCCGTCAACATTGGTCAGGTTCGAAGATAACACCATACCAATGAGTAGTGACATAGATACAATTGACTTGGTTCCAGATGTACGTGTCATTATTTGGGTGCAGGTGCAAACAGACACTTTTCAGTGTTTGGGAGCTACAAATGAAGGTAGAGCAACCAACCAAGATGGCCAATGACCAAACCAACTCCACATTCATCAATGTCATAACCTCTGGAGATAGTGTGCAAAAGATGAGCACAAAGGTCAGGTTGGCCGACCTGACATTTGTGGGTCCAACACCACCATTGTGCTTAGAATTGCATGGTGAAACTACCTGCAAAAGATGGGCCTTTGATCCCACCAAAGGCAGGTCGACCGACCATGGTTTGGGACCATCTCGGACACTGCCAGAACACCAGAGACGTCAGGAAGTCAGTGGTGAGTCACCCTTGGGCCCCCGCCCAAGGCACGGTCGGCCGACCGGGCTTTGGTGGGTCCCACCCGGACTTGCTCCACCGACCTACCGGGCCGCTTCTAGAAGGTGCCACGTGTCATCATCTGGGTGAACCCCTGGTCGGCCGACCTGGGTTGTGGGCCCACTTGAGGTTGGTTCACTCCACCGACGTTCCCTGCACATCCTGGACGTTGATTCAAGGCGGTTTGAGGTCGGTTGGATCCGAAGGTGGAGAAGCCACTTCACGCGGATCGATGACGTGGCGGTGGAGTAGCCGCTACTCCATCTCCCACTATAAATACCCCCTCACTCCCTCTCATTCAAGACATCAAGGAGAAGCCTCTTGAGAGCCATATAGTTATGTAGTCCACTATAGTAATAGTAGTAGTGTGTGAGTTAGAGTGAGTCGAGCGGAGCTCGGGGTCTCTGGAGTCGTCTTCCTCTGGGTCTAGTAAGATTCTTAGTATTTAATATATATATTATTCTTGTTTTGCTTTCCTCTGAGTAGTGCTAGTATTTACTTTATGCCTTAGTTATTGTAAGTATACATTCTTTCTGCTGGCACATTGCTCTCTCCTGAGCTGGTGTATGTCAGGCTCTTGAGTGAAGTGCTCTAGGCCCTAGTCTAGGTTTAGAGTAGTAGAGATAGTGTAGGCGCGGTGTCTAGACTAGATCTGCCAGTGTGAACGTCTGGCTGCACCCAGGAACGCCCACAAGTGTAGTGTGACAGCCTTCCGTTGGGACCTTGGAGTTCTCCTGAGCGTGTTGTTAGGTTAGATTGTAGGCCTACTTTGGGGGTCACTTCAGGGTGCGTTATTTTAGCATCCTGTCTCGTCCGTCGGCCGCAGCAGAAAGTTAGAGCTAGTTCTCATGTATACTTAGGATAGCTGGGTCAGGATCTAAATGCTAGGACTAATTCATGGAAGTTAGCCAAGACCCATTAGGAATCTTACACTCACTCGTTGTCCTCTCACCTAGCTACTATTCCATTAGTTACCCCTTAGACTCTCTTACCAACTCCTTGATCCATCCTTCCTATCCACTTAGTTTATCCCACTAGCACTAGTGATACTAGATGATAGACATCTGGATCTCCTTTACCTATTGACTCCTAGCTACGGCTTTCCCTTGGGAGAAATATAAATCGACAACCTTGGAATACTCCTTGGTGAAATGCTACGGGTAGATTCTCGTGCGCTTGCGGAATATCCAATAGATATAGAATTACCCCTCCTGGCATCTCTAGCATTGCTGCCATACTTCTGGTGGTTGCGCTAAGAAATGCCAACAAGCATTTCTGGCGCCGTTGCCGGGGACTAGACTTTATGTCTATCTCTAGTGATTGCGCTTAGAAATGTCAACAATGATCGCGTGTGGGGCAAAAATATTCGCTTGCTGATGCAACCGTGCATCAGCGACCGAGCTGTCACGTCAAATCTCGGGTATAGTTTTCAGACTCCGGTCGAGTCAATGCTCCCTGGCGTGGTGGGTCCGTTGTGTCAGTGACTCAATCGTTCCACCTTCTGATGACCTGAGTCAGCGAGCGCGCGGGGGGGTTCCCGAGGCAGGGGGAACGTATAAATGCTCATTGCTTTAGTGGAGCGGTTTTCGTCGCTTTGTGCTCTCGGGGAACGAGAGGGCCGCGGGGGTTTGATTACCCACGATCTCATCGGTTGCCTTCTCGAATCCTCTGACCTCTTCTATAAATTGTGGTTTGCGCTGAGAGTTCTGTACACGCAGCGCATTCTCTGTTCTTGCTCTTCTTCTTCTACTTCCCAAAACTTAGGGTTTCAGATCCCACACTTGCGCCGCCGCCTTAGATGGATCGCCGTCACGGTAAGCGCCCGGCGGAGGAGGAGGAGTCGGTGAACTCCCCTCGGGAGGTGAGGCCGCGGAGGAGGTGAGCTTGGATTGGGTTTTTTCTTTGATGAATCTTGGGGTTTTCTTCTTTTCGGCGTAACCGCAGTTCGTCATTCGCAATGTAGGTATACCCTCCTGACGATTGGAGGTGCGGCTTGCACCTCCGCCGCGGGCGCCGCCGAGGTGGCAAGAAGGGCGGCGGAGGAGCGGCGGGTGGCGCCGGGGGCTGTGGCCCCCGAGCAGGTGGCTACGGTCGTGGAGGCCGGGGCTGCCGTTGCTGCGGCGGAGCAGGCGGCTCCCGTCGTGGCAGAGGCGGCGGCGGGAGGAGGTGGCGGCGGTCGCTAGTGTCTCCACGCCGCGTTCGCTGAGCAGCGCCTCAGCGAACACCCTGGCGCCTGTGCTCGACCACTGTCGGGCGGAGCTGCAGCACGTCAGGGACCTCTACTCGGAGGCCACCAAGCAGCTGGGACAGGCGGAGGCGAATGCCGACCTGTTCCTGAAGGCACTCTCCTCTGCCCAGGTGGAGTTGGAGGCGTAGAAGCAGCGAGCCGCTGACTTCGACGCCGACGCCAACGCCGCCATCAATGAGGCGGAGGAGGAGAGGCTGGCCCGCCGGGTCCAGGTGGACGCGTTGCTTCGGCAACGTGAAGCTGCCGACATCAGGGTCGGCGGTGAGTGTCGTTTTCCCTTGCTGTTCTGTTTTTGCGCTTTAGTATTGGTTTTCTAAGTTTTTACTCTGTCTCTTGCAGAGCTGACGGAGCAGCTGGAGCAGCTGCAGGAGGCCGCACAGGCCACGGCGGACGCGGTGAACGCCCAGGGCGGCGATGTCGTCGCGCGGCTGGCGGCGATCCCGGCCCAAGTGGCCGCGGTGGCGGTCCACGGCGTCCGCGATGGTGCCTCCGCCGCTTTTGCCACCGTCGACGCCATCTCTGGCGTTGATGTCCATGGCATGGAGCTATCGGTGGCGGCCCATGACGTCATGGAGGGCGCCGCCGTCGAGTTCGCCGGGGCGGCCGAGGCCATCGTCGCCGCCACTCCTGTCGACCTGGTGGTCGGCAAGCTGTTTGGGGAGGACTAGATTGCTCTGGATACAATCAGTCCTCCCTTTGTAAATAACCTTTTACCTTTTTAGTGAAAAAAGTGAATCTTTTGAGATGTGTCTTGTGCCAGAATCCATCGAGATTCCTTTCTTTATTTTGATCCAGTTTCATGATTGTATCATGTTTATGCCGTAGGATTTTGTTTTTAGGACTTGGAGTCCCCTGTTTCTTGCGTTGGTAACGCGTCTGATCCGAGGGATGATTTTCCTCTGAATGCAAGAAAAAATTCATGTGCTCAAGTGTTTGACACGAAAAAACTTGACTTCTCATTATAGAATTGTACACATTAGATTGCTTTTTGTCATCAGAATGACTTACAACGATGTGTACGACTGACGCTAACTTAAACCCTGAAAGGGAAATTGCCTAGAAAAAGAAAACTTGTGCTGATAAAAGAGAAGGACGTATCTCTCATTCTTTTTAGTTTTCCGACTCTACTTCTCCTTCTTCTAAGTCATGAATCATGACCGGATCTTCTTCGGTACAGAGCAGTAGGTCGTCAATGTCCAAGACTTGATCATCTCGGCGTCGGGCATGGTCGGATATACTTATTCCGTTCCGAGTGGTATTGAGATTGTCCTTTTTTGGAAAAGGTACATCTATAAAAGAATCTAAGGACCTTGAGTTTTTCTCAAACTTGCCTTTTTGTTGTGCCACTTCATACCACTTGCCATTGATGAACATGCCTTCTGATGTTTTGCGCCCTGGTGATTGTTGACGGTCGTTAAGTGCCAATTTTTACCATCAACTAAACATGAGAAAGGACTAAAATATGTTCACCAACTAGATATAGGGGTTATACTAACGGAATTCCACGAGTTTTGGTGAATGTCATTTCTGCAGGGTGTCGGTGAAAATACCCAAGGAAGGCCCACATGTCGGGTTTACATAGAGATAATCGGGAACCGGTGAAAATTCATGTCTGGAAGGTTCAAGAAGGCTCTGGACCAAACGGGAGCCCGAACGGGCTCGGTGGAGAGTCGGCCGACTCCCCACCTTGGGCGGCCGATCGCGGTTCAACCAATCAGAATCAGCCTCGCGGATCCCTGTTCCACCGCCTTTGAGGATGAATAATAATCGTCCGTTTATTTGTTTCAAAAAAAATCGTCCGTTTAGGTCGGTTTGATCCGAGGGCTGCGGTGCATCCTAGGGGGCTATATAAGTAGGGCCCCTGGCCCCTGGGGGTGGCATCCCTTGAAACCCTAATTCATTATTTCCAGAGAGGATCAGGTGAGAGAGGTCCCTTGAATGGATCTCCTCCCTAGAGCCTAGCATTCAAGATAGATAGAGAGAGTATAGGGTGGAGGTAGAGTTGGAGGAAGCCCGGCATGTCGGTGTCTCCTCTCCGGTTGTACCTGCGGGATCAAGTCTCCTAACCCGAGGCTTGGTTCTAGGATCATTCTGCAATTCAACTTCTGATACTAGTAAGTTCATTGTTATTATTGCTCTTTGGTTTATGAGTTTACTTTATTCGCTTCCGGTTGGGAATAGAGTAATCGTTCGTAGCGTAAGCGTGGTGCTTGGGCTAGGTTCACTCGTAGATGCTCCCTATCGGCGGAACCGTGGTAGTAGCGAGGAAGTGACAATCCCTTTGTTACCTTTGTAATCCACTTCCCGTCGGTAGGTAAGGTAGGTCCAAAAGTGCTAGGTTAAGCAACCTCTCAGTGGTGTCTTTTCTTAGGTGCTCCCATAGAGTAGTAGTTGCAAAGCTTGCCATAGGTTGGAAGAAGACTGTGGTAGTAATCCTCTCTATATCGCTCATTACCTTGTTTGTAGCTCAGCGGTTAGGTATAGACTTGGGTTAGTCAGATGCACGTTTTCTCCTAGCGGATAAATAAATAACGATACTCGGAATATCTCCCGGGTGAAGTGCTCACCGATATCCGTGCGCTTGCGGATTATTTCTCTTTGATTCTTTCTGTGCGTATCTAGTATCAACAAGCATTTTAAAGCGCCGTTCTTGGGGAGAAAGACGGTCTCTTTGAGATAACCTAAGTCACTTAACCATGTATTGTTCTTTTATCTTTTTTCTTGTTTTCTTTTGCATTTTATTTTCTATCTTTATAGATAACCCAAATTCCACGCCTATCCACCAATATCTTGCACCCATGAGCACATGCTTAGAGCCTCTAGAACCCATGATTTTCACATCTAGCTATGAGCTACACCAATCTATGGTTGCAATAGGTCAAAGCCAACCCTTTTCGACAGCTGGAGTCCTATCTTCTAATCAAGAGGGTAATGTACCCAAGGTCCTATCCTCTGATCAAGTAGGTAATGAACTTTTGGCCACACTCAGGGAATCTTTTAATCTTCCTATAAATTTAGGTTTAGACCTAGCCTTACAAGACCATGTTCGTCTTCAACATTTTTATATGGGTCTTGATAATATCACCTTTGGAGGAGTTTTCCTTTCTTTACCCTTTAGTGAAGTGAGGTTTGTCCTTATTATTAATGGACATACTCCTTGCACTAGACTTCATGATAACATCCTAGAGGTAGAGAAGGAATCATCCCCCAAACTAGAAGAGGAAGTTTTCATAGCCAAATTGCAAACATTCCAATCCCATGATTTGGCTATCCATCCCAAACCAGTAGTACTCCAAAATTCTCTAAGGAAAGAAGTAATTATATCCTTACAAATTCTTTTTGATGGCGAGTTTGGGAGGAGTTTAAACTTCCGGCTTCATAAGAGATCTTTTAGTGCATACATTGTCAATCTTCTCAGGGAGAGATCTCTTAGAAAGCATTTCACATCCAATCCCTTTGAAAGACGTTTAGAAAGACTCAAGGATGGCATGTCAAGTGATGCCATAGAAGGAGAGCGATGCCATCTAGAATCCACACTTATGTTCTCCCCTTCTATGCCCACATCAGACATAGAATATGAACCCATCTTTAAACCCATCCTTGACCCCTATGATTCATTCTATGCTCTTTCTCCTGAACCTCCCGATGATCTTAGAAGTCCATCTAGATATCCCACGCATAGGAATCATCAAGACCATATAGAGGATCGCAAAGAGCAACATCCATGGCTAGAGAGCATTAAAGACCTATGTGCTATTGCCATTGAATGGATGGATAAGGCGATCCAAGGGGAATTTTGGACATTTATGTCGAGTCACCCTTGGAAGTGGGAGATGATGGAGGCTTCAATGAGCAAAGTAGTTACTTCTTAAACACCCCATCAAGACCTTGCTCATATGAAAAATCTCCTGATTCACTTAGTCTCTCCAATATTACCACACACGAGATCTTCAACCCCCTCATGCTCCTTGTTTCTAGAGATTTTGAAAGGGTGATTGTAGACACATATGTTTTCCATAAATATTGCAGATCTTGTTGTGTTGAATCTTGAGAGAGTACACATAGATTGGTGTTGGAGGGGGAACCACTTCACCAATTCACATCTTGAAGGTTTCCCAAGGACAAGCTTAGTGTCCTAAAACAAGCACTGTTTAGACCATGACATGAGTGTTCACCTTTCTACTGTGCTGTCCTTGTTAAATGAGCATAGAGTTATAATTATGAAATTATTCCTTCGGGTATTCTTGCCACTAACCTTTCCAGGTTCAAAAAAGATTGAAGGAATAACAAATGCAAGGTATGCCCAACTAATCATTATGCAACATTGAATTACATTCATCCAGTCTTGATTGTGCAAAATTCAAGCTTGGGGGATATACTTCCATAAATAAATTCCTTACCATGTTGCTACTCTGTCTTGGTTGTTCCTACCTTTAAGGCGAGGCTCGGTTGCTAAACATTAATCTTGCTCGCCATCACTTGTTTGAGTAAATCTCGTAGCGCTCTCATGCTGCCTTTGTTTGCTATAGTATGCTTTGGTTTGGAGGTGCTTCATAATCGCGATATGGGTACTTCTATAGGCTTTTAAATTAAGCGTGGTGCTTAGGTTAAATAGCCTTCCTTAATTAGATTAGACATGGAGTCTAGTTTGGTTATTGAACTAAAATTGTGCTGTAGTAGATATTGGTATATTTTGTTGGACTAACCCATGCAGAAAAACTTCCAAATTCAAATTTGGGTAAGTCAAGAGATGAACTCACATCGGAGATGAAGCAAGGAATATGATGAACTCCAACAACTTCGCATAGAAGACATAGCTCATTCATAGTCCAAGGAAGAGTTGAAAGAATTTATGGTGTACCTATTCATGGTGAACCTGCCAAATCACCACTTCAGTGATGGAACAAAGGAGGAGACATGAGTGCCACAAGATGGACTACATCAATAGCACTCACCCAAAAGAAGTCGATGAACAAGGCGACAAGCTATGAGCAACCTTGAAGAAATCATAGCATTGAGCCTAAAAACTCGAGCTAGGACACCAATGAGAAGCTGCACACAACTCACCTTATTTTAGCCGATCAAAGACCTGCTCTCATTGTTCTTAAAGACACCATCTTGCACGTCGGCAACAAGGACAAGCATGGCATGATAAGAATGCATCCTTGTGTCAACCAATCACCATCAAGGGTTGACTTCTGACCAAGCCCAAGAAGTCCATGAACAACTACATTTGCAAGATGATGTCCCTATGCCATTGGAGATGAAGCCTGCATACAATTAATGATGTCCCTTCCTTGAT
Source organism: Themeda triandra (assembly GCA_018135685.1). NCBI lineage: Eukaryota > Viridiplantae > Streptophyta > Magnoliopsida > Poales > Poaceae > Themeda > Themeda triandra. The sequence continues at coordinate 618,232 of JAENPR010000246.1, read as the reverse complement.
CATCAAGACTTATGGCGTATCATTAACTGCAACTCTTCGCCATGCTGCTAGAAGACAAAGACCATCAAGGAAGAACTCGAGTTGACATCTCCAATGAACATCAATTAGTCGACCAAGGCTCAGCAAAAATCAAGAATGGTTGACAAAAGAAGATCATGCAACTGTCCATCCTAGATTGGATAGTCCAAAGAAAAGAAGAATGCAAAGAAGAAATCTTTGCTCAACGGATCTAGAATCGAGATCCCTCTCCGACAGACTCCAGAACAGAGGATGGACAGTGTCTAAAGAACATGGATGATCCCTTCCTCAAGAGATATCAACTCAAGAGGCGCAGTTCTCAAGGTCTCTACCTTTGAGATCAAATGATGTACCGAAGGAGTGAACATGACGAGAAGTCCTATTCAGAGGGCTTAAAACACCGAACCCTTGCCAAGGAGGTAACTTGGTAGTTATCCATATTTCCCACTTCAGCATTGCATAAGTTTTTCCTTTAGCATATTTACTTTTTGCATAATCAATTCTTGTTGCATTTTTGCTTTGCTATATCTGCATTAGAAAATAAAATAATTTTGTCTTGCATTCCATCTAGAAAATGCTAAGCCCCATGTGAATAATTTTGTGGTGCGACAGCCCACAAAGATATCCACTGTGGTGGCATAAAAATAAGTTTTCATCTTAGTTGCATTTTTCTGTCTACATACCATAAAATATAAAATTGCAAAAATATTAAGATCCTGCTGAAAAGATTTTATGTTAAGAAGGTTCTAGACATCCAAGGCTTAGAGGTTTATCACTAACGCTTAATCAATTCCACAAGCTTTGCTGTCTATTTGAGCCTCACAGAATTTAAAGGATCAAGAAGAGCTAACGAGCGTAAGGACGTCCCGTCCCTTGTCGAAGTCTTTGTCTTCAACGATCGCGATCTTGTCTCTCTGACCATTATCCCCGACACTCCGGGAGGGGCGTACGCCTTCACCGCGTCGGCAACATCAACATACTACGTCAACATCCAGCTTAGTGGAGAGCACCCCCTTGTATCCAGCTAAGTATCACTAGCTTATCTATCTATCTATTTAAGTTTTCAAAATAAAATATAGGAGAGTATATGAAAAGTCTGCCTACTAAAATGAACCCTACAGAATAAGCTCTTATATGGAAATGATGAATAGTTGCTCTGCCGTAATTCCTTTCAAGTACCTAGTTTTCAACCTTGCACTCTCCCGAGTTTTGGACACAACTATTTAGATTTGAGATTTACTCTGAACCTGAAACTTGTGGGTAGCGAATGCTTGATCTAAGTCTAGGTAGTTGATGGATATGGCATGGGAAAGTTTTGAGTTGATGTCCATCTTGTTCCTAGAGATGCTAGAGTTCTGGAGAGTTTATCTTTTAAAAATCTTAAAATTTCTGCATGATGAGTTCCTGTATGACGAGAGTTCAAAATTCCTACCACAGCCAAACATTCATGCTTACTAGATTAGGAAAGCCCATCCATTTATATAGATCATATTGTAGGCTTGAGTGTAGTCTTTATAGGCATTGAGTGTGGTTATCTTGTGGACCCATAAGGAACCAGTCATGCGGTTAAAGTCAATACTATGTGCTCTCCATCCATTGATCTATGCTACTTACGTCCTCGAAGCATGCACCCATTTTATAAATACTACATTCATTACGTGCTACTTCGTCCTTGGAAGTACCACCTACATATAGATCTACATCCACCACATATTGTGCTATCTCTACCCTGGAGATACGCACCTATGCTGCTCCTACCTTGGGAGTACGCATTCCCCCACATATTGTGCTGTCTCTACCCTGGGAGTACGCATCCATCCATCCATCCACAAAATACATACGCCACTCATTTCACTTTATCCAGAAAAGGTTCTACTCCTATCCTGGGAGTGAACATCAAGAAATAATCATCGCCGTTCCATTTGCTTACATAAAAGCTCCAGTCATTATCATTTCAAGGTATACACTCCCCGTTGCTAAAGTTTCGTTTTCAGAGGATTGGTTGCTTCAAAAAAAACAAAAAAAAAAGAGAAAGAAAGAAAGAAAGAAAGAAAGAAAGAAAGAAAGAAAGAAAGAAAGAGTAGCCAAGTCCTTCCCTTCAAGAAGTTTCAAGGTTTTCGAATAAAGAGAGTCATGTTATCCCCAAAGGAGCAAGTGTAGAAGTAGATGTTCACCAAGTGATCACCCCTCATAATCATTTCCTTATCATCATCATCTTATCATTCATCCCATTTCCTCATTCACATGCACATATGACTTTATTATTATTTTAGTTCCTATTGGATCCATGGTTTAACTGTGCAATATATGCAAGTGAGTTTGAGTGTCTCCCCACCTATGAGCTCCACATAAGCCTATTAGAAAGTAAGGTGAGAGAGAGAAGGCACTTTCCACTATGCCTTAATTCCAAAAATACCACATATTCTGAGAGAAGAGAGAAGGCATACGCTACACACATGCCTTGGAGAGGATCCAAAAATACCACAAATGAGAGACTTGAAAGGGTCATACAAGGAAACTCGAGTTTTATTTGAAAATCTTGCAAAAACTCCGGAATAATAGTTGATCAAAGAGCGAGATACATAGCGCTTGACTTGACTAATTCGTCTTTCAACCGCTCAAGACCCAAGTGACGGCTACAAGCCCCATGGTGAAAGGTAATATGAGTAAGTTTTGAGTCAAAATAGTTCACTCTAATCCGGAGGAGAGTTCTTGTTTGAACGCATGTGTACTTTTGAGGCGTGAAAGCATTGTAGCAACTCTGATCCATCACGAGTTTATCTTTGCTCAGAGACGAGCAAAAGGTAAGCTTGGGGGAGTTGTTGACGGTCGTTAAGTGCCAATTTTTACCATCAACTAAACATGAGAAAGGACTAAAATATGTTCACCAACTAGATATAAGGGTTATACTAACGGAATTCCACGAGTTTTGGTGAATGTCTATTTCTGCGGGTGTCGGTGAAAATACCCAAGGAAGGCCCACATGTCGGGTTTACATAGAGATAATCGGGAACCGGTGAAAATTCATGTCATCTGGAAGGTTCGAGAAGGCTCGGACCAAACGGGAGCCCGAACGGGCTCGGTGGAGAGTCGGCCGACTCCCCACCTTGGGTGGCCGACCGCGCCGGTTCAACCAATCGGGAATCGCCTCGTGGATCCTTTGTTCCACCGCCTTTGAGGATGAATAATAATCGTCCGTTTAGGTCGGTTTGATCCGAGGGTCTGCGGTGCATCCTAGGGGGCTATATAAGCGGGGCCCCCGGCCCCCGGAGGAGGCATCCCTTGAAACCCTAATTCATTATTTCCGAGAGAGGATCGGGTGAGAGGTCCCTTGAATGGATCTCCTCCCTAGAGCCTAGCATTCAAGATAGATAGAGAGAGTATAGGGTGGAGGTAGAGTTGGAGGAAGCCCGGCATGTCGGTGTCTCCTCTCCGGTTGTACTGCGGGATCAAGTCTCCTAACCCGAGGCTTGGTTCTAGGATCATTCCGCAATTCAACTTCGACACTAGTAAGTTCATTGTTATTATTGCTCTTTGGTTTACGAGTTTACTTTATTCGCTTCCGGTTGGGAATAGAGTAATCGTTCGTAGCGTAAGCGTGGTGCTTGGGCTAGGTTCACTCGTAGATGCTCCCTATCTGGCCGGAACCGTGGTAGTAGCGAGGGAAGTGACAATCCCTTTGTTACCTTTGTAATCCACTTCCCGTCAGTAGGTAAGGTAGGTCCAAATGTGCTAGGTTAAGCATCCTCTGTGGTGTCTTTTCTTAGGTGCTCCCATAGAGTAGTAGTTGCAAAGCTTGCCATAGGTTGGAAGAAGACTGTGGTAGTAATCCTCTCTATATCGCTCATTACCTTGTTTGTAGCTCAGCGGTTAGGTATAGACTTGGGTTAGTCAGATGCACGTTTTCTCCTAGCGGATAAATAAATAACGATACTCTGGAATATCTCCCGGGTGAAGTGCTCACCGATATCCGTGCGCTTGCGGATTATTTCTCTTTGATTCTTTCGTGTGCGTATCTGGTATCAACAGTGATCTAACTGTTCTGATGCGCCGAAGGTTGGCTGGGTTTGTTGGATTAGGGAATATGTGCTCGGTGTGCGGTGGTATCCCGTCCTCAGGAGGAGTTGGACTGGGGAGCCTCCAGTTTGGTTCTCGGGTTAGCAAATTGTCCAAGAAAGGAGTGATAAAACCATTATGGTTTGTTTGGACAGATGGAACCGTTCGTCCAGGAGGAGGACTCCGAGCATGTTTGTGTACCGTGGTCATCTGTGTGGGCTGCTGAGTGCAACAATGACGCTCGTCAATGTCAGGTGAGTCCCTTGTGTCTTCCCTTAATGGGCTCATGCCGAAACTGCGGCGATTCTCTCTGATTGCTGCCATGTGTTTCTGATGTGCTTCCCTCCGTTTCCTTTCTGCATCTTGGTGTCGGTCCGCAAGTGCCCTAGCCCTGTGCGCCGACGCCCTTGTCATTGAAGGAGATTGAGTTGAATGTGCTCGTGGCCGTTCAGCTCTTTGCTCTGTTGCATCTGACGTTGCCATGGCAGTCAATATCTCTTGCCGTCGCCTTTCCCTTCGTTGTTCGTCACGACGAAGGGCAGCAGCTAGCTCAGTACGGTTTGCAAACAACCGGGCATCGGACGAGTTGTTTTGTGGGGATCGTTCCTGCTGCGTTGCTGCAGTAGGCGCAGTTGGCGGGTTCCAACCACTTCCTTGAATTTCCCGCTGTCGTCTCCGTCGTTCGTTGCGGCGTGCGTTCCTTCGATGAACCGATGATACGTAGCTCCGATTTGGAGCAGCTTGCTGACCGGCTTGTGTCGTCCGGACCGGATTACTATTGCTCCGTGAGGCTTGTTGTGAGGTCCTCTCTCTCAGATCTTGGATATCGGCCAGGATTCTCTGCCGTATATTGCTTGGCTGGCCTCTCCGACCACCACATACGATGGCCGGCCGTGGTCGGAGCCACTGCGAGTTTCCTCCGCTACCTGGTTGTGCGCGGGTGCCATGAGGATTAGCTGGAGCGTGACGTCGTGGAATTAATTGCAAACGTGGCCGCTCAAAGCGCCTAAAAGTGACTCTGCGAAAGTTGTTTTGTCCTCGTGTCGACGAATTAGGAGCTCGTTGTTGTCGCGCAAGTTGTAGATCGCGCCTGACGCGTCGTCGGAGCGACTCGAAGTTGGCATGGGTTTCAGTCAACCTCATGTCTTGCTGATGAATCAGACGGAGTAGATCCGTGTTGTTGACATGCGTCCTTCGGTTAGGACCGGTCGGAGGTGTTGACGTCATTCCATCAACTGTCAATGGTGGATTGGTTGGGACTACAATGGTGGTCACCGGGACGAGTTGGATCTGGTTTGGCGTAGCCACCATTGTTGGTGCCGTTGTCGGCGTGATAGCCGGAGGCGTGAGAGTTGCAGCAGTAGTCGCCGAGTTGGAAGTCCAGGTGAACGTTCCAAAGTTGAAGGTGAGGCCGGCTTCGAAGGTCATGGAAGCCGGGAAGGAAACCATCTTGATCGACGTAAAATCTCGGTGTGCACCCCCTACCTGGCGCGCCACTGTCGACGAAATATCGGCGATAGTCCGACCAGGGGTATGCCCTGACCGGTAATGGATTGGCGGAAGGCGCATGAGATTGCGAGCAAGACGTAAACAGGGAGCAATCACACGAGGTTTACCCAGGTTCAGGCCGCAAGGATGCGTGAAACCCTAGTCCTGCTCTGTTTCGATTATGATGTGGATATATGAGTCTGTGCGTTATGCCAGATTCTGTCCTCTGGCACGGGGGTCCTTGCTCTCCTTATATATCACGTGGAGCAAGGTTACAAGTCGGATCTAGCCTATCTCGTACTAAGTTTACATACTTTACAAGTCTAAACTTTCCTATCTCAGCTAGGTCTTGTCCTCCTTGTCGGTCTTCGATAATCTTGCCTGTTTTAGGCTGTCCGACCAGCCTGGGCCGATCGGTCTTGGAGCTTGATGGGCCGGCCTAGTGATAGCGTATCGGCCCAAACTAAGCCGTGAGGGTATATGGAGTTTATACGTCCACACCTACCCCGACCTTCCCACCGGAGATGGAGTCCGCCACCGTGCCGCGATTGCGCCGGCCGACTCCGGCCGCCTCGCTCGCCGAGGCAGCGCCGTGAGCTATGCCGCGGGCCGCTGCATACCGCGGCGTCCCCGATGGAGAAGATGGAGCTTGAAGACTCCTCCTTTGAGGACTTGCCGGACGCCACCATGACCGCCGGCGCCGCCGCGTGCCGTCGCCGCGCGCCGCCGCGCGTCTTGGTCATCGCCAGTGAGCCGAACGCGACCGTCGTGGTACAATCGAAGAACCGAGCCTTCAATTGAGCCCAGCTCGCGCCCTTGCCCGTCGTCACGGAGCGCCGCCACCGCCACGCCGCCGCCATCGTGCGACTGCATCCATTGGACCTTGGCGTGCTCGCCATGCCGCCGTGGAGCCGATGAGCTCGCCGGCACGGCGCGGGAGCCAAAAGGGCGCCAGATTGCGCCGCCATGCCGCCGCCCGCGAGGCGCTATGTCGTGGGGTAGAGCAAGAGAATGGGGGATTGGAGAAGATGGAGATGGGATGATAATGTGGAGACTATGGGGGGTATAAATTTGGTATACCACCATAGGCAGTTCCAGGGCTGCTCGGCAAGATGGCCCAGACCAGACAAGACCCGGCCCATTACCGACCAGGCTGGTGGGCCGGACTTCAAGACGATGGCGTGGTCCGCAACTGACCAGGAGGAGGATCGCGCACAAGGATGCTTGTCCCGCAAGTATGCTTAGTCGGTTAGGTCAGATAGAGTCTACCACGGGCACGACTTGATGTAACCGACCACCTCACGTGTACCCTTGGCTTCTCGGCTATATAAAGCGGCCAAGGACCCCCTAGAATGCAGGCTATTCTCTGGCATCCTAACCTAGAGAGCTTAGCGCTTCATTGTAATCTGACACTTGATCATACAGCATAACACGAGAAGCAGGACGTAGGGTATTACGCTTCCGAGCGGCCCGAACCTGGGTAAACCTTGTTGTCCTTGGTTTGCTTTGTTTCTCGAACATCTAGATCGTAGATCGTAACACACCCCTGCCGAAACTCACCGCCGTGGGACACCCCGTGGTGGACTGCCGGTTATCCGTAATCGACAGTGGCGCACCAGGTAGGGGGTGGAGTTTTAGATCTCAAGGCGATCCAGATGGTTTCCTTCCCTGCTTCCATGGATCTCGAGGCCAGTGACGCCTTCACCTTCGGATCGGTCACCTGGACCACCAAGATGACGACGCCCCTCACCTCCACGGGAGCAACCGAGCCGGCCTCATCGCCGCTCACAGGACAAACGGTCTCAGCACCGCCCACCGAGCAGATGGTCTCAGTACCATCCGTTCGCCCGGCCACAGCACCAACCACCTCGCCGCCGGTCGCAGCACCAGCCGCGCAGGAATCCCCTTTGCCCTCGGCAACGGCGGATAGAATAGATCTCCGAGCACTCGTAGATCAACTCTCATGCTACAAACGGAAGCCGATCAACAACTCAGATCTGATCGAACTCATAGATCAGCACGGTCGCGGGTTGGCCGAGATCACGGAACTAGTCGAAGCCACGCAGGAATTGGCCAAGAGTCTGATTTCACACCCGTCCGACCACGTCGACGCAGCCCTGTTACTCGATCTGTCGTTCCCAGATTGGCCAAGAGTCCTCATCGGTTAGTGTGGAGGTATAAACTCCATATACCCTCATGGCCTAGTTTGGGCCGACATGCTATCGCCAGGCCGGCCCATCAAGCTTCAAGACCGATCGGCTCAGGCTGGTCGGACAGCCTAAAACGGGCAAGAATATCGAAGACCGACAAGGAGGACAAGACCTAGCTGAGATAGGAAAGTTTAGACTTGTAAAGTGTATAAACTTAGTACCAGATAGGCTAGTTCAGACTTGTAACCTTGCTCCCCGCGATATATAAGGAGAGCAAGGACCCCCGTGCGAAGGAGAGAATCGGCATAACGCACGGACTCATACATCCACATCATAATCGAAACAGAGAGCGGGACTAGGGTTTTACGCATCTTTGCGGCCTGAACCTGGGTAAACCTCGTGTGATTGTTCCCTGTTTATGTCTTGCTCGCAATCTCGTGCGCCTTCCGCCAATTCATTACAGGTCAGGGCATACCCCTGGTCGGACTATCGCCGATATTTCGTCGACAGTGGCGCGCCAGGTAGGGGGTGCGCACCGAGATTTCACGTCGATCAAGATGGTTTCCTTCCCGGCTTCCATGACTTTCGAAGCCGGCCTCACATTCAACCGGAACGTTCACTGGACTTCCAACTCAGAATTGCTACTACAACTCTCACGCCTCGGCTATCACGCCGACAATGGCACCAACAATGGTGGCTGCGCCAAACCAGATCCAACTCATCCCGGTGACTACCATTGCAGTCCCGACCAATCCACCACTGATAGTTGACGGCACGGCGTCAATACCTCCGACCGGTCCTAACCAAAGGAGGCATATCAGCAATACGGATCTGCTCCGTTTGATCCATCAACAAGACATGAGGTTGATCGAAACCCATGCCAACTTCGAGTCGCTTCGACGATGCATCAGGCGCGATCTACAACTCGCGCGACAACAACGAATTCCTAATCCATCGACACGAAGGCAGAACGACCATCGTAGAGTCACTTTTGGGCGCTCCGAACGGCCACGTTTGCAGCCGGTGAATCTACAACGACGCGTTCCAACAAATCCTCATGGCAACCATACACGGCCAGATGGCGGCAGAAACCCACGGCGGCTCCCGACCACGGCCGATCATCGTACGCGGTGGTCGGAGAGGCGGTCGAGCAATATACGGCGAGAGAATCTTAGCCGATATTCAAGATCCGAGAGAGGACTTCACAACAAGCCTCACGGAACAACAGCAGTCCAGATCAGACGACACAAACTACCCGACACGATGTACCTAGTCGGAGTTACGCGTCAACAGTACAGCGCAGAAACGCCCGTCGCAACGAACGACGGAGACGTCAGCGGGAAATCCGACGAACTGGTCAGAACCCGCCAACTGCACCTATTGCGGCAACACAGCAAGAACAATCCCCACAAAACAACACATCTAACGCCCGGTTGTTCGCAGAACGCACCAAGCTAGCTGCTGCCCTTCGTCGTGATGAACAACGGAGGGAAAGACGACGGCAAGAGATATTGACTGCCATGGCAACATCAGGTGCAATGGAGCAAAGAGCAGAACGGCCACGAGCACGATCAACTCAGTCTCCCTCAGTGACGAGGGCGTCTGCACACAGGGCCAGGGCACTTGCTGACCGACACCAAGACGTAGAAAGAAAACGAAGGGAAGAGCGCCAAAACCACATGGCAGCAATCAGAGAGAATCACCGCAGTTTCGGCATAAGCCCATTAAGGGACGACACAAGGATCTCACCTAACATTGACGAGCCTCATGGTTGCACCCAGCAGCCCACACAGACGACCACTGTATACAAACGTGCTCGGAGTCCTCCCCCCGGTCGAATGGTTCCATCTGTCCAAACAAACCGCAATGGTTTTATCACTCCTTTCTTGGACAATTTGCAGACCAGAGAACCAAACTGGAGGCTCCCCAGTCCAACTCCTCCTGAGGATAGGATACCGCCGCACACTGAGCACATATTTCCTGATCCAATAAACCCAGCTAACCTTCGGCGCATCAGAACAGTTCGATCACCAGGGCGCAAAACATCCGAAGGCATGTTCATAAACGGCGAGTGGTACGAAGTAGTACAAGAAGGAAGCCAGTTTGAGAAAAACTCAAGCTCCTTAGATTCCTTTACAGATGTGCCTTTTCCAAAAAAGGACAATCTCAATACTACTCGGAACGGGATAAGTATATCCAACCACGCCCGACGCCGAGACGATCAAGTCTTGGACGATGACGACCTACTACTCTGCACCGAAGAAGATCCGATCATGATTCATGACTTGGAAAAGGGAGAAGCGAGCCGGAGAACTAAAAAGAATGAGAGATACGTCCTCCTCTTTTATCAGCACAAGTTTTCTTTTTAGGCGATTTCCCTTTCAAAAGTTTAAGTTAGCGTCGATCATACACATCGTTGTAAGTCATTCTAATGACAAAAAGCAATCTAATGTGTACTATTTTATAATGAGAAATCAAGTTCTTCGTGTCAAACACTTGAGCACATGAATTTTTCTTGTCATTCAAAGGAAAATCATCCCTCGGATCGACGCGTTACGACATTCTCTAAAACGAGAGGATTCCAAATCCTAAAACAAAATCCTACGGCATAAACATGACAAAGTCATAAAACGGGATCAAAATAAAGAGATAAATGAAAGGAATCTCGAAGGATTCCAGCACAAGACACATCTCAAAAGATCCAATTCTTTCATTAAAAATATAAAAATTTTTACAAACGGGGGACGGTGCATCTAAGCAATCTAGTCATCCCCGAAAAGCTTGCCGACCACACAGTCGGCTCGGAGTCGTGCGACGACGGCCTCCGCCGCCCGGTGAACTCGACGGCGCCGCCTTCCATGGCATCATGCGCCGCCACCGAACGGCTCCATGCCACGGACATCAACGCCGAGATGGCGTCGACGGTGGCATAGCGGCGGAGGCACCATGACGAACGCCATGAACCGCCACCGCGGCCACTTGACCGAGGATCGCCGCCAGCCGCGCGATGACATCACCACCTGGGGCGTTCACCGCATCTGCCGCCGCATGAGCGGCCTCCTGCAGCTGCTCCAGCTGCTCCGTCAGCTCTGCAAAAACAGAGTAAAAATTAAAAATGCCAAGACGAGAACAACTCAGGGCATATGAACAACGGAGAACTCAGTACTTACCGCCGACCCCGATGTCGGCGCCTCGCGTGCCGAGCGGCATATCCACCTGGACCTTGCGGGCCAACCTCTCGTCCGCCGCCTCATTGACGGTGGCGTTGGCCTCGGCGTCGAAGTCCGCGACCCATTGCCTCCGCCTCTAGCTCCTCCTGGGCGGAGGAGAGTGCGTTCAGGAACAGGTCGGCGTTCGCCTCCGCCTGCCCCAGCTGCTTGGTGGCCTCGGAATAGAGGTCCCTGACGTGCTCCAGCTCCGCCCTACAGCGGTCGAGTGCAGACGCCAGGGAGTTCGCTGAGACACTGCTCAGCGAATGCGGGGTGGAGACACTAGCGGCCGCCACAGCCGTCGCCACCACGACGGGAGCCACATGCTCCGCCGCAGCAACGGCAGCTCCGGCCTCCACGACCGGAGCCACTTGCTCGGGGGCCGCAGCCCCCGGTACATCCCTCTGCTCCTCCGCCGCCCTTCTCGCCGCCTCGGCGGCGCCCGCGGCGGAGGTACCTGCTGCACCTCCAATGGTCAGGAGCGTGTACCTACATTGCATCCAAAAGAACTACGGTTACACCAAAAGAAGAAAACCTCAAGATTAATCAAGAAAAACTCCAATCCAAGCTCACCTCCTCCGCGGCCTCACCTCCCGAGGGGAGTTCACCGACTCCTCCTCCCCCGGCGGGGCGCTACCGTGACGGCGATCCATCTAGGAGGCGGCGGCGCGAGTATGGGATCTAAAACCCTAAGTTTGCGGAACGAAAGGAGAGGAGCAAGAACGAGAGAATGCGGCTGCGTGTACGAGAACCCCCGGCGCGGCCCCGATTTATAGAAGAGCTCGAAGGAATCGAGAAGGCAACCGATGAGATCGTGGGTAATCAAACCCCCGCGGCCCTCTCGTTTCCCGAGAGCACGAAGCGATGAAAACCGCTCCACTCAAGCGACGTGCATTTATACATTCCCCTCGCATCGGGAACCCCCCGTGCGCTCGCTGACTCACGACGTCAGGGAGGTGGAGCGATTGAGACACCGACACAATGGACCCACCACATCGGCAAGAATTGACTTGACCAAAGACGAAAAACCGTACGCCGGTTGGACGCGACAGTCGGTTGCGATGTGCGGTTGCATCATCAAGCAAATATTTTTTGCTCCACACGCGATCATGACGTGCCACGACGGACAAAAGATAAGTGCCCAACATCTCTAACAAATTTTCTATTTTATTCGGTTCACCCATTTCAAAAGACCACATTTTGAAAAAACCAGTTCGCACAAATTTCTTTCCTCAAACACGAAGCCAACCAGGAATGCACTGTCTCTGGTCTCACTCGCTACGTGTTCACAGCTACAACGCTATACAACACAGAGTGCACCAGCGGTCGCTCCAAAAGGAAAAGGGCTCCAAACATTCCGGCAACGCGCTGTTTGTTTAGGATCATCTAATCCCTAAGGCCTAGTCGGCTCTTGAATGAGAAAGAGACTAGTGTTGCTGGCAAATTTTTCTTCCAAATTTCTAAACAAACATAGCCTAGCCTTTTGCATGATAAAAATCTTACACACCATATGATCATTATTCCAGGAGCAAAGGCATTGTCAAAGCCCATCACGGCAAGACGGTGGTTCACAGCAAAATACAGATAAGTGCTCTTTCAACCTAACATACATGCCTTCATCAATCTTTTTTCACAAAAGATTTCTTTAAACGAACTACTTCAAAGTACGTTCAAACAATCTTTACAAAGCTAAAAACATCCTCTTTTCTTTGTACCAAATGGCCAAGTACGTCACCTCTCCAACAGAAAACAATCAGCATGCACTGTCTCTGATCAATCCCGCTACGTGTTCACAGCTCCAACGCTATACAACACAGGGATGACAGCGGGCGCTTCCAATGGAAATAGGGCCCTAAGTGATTCGGCAACGCGCTATTCACTATAGGTCATCTACACACCTGAGGACTGATTAACTCTAAGGAGAGGCGATTACCAAGACCATTCTTAAATAATACATGCTGATACAACTTCGCGTCATAGATTATATCAAATCAATACGATTCAGCATACCTCATCAAAACATTCACTCATACCTAATTTTCTCTTTGCAGCAACAACTCGAAGAAGTGTTCCAACCCGCTGTAATGAAGTTACAGTATAGCAGCAGTATAGCATCAACAATTCAACCCACACAATCCGACAGCTGAGCTGGGATTTTTTGGCCAATGATACCGGTTATTCTGGCACACAAATAGCAAAGCTATTTTCATGGGTTTAAATTCAAAACCATGGTCTCACAGCCACGCTGGGGACTGAGTTAAGTAGCAAAGCTGCCTTAACTTAATCATGACAAAGTCATGGCATGGTTCAAACCGACCAGCTAAAATGAAATTTGGCCTGCTCGGTCTCACTCAAAGAGTGGTCGAAAACACATAAAGCACGATATAATGATCAGTTGTCTTCTTTTTTAGACCCTGACATAACGTGTTCCACCTCATCTCAGGCTCGGGGACTATGTGGGCCCACGTCACCTGAGAGGTGACATGGGCTAGATCCTTCTTTTAGAGCTTGCTGCAACATATACTATCTTACAGCAACCTCGGGGACTACGTGGGCCCACGTCATTTGCATGACTCGGCCTGATCCTTTCTCTTTACGAAGAGTTTAGTTTCAAAACTAAGCTAAGGCAACGACCAATCACGACGAGATACCATGTGATGGCGGGCATCACACACTAACGAGGGCCCACGTCTCCAGTTTGGGACCCTTTCAAAATTCTTTTTCTTTTCGGGAGCATCATAAATCTTTCGGTCAAAACCGAAAACGTCAACCAAGTGTAAGCAAAGTGTGGTCGAAAGCATTAGACGGTCCTCCCGGCCCTGCTCGGATCACATGTCGAACGTGTGTCCGACCACCCTTTCTCACTCAACCAAGCAAGACGGTGTTTTTTCCCTCAAGATCCATGATGCTCGGGGACTAGGCGTGGAGGTATAAACTCCATATACCCTCACGGCCTAGTTTGGGCCGACACGCTATCGCCGAGCCGGCCCATCAAGCTTCAAGACCGATCGGCTCGGGCTGGTCGGACGGCCTAAAACGGGCAAGAATATCGAAGACCGAAAAGGAGGACAAGACCTAGCTGAGATAGGAAAGTTTAGACTTGTAAAGTGTATAAACTTAGTACCAGATAGGCTAGTTCCAACTTGTAACCTTGCTCCCCGCGATATATAAGGAGAGCAAGGACCCCCGTGCCAGAGAGGAGAATGTGGCATAACGCACAGACTCATACATCCACATCATAATCGAAACAGAGAGCAGGACTAGGGTTTTACGCATCTTTGCGGCCTGAACCTGGGTAAACCTCGTGTGATTGTTCTCTGTTTACGTCTTGCTCGCAATCTCGTGCGCCTTCCGCCAATCCATTACCGGTCAGGGCATACCCCTGGTCGGACTATCGCCGATATTTCGTCGACAGTTAGATCCCAACAAAGACCGTTGTCTGGCATCGACCGAGCAGGTACAGCACAGAACCAACGCTCCTCCTCTCCCCAGGTTGAGCGAGTTCATCGAAGCACGATGCGGCCGTCGAGCGCACGACCAATCAAAAGGTCATGCTCCGACCGACCAGCTTTCCATAGCAGATCCATCTGCTCCACCGCATGTCCTGCCTCTCGGATTGAACAACGCGGCATCAACATATGAGAGGGACCTCTGGCAACTGCCTACGTCGCCGAAATTCGCAAACTTGAGAACAAGTTCTATGGCCTGGAATTCATCCATGTGCGCCGTGAAAAGAACGTAGGGGCAGACGAACTATCCAAGCTGGGCTCATCCCGTGCCAAGTTACCCCCTGGTGTCTTTGTTCAAGATCTAATCAAGCCTTCGATCTCTGATCAGGTAGAACATACACCAGAAGATACATCAGAGGTCAATGTCCTAACCACACTATTCAGTAACGCCAATGTCGAGGACGACGACGGTCTCCTCAGCCAGCAGGCAGATGATGAGGGTACAGAGTCAGCCGACCAGGCGACGCCTCCCCAAGAAGACTGGAGAGAGCCCTTTATCAAATACCTGGATGAACACCTCGTCCCGGAGGATAAGCTTGCTGCACAACAGCTGGTCCGCAGAGCCAAGGCCTACGCTATGGTCAATGGCGAGTTGATGCGCAAGGCACCCAAGTCCATTATCTTCCAGAAGTGTGTCACTCGGGAAGCAGGGATTGAGCTTCTAAAAGCCATCCATGAAGGCACTTGTGGTAACCATGCCGCATCCCGGACACTGGTCGGCAAGGCCTACCGAGCAGGTTTCTACTGGCCAACAGCCGTTACTGACGCCGAGAACTACGTACGGTGGTGTGTTAACTGCCAAATGTTTGCCAAGCAGATTCATGTCCCAGCACATGACTTACAAACAATCCCAGCTGCTTGGCCATTCTCATGCTGGGGACTGGACATGATTGGGCCATTCAAACCAGCTCCTGGTGGCCACACAAATGTCTTCGTGCTTATTGACAAATTCTCCAAATGGATTGAATATAAACCCGATCAAGAAAGCCACGGCCGAAAAGGCGATCCAGTTCCTCGACGTGGTCATCCACGAGATACGGTGTTCCGAACACCATCATCACCGATCTGGGCTCGCAATTTACAAGTGATGCGTTCTTCAATTATTGCGATGACAGCCTGATCAAGGTCAAGTACGTCTCCATTGCTCACCCTAGAGCTAACGGACAAGTGGAACGTGCTAACGGGATGATCCTCGATGCACTCAAAAAACGAGTCTTCCAGGTTAATACTAAGCTCAAACCTGGCCGATGGCTCAAAGAGTTAGCTGCAGTGGTCTGGGGACTGCGCACTCAGACCAGTCGCAACACAGGAGTCTCACCATACTTTATGGTGTACGGCTCAGAGGCTGTCATACCAGCTGAGGTCGCTTTTCAATCACCACGAGTAGCCTACCACGATGCAACCACCTCCAACGAGGCTAGAGAGGTGGACATCATGGCTAAGGAAGAACAGGCCCTCGAGTCATGTGCTCGGACCGAGAAGTACTTAGCTACGGTACGACGCTACTACAACCGCAATGTCCGAGGACGATTGTTTGTGGTCGGCGATCACGTGCTTCGTCGTGTTCAAAACACGGATGGCCTCCACAAGTTATCTCCAAGGTGGGAAGGACCATACAGAATCAAGGCTGTAAGACGCCCGACGTCGTACCGGTTGGAGACACTAGATGGAGTCGAAGAGCCAAACTCATGGCACATAGAGATGCTCATACGCTTTTATCCATAAAGATATGTATCTTGTACTTTTTCCTCTATTAAGAAAGTTTCCTCTTTTGTTGTCTCTCTTTCGTCCTATTGCAATTTCTTATCTGAATTTCGCACCACCTTGCATACATGCGCCCTGCATAAGTCACATCTAAACTTTGCGTTCTGCTCGCCGAGAACGATTTGATAAGGTCCTGCGTCTCGGTCCTCTGTCGATGTGCTACAGCTCCGCACTACACAGCACTAGGAGATCCAGCAGGCACCCTCTAATAGATACTTAGGATCGTATCTAGTGATCCTGGCGTACAGCGTTGTTCACTAGTGTGTCCCTTTGTCATCTTGACAGAGCTAATCGCTTTGAGAGTGGGCGCAAAACTTATTTGTCGACATGTTTCTTTTTAAAACGTTACGCATCTAAGTTATGCCTAATGTAAACTATAAAAACGGCAAAATACTTATCACCCGCTTAAGTATGCCTAACTTGTCTGCATCTTAGTACGGCCTTAAGTTTTGTTTCGAGCACGCCGTGCTCAGCACCACTTATATACAAGTTTTAAATAAAAAGTTTAAAACAAAGGGCCCTACTGACCACCCTCCTCCTCTGCAGGATCTTCAATGAGAGTCATGTCGCCGACCAGCTGCTCGGCGACAGGGATGAAGGTGGTTCGGAGCTCCTCGGCGGCAGTGTCGCTGAGTTCCGGGGCGATCCCAAGCGAGATGGTGGCCGGATCAGCCGCCGCCACCCTCGAGCGGACCACCGCCAACGCCGTGGACACCGCGTAAGTGCCCGCGACGAGGTCCTGCAGCACCGGCCACAGCCTCTGGCACTGATCCGCTACAAGCGTTGCCTCGCCAGCTGGGTCCGCTGGATGCACCTCCTCCGGGAAGACGGCGCGGAGAACCGGCTTGATGTGCTCGGTCATCCGGTCAACCTTCTTCTGGAGGTAGGCGCATGTGTCCCGCGGTCAGGCCGGTCGACGGCAATCCCGCGTCTCTGTTAAATACAGACAAAGTGGTTAGCATGCACTGTTCGATCCAGTACATGGCAGACAAATCATACAACTGATCTAAGTTTCACAACTTACCAATCAGCTCCGCGATCTGTGCAGCATCCGCCTTGGCCTGCTCCCGGGCGGTCTCTAGCTCCTTAGCCAGAGCGGCTTTTTCCCGCTCCAGAGCGGCAGCCTTCTCCTCCAGCCCTGATGCAGAGGAAGAAATTATCACACCTCCACGGCAATAGACCGTGCTTAGCTTGATAGCGAGGACATGGCCACATACCTTGTCGGCCCTCTTCCAGCTCGGCCACCTGTTCCTCCAGCGCTAGCCGAGCAGCCTCCTTGTCGGCGAGCCGGGTCTCATAGACCTGCGCCTGCGCCAGCATGTTGGCCTTCTCCTCCCGGAGGATCCTGCACTCCTCGTCAATCGGCGCAAACCATTGAATGGTCGGCGCACGCTGAGCGCTGGTGCTCTGCAGGGTCTATCAATAACAGGACAGTCAATACGTGCTCCGCACAACCATTTATCACATACGCAAGGACCATCATACCTGGATCCGGGAGGTGAGCAGCTCCAGGGCCTCCCTAATACCCTCCTCCATCACCACCTCCGGCACCTCGTCATACGACTGCCACTCCTCTCCCACCAGCCTCGAGATCATGACTCGATTCGGAGGGAAGGAGATGGCGGGTGCTGCGCGGCTCCTATGGATCTCTTCCATAGGGGAGGATGGGGGCTGAGGCGGCGGCCGCCCGGGCTCTGCGCGAGCTGCGAGCTCCGGCGTAGCCTGCGCGAGCTTGGCCACGAAGTGGCCCGCGCCGGCTGCGGACTCGGCTCGGCGGGGCGACGGGATCCTCTCCTCCGCCCCTGGCTCCTTAGCCCGAGGCGTCTCCACGTGCGGCGGAGCACTGGTGGCATCCGCCTCGCCCTGCTGGGGCTCCACGCCCGACGCTGCTCCTGCAGCTGGCGGCGTGGCCGCAGTCCCAGTGGAGCTCTGGGTGGGGCCGGTACTCGGCCGGCTATACAAACAACAATCGGCATGAACATTCAGCTGATTTTCAAGGCAAAAATTATAACTGCAAGTACACAGCTACTTACCGGCAAAAGCCGCCCTAGAACTTGGGCACGCCGCCGCTCCTTGGCGCCCCGCTCCCAGACCTCGCGCTGGGCTTGGGGACTGACTTGGGCGGGACCTGCCTCCCGCCCGGGGACTGCTCGGCGCCCCGGTGTTGGTGTTGACGGGAATAAAGACCAGTTTTGGTACACTTAGAAACCCGTCAACAGTCCTCGATAGAAGGAAGATAAGCATCACATGAGCATATTTATCACTAACAAGTTCCACTTGTACTCTTAGCTTGTGAAATGCGGAAAGGCGGAAAACGGGACTGTGAGGCCAAAACCCGGTGTCGGACCGATCCCGGTCTCACCAGGATCCGACCACCAAGCGGGTCCCCGAACTCTACGGAGAACCCGATCCGGGATCCAAATGTACCACACATCAACATTCCACCAGATTGGTACAATGGATCAAGGATCCACATAGAAGCAAGCAAGATATCAAGTGAACCCAACTTCGGACAAGACTACACGTGTCAAGCCGGGACGGCACCGGGAAGGCGCCACGTGGACCGGGGTCCGGGGCCGGGTCGGCCGACCCACCTTTGGTGGCGGGACACCTTGGCACCGGTCCCTCGCCACTGGACCTTCTAGAAGGCCGGTGGGACCCACTGTCCCGCCGGACCCGGTCGGCCGACCTGCAGGTGGGCCCCACTTGGGGTCGGTTCGCTTCCACCGCCTTCCTGCATGACTCCCATGTGTCCTGCACCAAGAGCCGTCCATTCAAGTCGGTTGAAGGTCGGTTTGATCCAACGACGCACGGCGGAGAGCACACGGATCGCTGACGTGGCGCTGGAGTAACCCCTACTCCACCTCCACTATAAATACCCCCCTAGTCTCTCATTGTAAAGTGTCCCCCAAGTAGTTCACATTAGTGTCCTCAAGCTCAAGCTCTCTTGGGAGATCAAGAGTAGTGTAGTCTAGTCTAGAGTGGGAGTTAGAGTCGAGTCGAGCGAAGCTCGGGTCTCCGGAGTCGTCTTCTGGAGAATCTGGTATAGCTCTTGTACCTTTACTTTCGAAGTACTTTTCTTATATTAATATAGTCTTGCTTTACTTTACTAAGTCTTTACTTTGAGTACTTTACTTTTAGTATTTACTTAGTGCATTGCTATACTAGTGTAGTAGTGTTGTGTCTTAGTCTCGTTAGTGTAGAGTCTAAACTAGTTAGTGTCTAGATCCTTTGTGTGTGTTTCACTACCAACTGGGGCCGAGGTTACTTACGTGGTGGCCGGAGTCTTAAGACTAGATTAGGCGAGGTGCTTAGGCTAGTGCTTAATAGTGGATGCACCCTATCGTTGATTGGTAATTCCACTCACTCTTGGGTGGTAAGTCCATTCACTGTCCAACGTATTACAGCGGGGGTGGTTGTGACAGAATGCAGCCTTTCAGTTATATCTGTGTACCTTAGGGGTAGGGTGTAGGGCGCCCATTAAAGTCATAGGTACGCTGGAATAGGAGTTAGTCCCTTGGGAGACGCTACCCTCCTATTTACCAGCCGATCTCCCCTATCACATCGATGGTCTATGCATTAGTTTAGTTAAGTCGTTACACCAGTTAGATTAGAACACAGAAGTATAGTTAGATACATAGGAGTCCTTACTCACTCGTTGTCCTCCCACCTAGCTAGCTACCTACTAGTTACCCTTAGTTATCACTTATATCAACACTCATACCCTTTATCAATATCAATAGCTTAGATTGAGTAGAACCACCACGGATTTCCACCACACATTTGCTAGAGAGTCTTAATCCGCTTCCCGTGAGCGAACTATAAATTCGACACCGGAGTACTCACCCGGTTGAAGTGCTACATCGGTACCTGTGCGCTTGCAGAGTTACCCTTTGGTTAGTCCTACGTTGTCACTAGAGTCTAGCTTAGCTTAGCATTCTTAGGCTGTTGCCGGAGGAGGAATTGTGACACCCTCTCTCTGGTAGTAGTTCGGGTTTGCAGTAGGCTTAGCTACCATATACTCGTCACAATTACTTAACTCTAGTGATTGCGCTAAGATCTGCTAACAAGCATTTCTTGAGCCGTTACCGGGGAACTAGATTCCTTACCCAAATCCGGTACAGCGTAATATTAGCCAACAAGCATTTCTGGCGCCGTTGCCGGGGAAGCGCCGTATTAAGAATCTTTAGTAAATTGGAATCCGTGGTCTACTTTTAATCTAAGTATCCGGTAGTGTTAGGGGGCTTTTCCCTTCACTTGTCTTGCTTTTCTTGTTATCATTTGAGACAGTGTGGAAGGAAGTCCTGCACCAGTTGTTGAGGCAGTCATGGCTCAAAAGACCATCGCTGAGTTCTCGTCGCCGTCGCGGTGACTTTGTCGCTATGGGTCCGAACGTGAACTTGGGCGATGCGACTTTGAACTCAAGCCCGCACCGATCAACATGGTGCAAGCAAATCGTTACGTGGAAAGCCACATGAGGATGCCAATGCCCACCTCCAACACTTTCGGAAGTGTGCAACACCTTCACGGTCAAGAGCGTCACTGTAGATGCCGTTCGCCTTCGTCTTTTCCCATTCTCATTGTTAGGAAAGGCGAAGCAATGGTTCTACAGCAACAAGACCGAGGTGAACACTTGGGACAAATGTGCCAATGCATTCCTCAAGAAGTTCTTTCCGCGGGCAAGACCGGTGTCTGCGTGGGGAAGATTTCAAGCTTCCAACAAAAGTCCAACGAGACATTTCCCGAAGCATGGGAACATCTCAATGAGTACATTCAAGCCTGTCCCCACCACGGGATAGACGAATGGCTCATTATTCAAGGTTTCTACCATGGGCTGACTGGCGTAGCCCGGAGTCACCTTGATGCTTCTGCTGGAGGGGCATTCCTGCAACACAATGTCAAGGATGCCAAGGAGCTCATCGAGAAGATGGTGGTCAACCAAGGATGGAACGAAGAGCGCCTTCAGCCCAAGAAGAGAGGTGTCCACGCCCTTAGCGAGGTGGACATGCTCTCTGCCAAGATGGACCTCCTGATGAAGAAGATAGAGGGATCGCCCTCTAACAAGGAAGTGGAGGCCATCCAGACTCCTGCCGCGGTCTGTGCTGTGGGTACCGACCCATGGTGCGAGGTTTGCGGAGAGGAGGACCATTCGGGCAACAACTGCGCCATGACGCAGGAGGAGGTGAACTTCGTTAGCAACAACAACAACAACAACAACCACTTCAACAACGGGAACCGGCCCCAACAACAGCAATGGAGTTCACGCCCCTTCTACCAAGGCCAAGGTATGGGTTACAATAATAATTTTGTTAATTCTTACCATAATAATTCTCGTAATTCTTTCAATAACCAACCTTCCTTGAAAGAACTTGTCTTTGGTCAAATTAAAATTAATGATGGTCTTAATAAAAAAATGATGGCTAATGACAAGATCTTAGAAAGTCTTAGTGAGAAAATGGATAGCTTTAACTCGCTATGAAAAATTAGTTGAGCTTTAATAAAATGTTAGAAAACCAGTTAGCTCAATTAGCAAACTTGTCCCCACTTATGAGCAAGGCAAGATTCCGGCAAAGCACGAGGACCCTATTGAGGGCGTCAGGTTGGTAACTACGAAGTTCGGTAAGCCTCATTCTTGTGCTGTTCGGGCAACGGTGGACTCACCGTTTGTCCCGAAGAAGGGAGATCCTGGCCTGCCGACGATCACTTGCCAGATCGGACTGCAGATCTTCGACAACGCCTTCTACGACCTTGGATCCGGTGTCAACATCATGTCCAAGGTAACCTATGATAATCTGTTAGGGAGCCCATTGCACCCTACATATGTGCGTTTGCAGATGGCAGACCAAACCATCCGGTTTCCCGAGGGGTTGGCACGGGATATCTTACTCAGAGTTAAAGATGAGTATATCCCTGTCGATTTCCTGGTACTGGATATGGGAGCCAACGTCGAAGTACCGCTCATCCTGGGACGACCATTCCTGAACACGGTGGACGCCACCATCTACATGGGGACTGCACAGATCCATATGCAGTTCAATGGATGGAGGGTAAGAGTGCCTTTCAATGGTTTTAAAGCTAACATGCAGGCACAAGCACCCCAGAAGCCGCGTCGCCAACACCGCCGACGGAAGAACACTAAGACCGCTAAGTCGGCCAAGAAGGCCGAAGCAAAAGAAGAACCCGCCGAACCAAAAGCCGAAGTCCAAGCAAGAATGGCGGAAGAAGGAGACACCCTCACGATCCCCATCTCCGGACCGGCCGAGGTGTTCACCGAATGAACCCGACAGAGAGGTCCCGCTCTATGGACCTAAAACACGAGCCCTCCGCCGACCGTGTATGTCGTAGTTATCTCATGTTCATTTTCATGCATTTCAATTCTGCATTTTTCCCTTTCCAGTTGCATGTTTACTTTCATAATTGCACTTTTTAGTTCAATAAAATAAAGCTAGATATAGGAAATAAAACTTGAGAAGAGTGTTTAGAGAAAAGTTGAGCTGGTAGGGCCACCAAGGCACAGTCGACCGACTCGCCTTTGGGGTCCACCACCTCTCTCTTCACTACGGCTAGAAGCGAGGATCCAAGGAAGTGCACTGGGTGCCCTGGGGCTCAAAAGCCCAGGTCGACCGACCTGGTTCTGGTCCCACCAGGCACCCAGCTTCCACGCACTACTGACACACTCGGATCCTATGCCCATCCCACTAGCCAGAATTCGAAGAGAGATGGTCCAATGCTCATGACTTTAGCTTAGGATGTTACTTTAAGCATGAGAATGCTTTAGGGAACATCCCAACACTAAAGCAAGCATAGGGAACAGCAATGCATGCTTGGAGACAACCTTTATGCTTGTCTCCACTTTTGCCCTTTTTCTTTTCTCTTTCATGAAACACTAGACATAGGAATCCGAATCAACCAGAAGGAATCTAGGACCAGGACCACCACCACCTTTACCAGACAACCAGACAAAACATGTCCAAAGTGGTGGGGTGCCAAATCACTGGTCGGCCGACCAGTGATTCTGCCCATCTGCCTGACTTTTTGCAAGCACGAGGCAAGATTCCTTATCTAAAGTGAGACACAACATCACTAGGCCCTTGGGGGTGGTCGGCCGACCTGCCTTATGGCTGGGTTGGCCTTGCCCTTTCAACCCTATAAATACCACCCCAAGGTGAGCTCAATCCCACACCACAACCAGCAGAATCATCTCGAGCTCACTTGGTCTTCTCTTCTCTCTTAGTGTTCAAGCCCTCTCAAGTTTAGTGTAGTAGTAGTTATAAACCCAAAAACCCAAAAACATTTTCGTTTCTCTTGTAGTAGTGTAGTAGAAGCTTGGTCTTGTTTGCCCACTAGTGTAGTTAGGATGAAGAACCCCTTCCGAAAGTCTAGCAAGAAGAAGGGCGAAGGCTCGTCCTCGAGCTCTCGCCAATCCGAAGGTAGGAGCCATGAGAGGGAGGAGGAAGAACAAGTGCACCAAATTGTTCCTGCCATCATGCCTGGAAGGATGATGGAGCCCATTAGCAACCTCATGGTCACCCATGAGGAGTTAGGAAAGCTCTATACTCTTCGCACTTGCAGTTTCCAGCACTCCGCACTCTTCGACCAAGAACTCCTCGACAAAACAGGTATGAGCACAGACTTTGCCACAATTTTCAATACCATTGGTTGGTCATCATTTTGGCAAATTCCTGAGCTTGGCATAGAGTTACTCACCCAAGAATTCCTTTGCTCAATTAAATCAAATGCTTTGGGTGTTAGCTTTTGCATGTTTAATAATGACTATAACCTTTTGTCTTGGAATGAGTTGAGTGTTGGTCTAGGCTTTGATCATGATTGCACACTAGATGAAGAAGTTGCGTTAGCAAATTTTAACTTTGTTTGTCTTTTGGAAATCAATTGCTTCGTCTAATGACTGGTCCAATCCTAAGCCTAAGCAAATTCATAATCCAACTTTGAGGTTTATGTTCTATTGGATCGCAATCACTCTGTTTCCTAGGATTGATTTAAAAAGGATAAGCCTTACAGAGATGCGACTCGTGTACATCATGGTTAATAAAATCAAGTTTGCCCCTGTCAAAATGCTAGTAAACTTTTGGGAGAATTCTATAGTTCAAGCAACACCCATAGAATTTACTTCGTTCATGACTAGAATTGCTGAATCTTTGGGTTTGCTTGAGGGGAATGTTTATGAGTTTATACCTAAGGAGAGACCAATTATTCTTGAAGAAATGTTCATACATCTTGGTCTATTTAAAAGAGGTCCAAGAGGTACGCTTAAGATGACATATGGGATTGGTACAGTCGAGATTCCTCTCCCTAATGAGGAACTTTGGCTGTATAATGTCTCAACACTAACCCTGGACAAAAGAGGAAGACCTTGTCCTGCTGCAGGGACGGACAGAATGACGAGAGCACAAGCCCGTGCCGCTCAGGAGCAAGCTGGTCCCTCTCATGTTGCACCTAATGAGGAAGAGGAGGCGAGCTCTTCCCACATGGAAGCACCTCCTCATTCCAGGACACCCTCCTGGGCACACACTCCTCGCCCTCGCAGGGAGGGCGTCGGCCGCCGACCGAGATCGAAGCACTCGCCCAGGAAGTAGAGAACCTCCACGTCGAGAATCAAGCCACGCTGCAAATCATGCAACATAACTTGGAAATGGTCCAAGGCGTCATCACGGAGGACGAGTACCGCTGGGACCAGTGAAACGCATGGTTCTCACAACAGTGAGCAAGAGACAAGCTTGGGGGAGATCCTCTCCCCCACTAAGGTAAGTTTACCCAAGGTATGTTTCCATTCCTCTTCATTTAATTCTTGTCTTATTGCATTTTAGTTATTGTTTTCTTGCATTTAAAAAAAATCTAAAAAATTTCAAAAATCCAAAAAATATTTATTTGCTTTATTTCCCTTTTTGTATATATGCTTCATGTGTGCTAGTCTTTCTATGGAAATGATGATGAAATTGCTAGTTAATGTTTCTCTAGTGCTTGTTTACAACTTAGCACTTCTCTAAGTCTAGATTATTTGGCACCTTTAACCATCATGAACTTGATCACTTAGTGGGTTGCAAGTGCTAATACAAAGTCTAAGTTGTTGTGAGATATGAGATAGTTAAGATAGGAGCTCTACTCTATTGTTCTAAGCACGCATGATTGCCAGAGATTTTCTTTTAAAAATGAATGAAAAACTTAATTGTTCCTCAATGGTGTTGAAATACCTACCACGGCCATACATATACCTTGATATATCATAAGCCTTCTACATAAGCTACTTGCTTGCATTGAGTTTGGTTAAGACTTGTAGAACCTTTGTTAGAGGTTTGTCGTGTCCCTAAGATCAAGATCCACACATCACCAAATATGCTGCTTCTAATCCGAAAGTACGCAACCATGCTGCTCCTACCCTGGGAGTACGCATCTTACACTCATCATTTATGCTGCTCCTACCCTGGGAGTACGCATCTCACCATCCATCATTTATGCCACTCCTACCCTGGGAGTACGCATCTCACCATCCATCATTTATGCTACTCCTACCCCGGGGGTACGCATCTCACTATCATAATTATGCTACTCCTACACTGGGAGCACGCATTATCATCCATACCACCATTCTTGTGCTGCTTCTACACTGGAAGTACGCACTTTCGCCATTTTATCCTATGGGTTGCTCCATGCTCCACAGTTAGAGATTCTCTCTCAGTTATCATTTGTAGGTGAGACACATCTCATAAAGGCTAGGCATCTATTGAAAAAAAAGAGAGAGATGAAAAAAAAGAAAAAAAAGAGAGAAAAGAGCTAGCCTTGTCTCAATAGAAGTATAAAGAGAGATAGCATAAATAAAGGAGCAACCTCATCCACCATACATCCACTTCCACTCATTACTTTATCATCCATCACATTCATCCATTCCATCTTACATCTTGATCTAAGGGTATGATAAGACTCTCGTAGCTGTGGTCCAAGACTTCATTCTTCTTAACTAAGACAACATATGCCTTGCAAGTACGCTATTCCTTGACATACCTACTTAAGCTCCATATAAAGCCTTATTAGAGATAGGATGTCTTTGAAAGGCAAACACATTATGTGCCTTAGTGAGGATTTATACACCACTTGAGTGACTTGAGAGAAACCATTTGAGGAACATTAAGACTTCTTTGGAAAAACTTATCAAAAACCTCGGCATAAAACTTGCTAAAAGAATGAGAAAGGTAGATGCTCTAGTCAAAGCCGTTCGTCTTTCAACATCCCAAGACCGAGAGTCAATGCCATAAGCCCCATGGGTGCTAGAGTAATATGGGTGTGTTAACATTGCTAAATGTTCCATTCAAGGAGAAGTTCTTTGTTGTGCACTTAGTACTATTGAGATGTTCACTTAGTAATCATACCGATCCAATCGAACCAAGTTTTAATCGTTTGCTCGGGACGAGCAAAGGTTAAGCTTGGGGATCTTGTTGACGGGAATAAAGACCAGTTTGGTACACTCGAAACCCGTCAACGGTCCTCGATAGAAGGAAGATAAGCATCACATGAGCATATTTATCACTAATAAGTTCCACTTGTACTCTTAGCTTGTGAAATGCGGGAAAGCCGGAAACGGGACTGCGAGGCCAAAACCCGTGTCCATCGACTCGATTCTCGTCTCACCAGATCTAACCACCAAGCAGGGTCCCTGAACTCTACAGGAGAACCTGATCCAGGATCCAAATGTACCACACATCAACATTCCACCTGATTGGTACAATGGATCAAGGATCCACATAGAAGCAAGCAAGATATCAAGTGAACCCAACTTCGGACAAGACTACACGTGTCAAGCCAGGACAGCACCAGGAAGCTGCCACATGGACCAGGGGTCCAGGGCCAGGTCGGCCGACCCACCTTTGGTGGTCGGACACCTTGGCACTGGTCCCACTACCGCCTGGACCTTCTAGAAGGCCAGTGGGACCCACCTGTCAGCCAGACCCAGGTCGGCCGACCTGCAGGTGGGCCCCACTTGGGGTCGGTTCGCTTCCACCGCCTTCCTGCATGACTCCCACGTGTCCTGCACCAAGAGCCGTCCATTCAAGTCGGTTGAAGGTCGGTTTGATCCAACGACGCACGGCGGAGAGCACACGGATCGCTGACGTGGCGCTGGAGTAACCCCTACTCCACCTCCACTATAAATACCCCCCTAGTCTCTCATTGTAAAGTATCCCCCAAGTAGTTCACATTAGTGTCCTCAAGCTCAAGCCCTCTTGGGAGATCAAGAGTAGTGTAGTCTAGTCTAGAGTGGGAGTTAGAGTCGAGTCGAGCGAAGCTCGAGTCTCCGGAGTCGTCTTCTGGAGAATCTGGTATAGCTCTTGTACCTTTACTTTCGAAGTACTTTTCTTATATTAATATAGTCTTGCTTTACTTTACTAAGTCTTTACTTTGAGTACTTTACTTTCGTATTTACTTAGTGCATTGCTATACTAGTGTAGTAGTGCCGTGTCTTAGTCTCGTTAGTGTAGAGTCTAAACTAGTTAGTGTCTAGATCCTTTGTGTGTGTTTCACTACCAACTGGGGCCGAGGTTACTTACGTGGTAGCCGGAGTCTTAAGACTAGATTAGGCGAGGTGCTTAGGCTAGTGCTTAATAGTGGATGCACCCTATCGTTGATTGGTAATTCCACTCACTCTTGGGTGGTAAGTCCATTCACTGTCCAACGTATTACAGCGGGGGCGGTTGTGACAGAACGCAGCCTTTTAGTTATATCTGTGTACATTAGGGGTAGGGTGTAGGGCACCCATTAAAGTCATAGGTACGCTGGAATAGGAGTTAGTCCCTTGGGAGACGCTACCCTCCTATTTACCAGCCGATCTGCCCTATCACATCGATGGTCTATGCATTAGTTTAGTTAAGTCGTTACACCAGTTAGATTAGAACACGAAGTATAGTTAGATACATAGGAGTCCTTACTCACTCGTTGTCCTCCCACCTAGCTAGCTACCTACTAGTTACCCTTAGTTATCACTTATATCAACACTCATACCCTTTATCAATATCAATAGCTTAGATTGAGTAGAACCACCACGGATTTCCACCACACATTTGCTAGAGAGTCTTAATCCCCTTCCCGTGAGCGAACTATAAATTCGACACCGGAGTACTCACCCGGTTGAAGTGCTACATCGGTACCTGTGCGCTTGCAGAGTTACCCTTTGGTTAGTCCTACGTTGTCACTAGAGTCTAGCTTAGCTTAGCATTCTTAGGTCACATTCTTAGGAGGAGGAATTGTGACACCCTCTCTCCGGTAGTAGTTCGGGTTTGCGGTAGGCTTAGCTACCATATACTCATCACAATTACTTAACTCTAGTGATTGCGCTAAGATCTGCTACCAAGCATTTCTTGAGCCGTTACCGGGGAACTAGATTCCTTACCCAAATCCGGTACAGCGTAATATTAGCCAACAGTTGGTGAAGAGGGGGCAACAGCAGCTTTCGGCTTCGGAGCCAGAGTTGGCCCGGTGTTCCGCGGCGACCGCCGCAGTGCTGGCTGGGGCGACTTGGAGCCGCCACTCCCATCCTCTTGCTGCCGACCTCGGCCCCGGCCTCCTTTCCAAGGTTCAACTTACCCTCGGTGCCAAGGTTGGCCGGCTTGTTCTTTTCCTTGGGGGCGGCACTGGTCGGCTGCTTCCTCGCCGCCTGCCGTTGCCCCCTTGTGGTTGGTTCCACCTTCTCCTCATCATCATCATCATCATCTTCATCGTCATCAGGGCCGAGGTCCTCGGCCTCACCCTGGTCGGCAGTCCTCTCCGGACGCCACTGACCACGAAGGGCATCGCCCTCTGGCCATTACTCTACTGGAACAGCTGAGAAATACTGATCACTTTGCCCCTGTGCACACAATGTCACAGTGGTCAGTATACGATCTCCTAGTCAGGATATTGTCAATTTACACAACTGAATTGACCACACATCCTTACCTCTAGTGGGGGGATGCTCAGACGATATGGGATTTGCTTGGCGGTCGGTAGAGAAGTGTTGGGATCATACTTCTCAAAAAGAAATGAGAGTATGTGATGGGTCCATCCCTCACCTGGCTTCTCCATTGTGCCCCGTGATGGATCCTCTAAACCACTGTATTGCCACAGCGGATTGGTCCTTTCCTTACACGGTTGCACGCGCCGTACCAACCACATTCCGGCCACTAGTGCCCCAGTCACTTTCTAGTTATCGATCATGGCCAGCAGCTCCTCGACCTGGATATCGCCGATAGGAGGCGGCTCTGACCACCTGGGGTTAGCATCCGGGATCTGGTGGACATCACAGGGAACCTTTCTACCCATTGTGACATCCTGGCTCATATAGAACCAGCGCCTGTTCCAGCCTTCGGGTGCAGAACTAAACTTGCTCCCTAGCCATGATGTTGCCAAATTGTCCCGGAGCCGAATGTAGCATCCGCCGGCCACCTGGGATCCCCCAGTCTCTACCCCCTTCTTCCATAGCACGAAGAAGTGGCGGAATAGATTGAAATGGGGGGAATGCCCAGGAACATCTCACAGTAGGCGATGAAAATGGATACTGTCAAAATGGAGTTGGGGTCTAGGTTGCAGATGGAGATACTCCACCATATGCAAAGGTCCCACAGGAACCCGTTCACTAGTTGCCCCATCCCACGAGGCACGAAACCCTCAAAGACAATGAACTCACCTGGCCTCGGCGCCAGTTCGTCCTTGCCGCGCGGCTCCCTGTACACCCCCATCTCCAGAGGTGGCAGGAAGCCGTTATCCGCCAGCGACTTGAGAGATTCCCGGCTCGAGGTGGACTGGTGCTAGTCTGGCCTGCGCCTCACCGCGTCCCCACCCTTCGCAGCCATCTTGGTCGACCGCTTCGCTCCCATCTTCGGCGGCGGCGAGTCGATGCGGTGGTGGTGAACCCTAGCGGGATGAGCGGCGGCGGCTAGATCTACGCGGCGCGGCAATCTAGGGTGAGCGTAGGCACTAGATCTATTGGATGCCCCACCGGTGGTTGTTGCGGCGTGGATTTAGCGGCGAAATGGGGCGGCGGCGGCGGTTTTCTTCTCTCTAGAGCGCGGTGGTGGAATGCGGAGAGCTCGAGAACTGCTTGAGCACATGTGCAATGAGTGCGGAACCGTTCACTGGCGGCGGTGCCCGATATTTATAGTCTCCGGATGACGTCTGGTTGACTTCTAGGGTTGGACCCCCTCTGACTCATGTGGACCGCCCCATTTTTTAACCCTATTGGGCCGCGGTCCCATGGGCCGTACCCTTCACGTGCGGTTGCCAGATTTTTTACTATCCTTGGTAAAAGTTTAAAGGGGCCCAGTTCCCTAGGCACGTGGGCCTTCTTTTTTATCCTGGCGACTGCCCAGTCAGCTCCCTTGTAGTCCTTTCTAATATGCATGCGTATATCTTTGGTCCTGGGAATTTATTCCTGGTCTGTTTCCTAAGCAGAGGGCCGTAGGTATATAAGTTTGGACTTTTTTCTTAAAAAGTTCAATGAAACATATACTATCTTCCATCGAACTTGGGGACTACGTGGGCCCACGTCACCTCGCGGTGACTTAGGGCCTATCATTCCTGTACGGTTCGATTCGATTTTTACTCTGCCCGGCTTACGTTGCGCACAGCTTTGACTTTTGTCATGTGTCAATATGGGCCCACGTCTCGGACAATTAAAAAGAAAAAAATTCTTTTTTCTTTTCTCGAACACCATGCATCTTTCGACAAGGTCATCGATTTTGCTCGGTCAAACAGTGGTCGAACAGTATCGCTCGGAAGCCTTGCTCGGCACTGCGGTGGTCGGCACTACTGGTGGTTAGCCCCACTCGTGGTCGGCAATACTCATTGTCGGCACCACGAATTGTCAGCATCACGCGTGGTCGGTGCTAAGTGCTCGGCTCATGGTTACCAACTCTCAACGTGGTCTGCATCTACACTGTTCAGTACAGGTCAAGACGAAGGACTACTCTCAAGATACATGGTGCTCGGGGACTAGCTGTGGGGGGTATAAATCCGGTATACCACCATAGGCAGTTCCAGGGCTGCTCGGCAAGACGGCCCAGACCAGACAAGACCCGGCCCATTACCGACCAGGCTGGTGGGCCGGACTTCAAGACGATGGCATGGTCCGCAACCGACCAGGAGGAGGATCGCGCACAAGGATGCTTGTCCTGCAAGTATGCTTAGTCGGTTAGGTCAGATAGAGTCCACCACGGGCATGACTTGATATAACCGACCACCTCACGTGTACCCTTGGCTGCTCAGCTATATAAAGCGGCCAAGGACCCCCTAGAATGCAGGCTATTCTCTTGCATCCTAACCTAGAGAGCTTAGCACTTCATTGTAATCTGACACTTGATCATACAGCATAACACGAGAAGCAGGACGTAGGGTATTACGCTTCCGAGCGGCCCGAACCTGGGTAAACCTTGTTGTCCTTGGTTTGCTTTGTTTCTCGAACATCTAGATCGTAGATTGTAACACGCCCTTGCCGAAACTCACCGCCGTGGGACACCCCGTGGTGGACTGCCGGTTATCCGTAATCGACAGAGACGGTCCTCATGAACCTAGGCACTGACTGCGGGACCCAGCCGCTGCTGTCCACCATGCGCCGGACTTGTGAAACCAGACCCCACCGAATGCTCGCGCCGTAGACCCTGTTCTCCGTGGACTGAGTGAGGACAGCAGGATGTGGACTTGGTCCACTATGGACTCAGTTGTGGTCCATGGACCATACACCTGTGGTCCACCGTGAACCAGCAGCAAATCAGATCACATGGACCGAGCCCGTTGGAAACCCATTCGTGTGACGTGGCGCACGCTGATGACGCCACGTGTTGGGCCCGGCCCGGCCCATGTTCAGCCCACTTCCGACCCGTGCTCGGCCCATCTGGCCCATTAGCGGCCGTTTAGGGTTGACCCGGTCAATGGTGACATCATCATGACGTCATGCTGACGTCACCGCTGACCCCACCTGTCAGCGCCACGTGAGCAGCTCGCCAGCGCGCCACGTGGCCTATCCTGGTGTTGCCACGTGTCGGACCCATATTTATCAGCTATTTATCATTTTTAGAATATTGTTTAAACTTCAGAAATTCATAACTTATTCATATGAGCTCCGAAAATTATGATCTTTATATGTAAATTCATCTAAAATAGAGCTTTACAGTTTAAGATTATGTTTGATTGCATTTGGTTCTTCTATATTTTATTTGCTTCTTTGTGAATTCTATAGGAGTCGCTAACTCGACTATTACGCTTCGGTTCCAGAGTTGATTCGTGAGAGGAGCGATCCGAGAAACGAGACCACGAACATGAGGAGGAGATTTCGCTAGTCGAAGGAGAACTTGTACAACTACGATTGGATTGGACTTGTACCACTACTTCCTCGACATCGCAGGTGTCATGGCAGCACCTTTATTTTAGAGAATCCTATTAGACATTGCATGTTTAGAATTGCTAGTGCTTTATATTTACTCCTTTGCTAGTATATGATGCATGCTATTGCCTGAGCTATAATTGCCTTGTTCGAAGCCCCTTTACCATATTACCCAGCCTTGCGCTCGCACTTATTTATTACCGCTTCTCTGCATGCTTGCATATTTCATCACCATACTTATTATAACTCCACTTCGCACTATATATGTGGTGCTGGTGGTGAACCCTTGGGAATGGTTTGGCTTGGGATGCCGGACTTGGTGGTGAGCGGTGTGCTGTGTGAGTCTTGGGTGTGTGGTGAGGGTTGAGTCGGCCGGACAGGGATTACGACGGGCGTCGAGCGAGTCTTGCCGAGGGGACACGGCCTAGGTGTCCCGCTTTATGAGAGTACCCATGGCGGGTACATGTGAGGACTGAGGAGTTCCATTGTGCGAACCTCTGGGAGGTGGAGCTTTGGGAGTGGGGTGCTGCGGCGGCACGTCAAAGATTAGCCCATACAGGGGAGACATCGCTATCTGGCTAATACCTAAGTACTTGAGGACTAGTGATCGGATCATTGGACGCTTGCTTTCCACTCGCTCTCTAATGGGGAGGGAGATAGTCTAACCATCTGGTAGAACGAATGCCATTACTGTCTGGTTAAGCGGATGTGTCGGGAGGTACGGGCCGAGAGTGCTCACACCCTCCTTAACCAACATAGTGACCCCCGAGGCCTGGTACTATGTCTCACAGTCTCAGCGGCCAGGGTCGAGTGGCAGAATGGTATTCACTCTAGGCTTATGGCGATCGATATCTGCCTAGGTGGGCACACTTATGATGGCTATCTTGTGGAATAGTGAAACCTCTACAGAGTGTATGGTTGATCAATCGATACATATGCCGACTCATCGGCTATGGACAAGTCCCGTGTGATGCTTGCTTGTCTAGGAGAGGAGTCTTCTGCCTTTCTTGGGATATGGGTATGTTACAGCCGACCATGAGCCTGGGAGGCTGCGGGTCGTTGAGGCCTAACGAGAGGGAGTCGTCTTGCCGGCCACGTGAAGCGTGGTGGGGTGTGGTGTGTGGGGTGTGGTGATGTGTGGCTGGGATGGATGGGATGGTGGATGGATGTGTGTGTGGGATTTGAGAATGTGTTAAACTTGATTATTATTATTATTACTACTATACTTGTTGCTACCTCGCATGCGCTAGGATGCAAACCGCAGCCAAATATAAGGATCGCCAGATCCCTTTATTTTCTCTTTTCCACTAAAGAGTGTGCCAGTAGTCGTGTCCATTGTGCCCAGTTAAGGACTTTTAGGTGGCATATATAAGTACTGACTTTGGGTGATTGCATCATATTTTCTTTTGTCGCGCTCATACACGACGGATATGTATGGGGGCCATTCACTTGAATGGTTATGTATGGATCATTTTTGCCCCTACGACAAGGTAAGATTGGTTCACCGCCAAGGTAAGTGTGAGTTGTTAGAGCATGATCGGATGCACTGCTGATCTAGGGGAGTGCTTATATGGCACTGGATTATTTACATGTTCCACACATATTTATATGAAAGTGTCCCATGTGTGGGATCGTCTTCTGACGATGATTTCGGGTAGCATGCACCTAGATGCAGGAATATCGGGGATATGCCTGTGTGGAGGGGGTGTGGATAGGATTAGTTGTAATCGGAGATTTGACCTTATTCTTAAGGTGCCGAATTTTTACGTCGACTGCATTCATGTGGGATCTTGGGCTGAAATGATATTTTCTGCAGGTACGCTAACCATGCAAGATCGTGTAGTACGACTAGTTATCGTTATACGAGAGCATGTTGTATGCCACCGTCTAGAAGTTAGAATCTATGGTTTTCTAGGTTTGTGAGGACGTACGGAACGTGCATGCATCATGTCATATGGTCATCTCAAATGAATTGCATTATTTCTCTCCTTACAAATTGAAAGCTTCTCTTCGATAAAATATACCAACTTAACCTCCATTTCATGAGAGTCGAGATTCGATGATACAAATGGCAATAGTGAAGCATACCACGCAAAAGTCAACTAAAGGGTGAGTGCTGCATCAACAACCTGTCACCTGTGAGCCTTGTTGTGTCAAGAGGTTTTGGGTAAAGCATGGAAAGCCCTCTCTGCTATGGCTAGTTTCATGTTTTCTGGGCTATCCCACGGGTTGAGAGCTTCACTATCAGTGGAGTATGGGGCTAGAGAATCAGCATCCAAGTTGTCCCCAGTTTTGAGGTTACTCCCGCCAAAGGTGATAATGTGTCCCTTTGTTGGACCTTTGTTATCACTCGAGGTGGGAATTCTCGGGAAGTACCAATATGATTGTTGCAAGGTTTTGAAGGGTTTGGTACTAAGGGTTGCAGATATGGTTGCTCGTGCCACTGCAAGTGTGTTTCCTAGAGGTGACCCACACCATGTTATGTGGTGTCAACTTGGTGGTACTACACTTGTCGATGGTGACGATGAAGAGAGTAGCAACAGTCCAGCTTCCAGTGCTGTGTTTGCTATGATGAAGAGCTATTCCTGTTTGGTGAATCCATTTGAGTTCCTTGATTGTGACTTTAATTATGATAAGGTTGTAAAATGTGAGAGGAGAAAAGAGCATGCTGAGGAAATGGATTTCACAAATAACAATTGCTAAGGATCAGACTATCTAAAGGAAGAAGGTTGTATGTAGGACCCTTATGCATAAAGACAATTTTGGAGTTGTCTGGTACCCTTTGCCAATGGCATTAGGCTTTTGGTACAAGTTGTGCTTTGACAAAATGAAGCTTGGAAAGAGAGAAATTCTTTAAGAAATTTGGTGGTTGCATGAAGATGTTCAACACGTCTATGTTCAATTTCACCGCATTTCTCTCGGATCTGTCAAGAGAGAACTTGGGGTCATCTTCGCGGATGATGGCTCCACAGCAAATGAGGAGTTGGTGGAAAGATCCCAGCAAGTGCCTGACATGAAGAATCAAGAAGTTTAAGATACATGCTATGTGGAAAACGTGGACCAGGAAGCAGAGTAGTCTGAGTAATGCTTGCTAGTAAAGTTGCTTGCTTCCTTTTTGTGGACCTTTATGTTATGGCACGTATCTATGCGTTGTGGGTGCCATGATATGTTGGTCGGTAAAATTGTATGATGTGATATGTTGGTTGACGGATTTGTTTTAGACTAGCCGCTATGAACAAGTATCATGTGGAGTTTATAGGTTTAGTCTAGAACGTTGTTGTGGTGTAAGAAAATATTCAACTCTCGTCCTTGTGAATTCGCTTCCCTTCTTATCGGTCCATGATGGTATGTCGATGTTGGTTCCT
The DNA here is from genome assembly GCA_018135685.1 of Themeda triandra. Taxonomy (NCBI): domain Eukaryota; kingdom Viridiplantae; phylum Streptophyta; class Magnoliopsida; order Poales; family Poaceae; genus Themeda; species Themeda triandra. Next base: position 582,316 of record JAENPR010000246.1, on the reverse strand, counting down.
TGTTGTCTCATACCTAGACTAGTTTTAAGCGAATCTTGCTATCCATCATACCTGTCGGAGCAACATGACAATAGTATATAGTTGATGCCATGTTTGTCTCCTACACACTCCTTGCATTGGAAGCCTCCAAATTTTAAATCCGATTAATTTTACCTTGTCTTGTGCCTAAAGCTATGGGTACAGGATGTCTTTCCACTTATAGGGTATATTCTCGAACAAAATATGTTGTTTGGTTGTGGATTTGGTAATGTAGTCTCGATTGAAGTTTGCAGCGCCGCGATGGAACCTAGGGCCCTCCTTGTGGACGCACATGGTTGGGATACTAGGAGACGCGCCAGCATTGTGATTACCAAACATAACATGCTACCTTAACTACACTGTTGGCGGTCCTTATCGACGATTTTATACCACCAATATAAGATTAAAAAGGGAGAATTATTTATTTTCATACACATATACTTTTGCTATTGACCAAATTCCACTTGTACCGGTAGAATTAACATTTGCAGGGATTATAGCCAAATACAAGAGGAATTATAAAGAAAACATGCTTTTCTACAAAGTGTGACAAACGGTCAAAGAGGATAGCCCACCGGTCTGGCAATTCTGGGCAAAACCAGCGACATGGGAGTGTCATAGCCCAAACACCAAATCATGGTTGAGTTTGTCTTGGACTGCACGAACATGTTTAGGTAATTTGAACGCCACGGATTCATACGAACTCCGATTGAGGCAAACGACCCGGCCACGCCAAGCTAATGACGAGGCCCACATGCCTGCAAAAGATGAGGCCCAGTAGAGCCATCCTTGGCGCGGCCGCGCCAAGGGAACGAGCGCGCCAGCGCGGGAGCCGATTTAGTTCACCTTTGTTTGGAAGGTGCTATGGCGGTTGCTTATGGCGGTTTGAGGGTGTTTCCAATTTTACCTACACCGAACCGTCCTACTGGACTATAAAAGGGTAGAAGAAAACATTTTCACACACACACACCTCATTTGGAGCCACCTCCTCTACCTCTTCTTGTATTAGTTTAGTATTAGTACTATGTTTAGGAGCAAGGCAAGGCTACTTGGAGAGCTTTGTTGGGAAAGGCATCTCAGCAGCGGAGACATGGCACTTGCCTATGGTCAGCTAACCCCCCACTTATTCTTATCTTTTTGCACATGTCTTAACCTGTAGTGCAGGACTGGGTCGGAGGCCAGATGCTCGACGCTGGAGACCATGCCGACCCGCGCCCCTTTATGTCTCCGATCGCCAGGCGGAGACACCGGGCCTGCGGCGGAGACCACGGGTCTTCGAGCGGAGACATCGCACAGGTAGCGGAGGCTTCGGGTCTCATAGCGGAGACATTGGGCCAGAGGCGCGGGCCTCCGGTCTCAAGGCGGAGACACCGGACGGTGGCGGAGACATCAGGACGGTGGCGGAGACGATAGGCTGCAGCGGAGACATCCAACGCTCCAGGAGACGAGCCGCCAACGGCCCAGGAACAAGGAGGACGACGCGCACTTTGGAGGCCCAGGAGGAGCCCACGGGTCCACTCGCGCCCCGGCGGACGACTTTGCCACTGCCGGCCCCACCTGGAAGAGTCTTAGAATTAGGGTTTCCCTGTTCCCCCTCAGGGGTTGTAATGTCTTTTTGTACAAGGGAGCTGGGCTGGCTATAAAAGGAGCCCCCCTGCCCCTGTTAAAGGGGTGATCCCCTGGAGTGGAAGAGCTTCTCTTCTTCACACTCTAGCTTTGTAATCGTGATTGCAATTAAATATTAAACCTGCTGGAACCGAGTTCCAACAGTTGGCGCCCACCGTTGTGTCTGGCCGAGGATATCACTCACAGATGCCAACAATAAAGCAAATAGCGGCAGCCGCCGCTCGATGAAAACGTGCCGCCGCCGAGGCGGAGGCACCTGAACCACCGCGAAGGGCAGACCGCGGAGGTCCGCCCGAAGCACGTATGCCTCCGAGCAGGCAACCGAAGGTGAAGAAAACGACAATGGTCACGGCGAAGATGAACCATCGCCGGTGAACCAGACCAATGACCAAGACCAGGAAGATGAGGTAAGTCGGCTGAGGGCCGAAATGGAATGCATGGAAGCAGAACGAGACAGGCTAAGAGCAGAGCAAGCAGCCACGCACAGGGCGATGCATACCTCCCAGCAAGCCGAAGAGATAAGGCAGCAAATGGCGATACTGCAAGCAGAGATCCAGAGCATGCAGCCCGTAGCAATGCATCAAAACAACACCACAACAACCCCACAGCTCAGCCAATACATGGCCGCAACACCCACTGGAGTCCAGGCAGTAGAAATACCTCAGATCATGGTTTACCAGAGGACGTTCGATCTGAAATCTCCGCTATCAGAAGGCCTCCAGAAAGAACCATGGCCTCCGGGCTACAAGCCCATGGTCCTACCTAGGTACAATGGAAAGACAGATCCACGTCAATTCCTGATGAGTTTTGAGGCAGCAGTAGCCTCCACGGGAGCAAATGATAGTGTCCTAGCAAAATCCTTCGTCATCGCCGCAGAGGGCGATGCACTGACATGGTACTCCATGCTGAAGCCCAGCACAATCTACTCATGGGAGAACCTGAGGGACAAGATAACAGCCAACTTCAAAGGATTCTCAAGTGAGTCCTTGTCGTCGGTGGACTTGTTCAGCAACAAACATGACAAGGGGGAGCCGCTGAGGGATTACTTCCAGATATTCCTGCACCTCAGGGCAAAGGCACCGGATGTGCCGGACATCGTCGCAATAGAAGCAGCAATCAAAGGTCTCCGCATCGGACCCTTCGCAAGCCACTTAGCAAGGGAGAAACCAGCCACCATGGAAAAACTACATGAAGAATTTGAAAAGTACTGCAGATCAGACAATGACCTCCGGAAAAGACTGGATGAAGGCGAAGGCCAGAGCAAAAGGTTCTCCAACAGGAACAGCAATAGAGACAACAGGTCCTATGACAGACAGAACTCTCAGCAAAGACAAGTCTTTAACGTGCAGAACAGCCAGCCTCAACGCCCGGCAGGGAGCCAGGAAACGGCCAAGATACGAAGGCCCAGAACAGCCAAAGTTTCAACAAGAACAAGGCCAAGAACTAGAATAAGAACCAGACACCGAGAAGGCATTATTGTATTTTTCATGGAGAAGAAAAGGGGCATAGCACCAAGGAATGCCCAGAAACCAAAGAAACAATGGATCGGATGAAGAGCAAGCAGCAACCGCAGCAACCTGCTCAAGAATTAGCCAGACAAGTGAATCACACCTTCACTCAGCAGTATCATCCGCAGTACAACCCAAGTTACCCAGGGTACAACAACAGCGCTTTCCCCCAAAAGAACGTCGCACACCAGTACTACCCACCATCTCTGCCAGCATGGCGACCTGTGCAGTACCAAACATCTCAGTACAACAACCAAGCGCCCGTCAGGGCAGAGAGCACAGTGACATACATAAACACTCGACCTCCGCAAATCTCTATGATAGAAACGCCTCAGTCGTCCCAGAATCAGCAGCAAAAGCAGTATGCGACATTACCTCCGCCTCCGCATGTAACACCCACAAAATTTTAATTATTTTTAAATAGCTAAATTATTTTATTTTATGCAATTTATGTGAGCATTCAATATAGGAAAGTAATAATTTTTATTAAAGTGAAATAAAATATAAAGTTAGACACATGCTTGTGCACTCATGCTGTTGCATTATTTATTTTGTATTGACTGGATTTGACCAAACTTTAAAGAGGATTCAAAATCATTTCAAAACTCAATTGAAAAACTTGGTAAAATAAAAGAAAAAAAAAGGATTTCTCTTCTCCCTGTCTCCTTTCGGCCTGCTGGCCCAGCCCCGTTCCCACCTCCCGCTTGGGCCTAGGCAAGCACCGGCAGCCATGCCCTTGCTGATCCTTTCTCGTGGCACAAAGGTCGGCGTTTTCATCTGCCACCTGCCGGCTTCTCTGGATCGGCATCATAACTTGACCAGGCGCCCGTGCGACGAGCTCCATTCATGCCCCGCCCATGTCCTGCGACCTAGCCCTGCGCGACCTCGACAAATATGCGCAGACGCCCGTTTCATCACCGAGTCCGCTTCATCCTCGATCCGCACATCCTGCAGCCGAGCGCCTCCTTGACCACGCTCAAGCCACAACAGCGCCGCAGGCCCTAAGTCAGCCATCGACGATTTCGACGTCCCCACTACTGCTGCCCCTGCACAGCCGCCACCGTGACCCGTAGTGGTTTCCTGTGATCGCGTTGGATGTTGTCGATCTCAGATGCAGCCGCACCCATCGTCCTGCCGCTTCTCCTCCGTCCTTGACTCGCGGGGCAGTAAGCAAGTTTTGGTCACGTATCTTCACTCCCTCTCACTTGGTTTCTGTTATTCACCTGTAATCGATGTCGGGCTTGACAGGAAACAATCGATCGCCTCGACGAGCACTCAGCATTGGATCATCATCGTTGATTTCCGATTGTCTAAAATCCTTGTGGTGAGTTTGTCATCATGCCTGCTCCAAACCTATGCTCTTAACGCAGAAAAACCGAATCCTATAAGTTGCTTTTATCGATCTCCAGAGAAGCTCCATCGTCGGCCATGGCCACCACCGATCGGCATGCAGGCCTCGTTTGCTTGCCTGCCTTGATGCATCCAATTCTAGCTTTGATGACATCATGATGAAATCATCTCTGTTATGTGGCCGTTTTGCTTCACAAAAACAATTCAGGAAATACGGACTAGAATACATCCAGTCGTAGTCCCTTGTCATGGTCAAATCACGTTTTTATATATTTACAGAATTACCATCAGATTTAAAATGTTTATAAAATGTTCATTTTAACTTTGTTTGGGTCTGTTCAAATTACGTTGGATTCGTGATTTTGTAATCTACGTGATAGAGCTATTGTTAGTTCAGTTCATAGCTTTCAGATTTCGACCTCCTATTTTAGTGCATTATTAGTCTATAGGAAACCTTTAAAAATTCATATCTTTGCCGTCGTAGCTTCGTTTTCGGTGAATTTGACATCTATGTGATCGTAGAAATGAGTAGATTAGTTCTATAAGTTTTTCAAACTGTTTTATTGCTATTGGTGTACTGTTCTAATTAGTTCTATTGTTTGCTTCGTGTATGATTGCTCGGATGATTGTGTGTGCTCTATGATCAAGTCCAGTCGGTGAGCTTTATGTTGGTTACCTGGAAGTTGGTGGTCAAGAAGTAGTGGAGATCGAAAAGCCATTCAACAAAGATTTGGGACTTGAAGAAGGATCTAATTTTAAGGCAAGTATAGTTTGAGTTTCCTTCTATGACTATGATCCATGTAGCTTAATTAATGATTATGCAAAGAACGATAAAAATGACTTTTTAGCAACTTGAGAATTTATCCGTAAGAGAACCTCCGGGATTTATCGTACAACTGTGAGGGCTATATGGCTCTAGTTTTAGCTCAGTATGAGGACCTTTTCTAGCTTGTTAGAGGTTACCCTTGTGGCACAAATGGGGATGAGCAGACTGTGGATCCGCTGCGGTGTTGCATCACACAGACTGACTGATAAAACCTAGCGGCCCTAACTTGTTAGGCGAACCTTTGAAAGGCTTCATAGTGATCCCTGTCGGCTTTCCTGGGTAGAGAGCTAAGAGGCTGATCACCTCGGGCGAAAGGGTAAATCACGACTCACAGTGAAAGTGTACACCTTTGCGCTGAGTTTAAATCGATATATCGTCCGTGCCCACGGACAGGGTGGCCTTGAATCCTTACAATAGATGATGACTTTCGATTGTTAACTTGCTCATTTATTTACCGTTTATGCTTAATATTATTTATGTTACATTGTTCATAAGATCATGGGATCAAACTACTTGCTATACTTGTTGAGTTCGCATGAACTCACCCTTGTTTTTCCCCACACCTCAGGAGAAGATTTAGGCTTGTGATCAAACAATCAGTTGGATCCAGTGGAGTCTACACCTAGAGTTCATAGTTGTCTTTCCATAGTTCGCTAGCTAAGGTTATATCTTTTATATGTATTATATATAAAGCATTGTAATTGATACTAATTGTGACTATATGTGAGATTTGACGTCTAAGGCTCACATATAGTGTATATCTGGTTTTGTTCTTAAAACCGGGTGTTACACCGCAGCAAAGGCAATATGATGCCCTACCAGCACCTCCGCAGCAGGCCATCTACTTCGGACAATACCGAAGGCTGAACCTCCAGTTGAGAATCAGATGAACCCACACTCTGCTCTACCCATGATAGGAATGATACTACCGATAGCTAGAGGCTCAGCGATGGAGTTCGAAACAAAGAGGCAGAAAAAAGACCACCTCCGATTGGTAAACAATGTGGCTGTACAGGGAGCACACCGAACAACAGAATGGTCTAAGGCCCAAGTCAGTTTCTCAGAGGAGGACCTCCGATTGGAGAGTTACCCTCACACCGATGTGATGGTCATAAAAGCAAACGTGGCAAGATGGGAGATAAACAGAATACTGGTTGACTCTTGGAGTTCGGCAGACATCATCTTTGCAAGTGTGTTTGATCAAATGAAACTCAGCCGGTCTCAGCTACAACCCCCTGATACACCTCTGATAGGATTCGAAGGCAGGAAGATTCATGCACTCAGGAAAATTTCCTTGCCCGTATCATTTCAAGATGGGGATAAGGCGAGAACGGAATACATCACCTTTGACGTAGTAGACATATACTACCCCTACAATGCAATCCTAGGAAGAGGATTCACTAACAAGTTCAATGTGGCCATCCACATGGGTTACCTTTGCATGAAAATGCCAGCACTACACGGAATCATCATGGTTCGAGGAAGTCAGAAAGAAGCCAGAAACATAGAGAGAGCAATATACAAGGCCCACAGGAACATAAACACAGTAGCATCAGATGAGCCACCGGACATGCCAGGGGGAAGACGGACATGAAAGATCAGGAGGACACGATAATAGTGCCACTTGACGAAGCAGTGCCGAACAGGAAGGTCACAATTGGAGCAAATCTATCAGAGGAGGAACGAAGAGAATTGCTCAACCTCTTGTCCAAGAATAGAGATGTCTTTGCATGGTTAGCAGAAGACCTTAAGGGAATTGGGAGAGACATAATCGAGCACACCTTAGATGAACGAACTTTGCAAGCCAAGAATAGAGATGTCTTTGCAAGCCAAGGAAGCAAAGGCAAAGGAAAATGTCAGAGGAACGAACTTTGGCCGCCAAGGCGGAGGTACAAAGATTATTGGATGCCAATGTCGTAAGAGAGGTGAAGTACTCAGAATGGCTAGCAAATGTGGTACTAGTCCCAAAGAAGAATGGTAAGATGCGCATGTGCATCGACTTCACTGACCTGAACAAAGCATGCAAAAAAGACCCATTCCCGCTACCAGAATAGATGCCTCAGTCAATAAGGCCGCCGGGTGCAAGAGATTCGCCCTCTTAGACTGTTTTTCAGGATATCATCAGGTCTGGCTCAGGAAAGAAGATGAGGAAAAGACAAGTTTCACTATCCCAACTGGCACCTACTATTTTGTGCGAATGCCAGAGGGGCTTAAGAACGCAGGGTCAACTTTCACAAGAATGGTGCAAGCCGTGCTACGGTCTCAGTTGCAGAGAAACATCATAGCCTACGTTGATGACATCGCCGTAGTAAGCAAAGAACCGGAGAACCATCTGGAAGATCTCAAGGAAGCCTTTGCAAACCTTAGGGAAGCCGGATTAAAGCTAAACCCAGAAAAATGTGCCTTTGGAGTCAGCAGGGGAAAAATGTTGGGGTATGTCGTCGGACCCGAAGGCCTCAGGGCCAACCCAGACAAAACAAAAGCCGTCCTGGCCATGCCAGAACCATCAAGCAAAAAAGATGTCCAACGACTCACAGGAAGAATCGCAGCCTTGAATAGGTTCATCTCCAAATCAGCCGAACGCAGCCTCTCTTTTTTCAAAGCACTCAAAGCCAACGAGAAATTTGAATGGGGACCAGAGCAATCGGAAGCTTTCAGACAGCTCAAGAAATACATGGTCAAGGACCTAATGGTGGCAGCTCCGGATAGGGACGAGCCACTCCTGTTGTACGTATCAGCATCGACATGAGCAGTAAATGTGGTACTTGTGCAAGAGAAATAGATAAACGGCAAGCAGGTGCAACACCAGTGTACTATGTGTCTGAGGTATTGCAAGGAGCAAAGCTGAACTACACAGAGATTGAAAAAATAGCATACGCAGTGATTACTACATCAAGGAAGCTAAAGCACTACTTTCAGGACCACACTATTCTGATCCCGACATCACAGCCATTGGCTGAGATCCTAAACAACAAAGAAGCCACAGGAAGAATAGGCAAGTGGGCTACAGAATTATCTCAGTTTGAGATCAAGTTTGTCGCCAGGACAGCGATCAAGTCGCAAGTGCTAGCGGATTTCCTTTTAGAATGGGTGCCGGCAAATACCTCCGAATCAAAATCGAAGGTATCTCACTGGACCCTTTTCACGGACGGCGCCTGGGGAATCCAGGGAGCCGGGGCCTCCGCGATACTGCTTTCACCATCAGGAGTCAGGACAAAATATGCAGCCAGACTATGCTTTAAAGCAACAAACAATACGGCAGAATATGAAGGTGTCATCTTGGGATTGACAAAAGCAAAGGCACTTGAAGCTACTCATGTGCTTGTAAACACAGATTCACAGTTGGTAGCAGGACAGGTGGAAAAAGAATACACCGCAAGGGAACCTGAACTCGCAAGATACCTAGAGGTTATGAGAGGCCTTGAGAAAAGATTCAAGGGTTTCACCCTCAGGCACATCCCAAGGGGAGAAAATACAGAGGCTGATGAGTTAGCAAAGGCAGCAGCAAACAAACTTGACATGCCGGCAGGCACATTCTACCAAGAGGTACAAAAACCAGCCACGGCCAGGTTAAACAGAGCATTCGCGGAGGTACTGCTAATGCAATCAGAAGACTGGAGGCAAGCAATCATAGATCAAATCAACGGCAACCACGTGACCACAGATGAAGCCAGTGCGGTAAGGCTGTCAGCCCGAGCCAGGAGCTACACCATAATAGAGGGGTAGCTGTTCAAAAAAGGCATAGTGCAACCACTGCTCAAATGCCTAAGCAATGAAGAAGGCCAGGAACTCCTACGCAGCATTCACGCAGGCATTTGCGGATCCCACATAGGTCCAAGGGCATTATCTGCAAAAGCTATTCGCCAAGGCTTTTACTGGCCGACTCATATAAAAGACGCCCTGCGCAAAGTGAAGACGTGCAGCGCTTGCCAAAACTTCTCAACAAACCAAAGCAGGCCAGGGGGGAGACACAGCTCATCCTACCAACATGGCCTATGCAAAGATGGGGTATGGACCTCATTGGGCCACTCCCACCAGCTCAAGGAGGCAGCAAGTACGCGGTCGTGGCAGTAGAATACTTTACAAGATGGATTGAGGCCAAGCCGCTATCAACCATCACTTCAGAAATAGTGAAAAAGTTTTTCTGGCAGAACATAGTGTGCAGATTCGGCGTCCCAAGAACCTTAATAGTGGACAACGGAAAGCAATGCGATTCTGACAAGTTCAAAGAGTTCTGTAGAAGTATCGGTACTCGGTGGCTTTTGCCTCGATACCACCCGAGAAGTAACGGGCGAGGTCGAAGGTCCAACAGGATCATATTCTCAGCAATCTCAAAAACACTACACGGACTGAAGAAAGGGAAATGGGTCGAGGAGCTACCTAAGGTCGTGTGGTCTCACAACATGAACATCTCACGAGCCACCGGCTTCACACCCTTCAAGCTGCTGTATGTAGAGGAGGCTATGATGCCGGAGGAGTTAAGAAACCAGAGTCTCCGAGTCACAAAGCAGGCACTAGTAGAAAACGAGGAATACAGCAAAGAGATGATAGAGGCAGAGAGGCTAGAATCCGTGGACAACATAATCAAGTACCAGACCCAAACGAAGAAATGGAGGGATGCCAAGGTGGTAACCAAAGACATCAAAAAGGGCGATTGGGTCCTGCGCCAAAGACCCAATGCACCAAACGCAGGAAAGCTGCAACCAAAGTGGGAAGGACCTTACCTAGCCCACCAAGCAGAGGAAAGGATCGTTCCTCCTGCAAGATGAGAACGGGAAAGTATCAACTCACACCTGGAACATGGACAACCTCAGGAAATACTATATCTGAAATGTAAGGAGCCTCCGTAAATCTATAAGCAGAGGTATCCAGTAGTTTATTTTTCATGTCTCCTTTTCTTTCCCTTCAAGTCGGGTTGCACTCTTTTTCTCACACGGGGACTCCTTATCAGAGGTGAGGTTTTTAACGAGGCAACTCCGTTGTAATCAACCTCCGCAATATATAAAGAGGACCCCGAGAAACAGCGGAAGCTAGATAAGTCAAAAGCGGCAACGCAGCCGCAATATTCGACAGAGCTTTAAGCATCAAACGAGGTCACTTCAAACTTTGCCTTGATCGGCGGGCCTCAAAAAGATTTGTAAGCAACCTCCAAAAAGGTTGAAAACCCCTGGAAAAAGACCTGATAAGTCAGGCACCAGGGAATCCACAAAGCCAAAAAAGGCTTCACCAGAATCGGAAAAAGACCCAGCAGGCAGCTAGGGCACCGATATCAAAAGAAAGGTCACTTAGCCTATGTTATCTGCTTGTGATATCTTTTGTCTCCGGAGACTAAGAGAAGTGAATTCGACATTTCCTTTATGAGGAAAATCAGCCCACCTCGAATTTGATGCTTTTGAGATTTTACCTGCGTTGGGGCCTCTAGGGGTATTCTAATTGCCTGGAAAAGTTTTTTGTTTGCTGGAAATAGAATCTTCAGTAATGAATCTGGTCTCTCTATGGAATTGACTTCTCTGCATAAAAATGTCAGTTGGGTGCTGTTGACGGGAATAAAGACCAGTTTTGGTACACGCAGGAACCCGTCAACAGTCCTCGATAGAAGGAAGATAAGCATCACATGAGCATATTTATCACTAATAAAGTTCCACTTGTATTCTTAGCTTGTGAAATGCGGAAAGCTGGAAACAGGCCCGTGAGACCAAAACCCGGTCTATCGACCCGATTCTCGGTCTCACCGGGATCTCGACCACCAAGCGGATCTCTCGAAGCTACAGGAGAACCCCGATCCCGGATCCGAATGTGCCACACATCAACATTCCACCTGATTGGTACATTGGACCAAGATCCACATAGAAGCAAGCAAGATATCAAGTGAACCAAACTTCGGACAAGACTACACATGACAAGCCAGGACAGCACCAGGAAGCTGCCATGTGGACCAGGGGTCCAATGCCAGGTCGGCCGACCTGCCTTTGGTGGCAGGACACCTTGGCATTGCTCCCACTGCCACCTGGACCTTCTAGAAGGCCAGTGGGACCCACCTGTCAGCCAACCATTGGTCGGCCGACCTGCAGGTAGGACCCACTTGAGGTCGGTTTGCTTCCACCGCCTTCCTGCATGGTCTCCACGTGTCCTCTGCCCACAAACGTCCATTCCAAGTCGGTTTGATCCAAGGGTGGAGAAGGCATGTCACGCGGATCGATGACGTGGCGATGGAGTAGCCCCTACTCCATCTCCCACTATAAATACCCCCTCACTCCCTCTCATTCAAGACACCAAGGAGAAGCATTTCTAGAGCCATGTGAAGTTATGTAGTCCACTATAGTAGTAGTAGTAGTAGTGTGGGAGTTAGAGTGGGTCGAGCGAAGCTCGGAGTCTCCAGAGTCGTCTTCTGGAGAATCTGGTATGTCTTCCTCTTGTAAGACTTTCATACTTTTCCTTTACTTTTCTAAGTATTTACTTTCACTACTTGCTTAGTGTAGTATTACTCTAGTAGTAGTATTATAGTGTTCTAGTCTATTTAGTAGTAGTAGTTCACTAGATAAGTTAGTCTTGTCTGCTTGGTTGTTTCCATTGCCTTGTCTGTAACAGACTCGAGCTTAGGTTAGGACGTATGCTTAGCTTAAGTTGTAGGCGTTAGTCTGAGCGTGGTGCTCAGACTAAACCTACCGGTGGATATTCGCCTCACTGATCGGTTTAGATACCTTTCAAATTCCCAACGTATATTAGCGGGGGCGGTTGTGACAGAACGCAGTCCCCAGTTGGCTCTATTTGCGTCGGGTAGGTCGATAGGTGCCCCGTAAATCCAAGGTATCGCTGGAATAGGGGATGAACCCTCCTATTTGTCAGACATATCTCCAGCAACCAGGGAATACAAGACTAGTGGCTTTAGTGTATCTCCATTACTAGATTAGATTTGTTCACGGAAGTAGAAGTAGAGTCATAGGAGTCTTTTACTCACTCGTTGTCCTCCCACTTAGCTATCACTCTACCTTATAGACCCTCTAACTAGCTCCTTGATCCACCCTTCCTATACACATCCATTTATCTCTCTTCCACTAGTGATACTAGACTAGAGACACCTGGATCTTTACCTCCTATTAACTCCTAGCTACTGCTTTCCCTTGGGAGAAATATAAATCGACAACCTTGGAATACTCCTCGGTGAAATGCTACAATGGTACATTCTGTGCGCTTGCGGAATATCCAATAGATATAGAATTACCCCTCCTGGCATCTCTGGCATTGCTGCCATACTTTTGGTAGTTGCGCTAAGAAATGCCAACAAGCATTTCTGGCGCCGTTGCCGGGGAAAGCGTCAGCCTAGGAGTTTTAATAGGATCGAATCCAGGATCAGTGGCTAGTCTAGTTATCCATTAGTGTTAGGGTTTTACTTCTCACATGTCTTGCTTCTCGTTATCGTGAAGCTAGACGGTGCATGAACGGTTGTTGAGGTGAACTGGACATTGTCAAGTTCTACTGCTGGGGTCCATTTGAACCTAAACCCGTTCAAGGAAGGAGGCTTTGCACTAGTTATCAAAGAAGCCCTGACCCAAAAAAGATCATCCTTGACTATTCTGCATCGTTAGCTGACTATGTCACTACGGGTTCGCAGCCTAGCTTGGGGGATGCAACTTTTGAGTCTGTGCTTACCAATATGGTGCAAGCCAACCCGTTTGTGGGAAACCACACGGGAACGCCAATGCCTATATCCAATATTTCCTGTAGGTTTGTGGGACTTCCATCGTTAGAATACCTCCACAAAATCCATCTGTCTTCGCCTTTTCCCACTCTTGCTTTTGGGAAAGGCGAAGCGGTAGTTTTACACCAATAGAGAAGAAGTCGCCATCAAGAGAAACCCTTGTCATCATTAGTGATGGAACGGCTCCATCACTCATAATCCAATCATAGATTGTGAGTGATGACTTGATCCAAGGATGTCGTTTAATCCTTTTGTGAATCTTTGTGCATCATTGTCTTTACTTCCATTTTTCTACTCTAGTATGTCTTGGTTTGGTTGTACTTCTTAAGAGTGCTTCCATAGGCCCTTTAAATTAAGCGTGGTGCTTAGGTTAATCTGCCTGCCTTAATCAAATAAGACATGGAGTCATGTTTGATTAAATGAACCAAAACTTCTAGTGTAGACTTTGGTTGTATGCCGGGACTAACCCCTGCAGGAAGTTCAAATCCAAAAGGGTAAGTCATTGAGATAGAATTCACAAATGCGGTGAACATTGAATGAAACCTTGATCAAGAAGAGGATGGAGATCTCAAAGGTTTGGCAAAGTGCAATCATCCCAATCCATCTCCAGGATGGAATGGTGCACATTCAAGCTCAATCATCAATGGAGAGGTCCTGCTCTATGGACCTAAAACACGGAGCCCTCGCTGATAAGGTATGTCAGTAGTTATCTCATATTTACTTTTTTGCATTTCAATTCTGCATTTCCCTTTCAATTGCATGTTTACTTTTAGCACTGCATATTTTATTTTGACAAAATAATTTAGACATAGGTAATGAAACTTGAGAAGTGTGATCAAAGAAAAGCTGAGCTGGTGGGGCCACCATGGCCAGGTCGACTGACCTGTCATGTGGGTCCACCACCTCTCTCTTTACTCTGGCTAGAAGCAGGGATCCAAGGAGCAGCACAGGATGCCCTGGTGCTCCAAAGCCCAGGTCGACCGACCTGGACTTGGTGTCACCAGGCACCCTGCTGGCTCCCAATGATAATAACCATGGATTGAATTCGAGGAGAGATGGTCCATTGCTCATGACTTTAGCTAGGATGCCAATTTAAGCATCTTGAATGCTTTAGGAAGCATGCCACCAGCCAAAGCCAGAATAGGACGCATACTTAAGTGTTCCCATGGTTTGTCGGAATCACTTTGATGCTTGTCTCCACTTCTGCTATCTCCTTTTCTCTTTCACTAAACACTAGACACAGGAATCCGAAGCAACCTTAGCAACTTTGGACCACGACCAACACCACCCTTGCCAGACAACCTGACTTAGCATGACTAAGGTGGTAGAGGCACAAATCTTGGTCGACCGACCTGGTTTATGGTCCAATGTCTGTGACTTTTTGCAACCATTAGGCTAGATTCCTTGTCAAAGGGAGAACATGCTTCATAGGGGCCAGGGCCAGGTCGGTCGACCTGCCCTTTGGGAGGCCTTGCCTTGCCCTTTCACCCCTATAACTAGCACCCCAAGTTGAGCTCAATCCCATACCACAACCAGAATCATCTCGAGCTCACTTGGCCTTCTCGTTTCTTTTTAGTGTTCCAAGCCTTCTCAAGCTTAGTGTAGTAGTAGCCATAACGAAAAACCCAAAAACATTTTCCTTTCCAAATGCATGTTTACCTTTAGCTTTGCATCAAAACACTTAGTCATCATGCATTCTTAACCTGCTGAGCAACTTGGGGACCAGGTGGGGCCCATGGCTGGGTCGGCCGACCCAGCCTTGGTGCCACCCACCTACCAACTCGCCCCCGCTATGCCATGCCATGTTCATGACTTGCTCAAGCTAAAATTTTAAATCATGAAATGATTAGCTTCTAGGCTTACTTAAACATCTAGATGAAGCTAGCTTGGCAAATTCTGCAGCTTTAAGCAAACAACTTTTGTTGCACTTAGTTGGCTTGTGTTTGGGAGTGTCGCCAGAGCTTGGGGGAGGCCAACCATGGGTCGCCCGACCCGGTGGTTGGGCCTACCTCCTTCCGGCCCGGTATGTGTGATCATATAGCTATAGTATGAATGCCACAAGAAAAGGAAGACGAAACTGTCAACCTACATCTTAGAAGCTAGACTCCTCACTCTCACCTCTTGCTTTAGCCAAGAAGATGAAGAAACTCACCATCCCATTTAGCTAAGCAAGAGTGATTAAGCCACTAAGCCAATCATGACCTTGAGAGCTTCTTGCACCAAGGCTTTGAGCTGGTGTTGACACTAGATACGCACACGAAAGAATCAAAGAGAAATAATCCGCAAGCGCACGGATATCGGTGAGCACTTCACCCGGGAGATAAGTCCTGTGTATCGTATTTGTTTTTATCCGCTAAGAGAAAACGTGCAATAGACTAACCCGATCTTTACTACTACCCTGGGCGCTAGTCAAGTGAGAATTAAGCGATATAGAGAGAACTCCTTCGTCGGTCTTCTTCCAACCTATGGCAAGCTTTGAGACTACTTGTTCTAAGGGGGTACCCGAGGAAAAGACACCGCAAAGGATGCTAAACGGGCACAAAGGACCTACCTTACCTACCAACGGGAAGTGGATTACAAAGGTAATAAAGGGATTGTCACTTCCCTCACTACTACCACGGTTCCGGCCGGATAGGGAGCATCTACAAGTGAACCTAGCCTAAGCACCACGCTTATGCTAAAGAACGATTACTCTATTCCCAACGCGAAAATAAAGTAAACTTGTAAACCAAAGAACAATAATAACAACGAACTTACTAGTATTAGAAGTTGAATTGCCGAATGATTACGAAACCAAGCCTCGGGTTAGGAGACTTGATTCCGTAGGTACACTTGGAGAGGAGACACCGACAGGCCGGGCTTCCTCCAAATCTACCTCCACTCTATACTCTCTCAATCTCTCTTGATACTAATACCCTCTAGAGATAGATCCATTCGAGGGACCCTTCTCTATCTAACTCTCTCTCTGGATTAAAGTCTTGAATGAACTGGAGAATGAATTAGGGTTTTACCCGGGGGCCGGGGCTCTGCTTATATAGCCCCTAGGATTAACCACAGCCCTCGGATCAAACCGACCTAAATGGACGATAATTATTGATCTTCAAAGTCGGTGGAGGCGGGATCCGCGAGACTCCACCCGATTGGTGGAGCGGGGAGTCGGCCGACTCCCCCCTCGGTCGGCCGACCCCGGCCAATGCCGGGTGGGCCCTGTGTTTCAGTGCCGCCTGGAGTCTTCTAGATTATACTTTTTCACCCGTTCGGTCTTTCTCTCTATGTAAACCCGACATATGGGCCATCTTGGGTAGTTTTCAGGTTTGTCACCCTGCGAAATAGATATTCACCAAGACTCGTGGAATTACGTCGGTGGTAACCCTATATCTATCAAGTATTTATGAATAGGTCCATTTGCATGCTAAATTGATGGTTAATTTTATGAGTTAACGACCGTCAACAAACTCCCCCACACTTGTCTTTTACTCGTCCTCGAGGAAAAGGATGGATTACTTTAAGCATAGCCTCAAACCAAGACATCAACATTAGATTATCCCCGATCATACCTCATCTTCAAGGGATTCAAAAGTGTCTACCATTGAACTTTGGGGAGTTGAAAGATGGAACAGCGAAGTAGAGATCCGTCTTCTATCAATCTGTCACTCGGAGTTTTTATAACATTTTTGCAAAGAAAACTTAGCTTACCCTTCTCCATCATGTAGCACACTCGAATCACTCTTTATATGTGGTATTTGTAGAACTCACCATTATGTATAGAGCACTCAAATCTCTCAATGTATGTGGTATTTATGGAACTCACTTGAGGCATGTGTAGGGTATGCCTCCTATTCAACTAAGGCTTATGTGGAGTTTAAGGTATTTCAAGGAATAGCATTTTTCACCTGTGTATATTGATTAGCCAAAAACGGGAACCAAGGAGAGGGGGACCTTACTCTAGATCAAGTGTGTGCAAGTGTGTGGAATATTTGGTGGCTAAATTTATGATAATGATGCTCCTTCCCTCTCTTGCACACTCTTCTCTTGAACATTGCTTTGCTGATCTTCTATTGAATAGCTCTTTGAGCTTCTTTGAACTTCCTTCTCTTGGGATCAGAATAACTGGAGTTCATGGGCTATCTCTTTCTTTCTTTTCTTTCTTTTTTTTCTCTTCTTCTTTTTTTTTAACAATAATAACAATATTTTTGCATAGCCTATGTCTCAATCTTGGACACAATAACTTTCTTGAACATGATGATGATGATGACAATAATAATGTTCTTTCAACAGCTAGATGATGATAACAATCCTTGGAGCATATAGAAATACTAGAAAGTGTATGTATCCTCTCCCAGTGTAGGAGATGGATGAATGGCGGAAAGCATGTTTTTGCGTACTCCCAATGTAGGAGTAGCAGATATATGTGGGTGTAAGTGCACTTGATCATATGAGTAAGAGACCCTTCTCTAAGGCTCTAATACCGCCAAGACTATTCTCAACACAAATAAAAAGCTTATGTGCTGGTCTTATAGAATTTTGTCGACGAGGCTCTATAGGCATTTATAACCACAGAGGAGAAGTATAGCTAATATTTTAAGATTTTTTGAAAAGAAATTCTCCAAGCAACTAGACATCAAGAAATCAGGTTCTCATGGTCCATGCTATATCACTGTCCTCAACAACTTAAGTAAAATGGGGTCCCTATAAAATAACATTCCCAACAGCAACAGGGATTCCCAGGAATTATCATGGTGTGAGTCTATCTTGGGGTCATGATTAAAATAATCTACCTTCTCGCATATATATAGCAGGTGATTTAATTCAAAGTGTTCCCCAAACGAATCGGAAAAACGTGATTGGTATAAAATTTGGAACATAGGGAAGCAAACCTGACCGTGGACGAAAGCCGGAGCCAAATGGGCCCACCCGGGCGGCCGACTACGCGATGGCCCCTCGGGGTTCGCTTCGTCGTGCGTGATCTTTACCTTGTATCTTTCCAAATATTTTTGCTGGTTCGCTGATATCCGTTAATTTCGTCGTCGGTTGCCTCCCCCACACTAGATTCCTGTTATCTTCATTCACAACAAGGTGGAGACAAAGAGGCAACATATATGCAATAATAAATATAACTAAAAACTTTATTTCATCTTCATTAAGGCCTGGATTACAAGTATTGAAAGGAACTAAAATTGAACTAAACTTTAACTAAGCACTCTTGCAAACTAAAACTTTTAATCTAAGCACACTAGGCCTTTCTGATGCTAAGACAAATCTCATCTAATCAACTCGCTTCTCTAGAGCGTCTAACTTCTTCTCTACTTTATCCGTCCTCTTTTCTAGCGCACGAAGTCTATCTATAAGAGTGACAATACTACTGCTCTGGACATGTTGGGAGTTTCGTAGAGATGCAATAACGTCGCGCTGAGTTTCTAGCTCCTTCTCTAAGTCTGCAACAGTCTTGCGATGCTTCCTTGGAGCTTCTGAGGCGGCGAGAGCTGCTTTTGGGGCTTCTTTTGGAGGGACGAACTTCAGTTTGCTCGGGTGAGCACGGACTCCCTCGAAATACGAGCGCTCTCCAGTGCTATACTTAGCATAGACGATCTCCCCTTGCTTGTTGGTCTTCACTCCCATAAGCATCTCATTGTACTTAGGAGGGAGGATCTTGGTGCCTTCTGGGAGCTTCACAATAGGACCCTTTGGTGGAGGTCCATCTAGGAGCAAAGGTTTGGGTGCAGCGATGAATGGTTGGGCGAAGTAGCTATGGCTGTAAGCTTGAGGGTTTGGAGGGATAGAGGCTAGGGGTTTTGGCTCAGCAAGAACGATGGCTTTGGACTTAGGCTCCTCCTTTGGGATGGTGTTGAGATCGATCCCGAAGCGGATCAATCTCCTATCTAAATTCTCTGGCTCTGGCTTCACCATTGCTGCGTAGCAAGCTTGATGCTAGGAGGAGGAGGCTTTAGATGGAATGAGGTTGGCCTGAGGCTGGGCTTCTTTATATAGGGGGGATGGAGAGGCATCTAAAGGTCATCTCGAAGGGAATCTCCGAAGGAATAACGCGTCAACGTGATCTCAAAAACCCTAATCGGCAAAAATTCACGAAGGAAGAGTATGGAAGGATCACGAATGCAAAAGCTAGCGGCGAATGGGGAGTCCATGGGTCGGCCGACTCCCCCTATGGGGCGGCCGACTCGCGAGTGGACTCCCTGCCCGGGGTTTTCGCAACCTAATTAGTGTATTTTTGTCATTCGGAAAAATACCCTGGACCCCGAAAAACGAAAAGTAAAAAGGTCGGGCCCAACTACCTAATTGAGAAAGAACTTTAATTCATCTATTTCACCTATTTCCTCAATGGGCTCTAAAAATATTTTAAGGCGTTGACCATTTACCTTGAATATCGTACCTTCGTTGTTGCGAAGTGTAACGGCTCCATGCGATGATGAGCTTACTACTTGAACGGTCCTTCCCATTTGCTTCGAAGCTTTCCTTGCCCGAAGAGTTTGACCCCTGGAATTAAAAGTAATACCTTGTCTCCGGGTGTGAACTCCTTGATCTTGATTCTCTTGTCGTGCCATCTTTTCACTCTTTCTTTGTAAATCTTGGCATTATGATAGGCTTTTTCTCTCCATTCTTCTAATTCAGAGATTTGCATCCTCCTCTTCTCTCCTGCTGCTTCTAGATCCATATTCCACTTCTTGATGGCCCAGTAAGCTTTGAATTCCAGCTCTCTTGGTAAGTGGCAGTCTTTCCATAGACTAGTTGATATGGTGACATCCCAATAGGTGTCTTGTATCTTTCGATATGCCCATAGTGCATCGGGAAGCTTGTCCTTCCATGCGGTTCCCATTTCATTCACTTTGTCTTCTCAAGAATATTCTTGATTTGCTTATTTGATGTCTCTCGCTTGGCCACTTGTCGAGGATGATACGGAGTAGCAACATTATGGCGTACTCCATGCTTCAATAAGTATTGCTCAAAGCGTTTGTCGATGAAATGTGATCCTCCGACACTTATGACTATCCTTGGGACTCCAAACCTTGGGAATATTATTTCTTCGAACATCTTTTTGGAGCTTGAGCTATCTGCCTTTTTGCATGGCAGAGCTTCGACCCATTTGGACACATAGTCCACTGCTACGAGGATGTATTCACATTTCTTTGACGGTGGAAATGGTCCCATGAAATCAACTCCCCAGACATCAAAGAGCTCGATCTGAAGGTTGTTGATAAGTGGCATGGCGTCTCTTAAATTAATGTTGCCATGTCTTTGACAAGGACCGCATCTCCGAATGAAATCTTTTGTGTCTTCCTACATTGTTGGCCAGAAAAATCCGCATTGCCAAATCTTCGCATGTGTACGGAACACCCCATAATGGCCCCCATATGGTGATGAGTGGCATCTTTCAATGATTTTGATTCCTTCTTCGGTTGGCACACATCTTCGGGAAAGCGAGGCCATCGAGCACACTCGGAAGAGGTAGGGCTCATCCCATATGTGAGTACGACTCTCCTAGATAAGTTTCCTTTTGTTGCCTCCTGGTGGTACGTAACTTTGTAACCATAAAATTAACAATATCTGCATACCGGGGGTCGATCTGTTGATTCCGTAGAGCATGTCGTCCCGGAGTGCGTCGTCGATGGGTTGTTCCCTGTGGTTTCTCAAACGCATTCTAGACAAGTGATCGGCAACGAGTTTTCTACTCCCTTTTTATCTTTTATTTCTAGATCAAATTCTTGGAGTAATAAAATCCATCTTATCAAACGAGGCTTAGCATCTTTCTTAGTGAGCAAATATTTCAAAGCGGCATGATCGGTGTAAACAATCACTTTAGCACCCACTAAGTAGGATCTAAACTTATCAATAGCAAAGACAACAAACTAGGAGCTCTTTTTCGGTGGTAGCATAATTAAGCTGAGGTCCGTCAAAGTTTTGCTAGCGTAAGCTATTGCATGATGCTTCTTATCCTTAGTCGTCCTAACACTTGCTCCTACGGCGTAGTCACTTGCATCACACATAATTTCAAAGGTAAAGTCCAATCGGGGGTTGAATGATTGGAGCGAGAGATGAGCGCTTTCTTAAGGATCTCAAATGATTGTAGGCAGGCATCATCAAAGTCAAAGGGAACATTCTTAGCCAATAAGCGGGTAAGAGGTCTAGCGATGAAAGAAAAATCCTTTATGAATCTACGATAAAAACCAGCATGACCAAGAAAACTTCTAATTCCTTTCACATTGATAGGAGGAGGCAGTTGTTCAATCACTTCTATTTTGGCTCTATCTACCTCGATGCCTCTTTCAGACACTAAGTGTCCTAGCACCATTCCCTCTCTAACCATGAAATGACACTTTTCCCAATTAAGGACTAAGTGTTTTTCCTCACATCTTTGTAATACTTGATCTATGTTTTCAAGGCACTCATCAAAAGTTTTTCCATAAACAGAAAAATCATCCATGAAAACTTCCATAATCTTTTCAATCATATCAGAAAATATAGACATCATACATCTTTGAAAAGAAGCTGGTGCATTACATAACCCAAAAGACATCCTACGATAAGCAAAGGTTCCATAAGGGCATGTAAAGGTCGTTTTGTTTTGATCATTAGGATGGATAGGGATTTGATGATATCCAGAATATCCATCAAGGAAGCAAAAGTAAGAATGGTTGGCTAATCGCTCAAGCATCTCATTAATGAATGGCAAAGGAAAATGATCTTTTCTTGTTGCCTTATTAAGCTTTCTATAATCTATGCACATTCGCCATCCCGTGACGGTTCTTTGTGGGATTAACTCATTCTTCTCATTTTGGACAACAACCATGCCTCCCTTCTTAGGCACAACTTGGACAAGGGGCTGACCCACTCACTTTGTGTGGCACGGGGTAAATAATCCCGGCATGCAACAGTTTTAAAACTTCTTTCTTAACAACTTCCCTCATCGCATTATTGAGTCTACATTGGGGTTCTCTAGATGGTGGAATATTGGGATCTGTGGGAATGCGATGGGTACAAAGGGCAGGACTAATTCCTTTGAGGTCCTGGAGTGAGTAGCCAAAAGCTTTTTTATGTTTTTCTAGGACAGCCATTAAGCGAAAAGTCTGCTCTGAGTGAGAGTATCACTTATGATGACGAGGAGTGTCGGATCATTTCCTAGAAAGGCATATCTAAGACCGGGCCGGTAAAGGTTTGAACTCAATAGGAGGCCTAGGTGGTAGGGTAAAATCATCTAATGGTTCATTCTCGGAAGGGTCGCTTCTTCTTCTATGAAGAATCTAGCTTCATCTTCTAATTCTGGTTTAACTAGGAATTCTAGAGAGGCTTTGCTCTAAATTCCTCCAACGGATCATAATGTGGATAAGGCTCGGTCATAGCATTTAAAGAGTGTGAAATGGACATTGCAAACTGGAGTTTCTTGCCTAAACAAATGTTTAGTTTCCTAGTTTGTCCTTCATAAAGAAGTCTTCTAAATGGTTGCCCTATCAACAGTGGAAATCCCCTATGTCAAAGACATAAAAGCTTAAGTGAACAGGGGTTCCTTCTACCCGGAGTGGTAGGACATGTAGGATTCCTAAACAAGGAAGAATTTGTTTTGAAAGATTTCTTATGAACTTCACTCGTTGGGGTCAATGTCATGTTTCTTTGCAAATATTTTGCTAGTGTGGTAGACATGATATTTATACCCACAACTGGATTGTAGAGAGCGTCTATGCGATCATTGTTAATCATGCAATGAATGGGAAGAGAAGATGAATCCAACCGAATTATTTCGGAGGAAAGCTCGACTCTTCTAACCACTCATTGCTCATGACAGATACTAACTCTCCCGAGGTCTTTCCGTTGGAATATCCTCATCAATATTGCATGGCTTTATTGGGTGATATTTGCCTTGTGGCTTCTTCACTTTGTGATAGTTGAAGATGTTTCCAAAATCGGAAAACAGATCGGGTTCAATATCTAGCATAAAATCGGGAAGTGGAATATCTTCCTTGTCTTGCTCAAGACATGGGTTAGGCTGAAGTGGATGGTGTATCGGTAAATGTTTGTCTTCACTACTTGAGGTTCTACTTCTAGGAGGTAGTCTAATTCACTTTGGATAGGATTTGGTCTAGGATTGATCTTGCTTTCTCGCGAGAGATATGCAAGAATGATCCTCCCGAAGTTGTGTCGAGCGGTTTTCTCCACATCTCTACTCGGACCTTTATAAAAGTGTTGTAAAAGAATGGGATCTCGGTAGACTAAGGTCCGGGCCTGATGCTAAAAGTGTAGTAAAACGATTCCAGGATGAGGCCAAAGATTCTTCAGGTTCTTGCTTAATAGTCAGAACCTTGACTCTAAGGTCGACGATTTGGGAGATGGGATAGAAATCTAGGCAAAAGTTGGAGCGTAAGGATCCCCAATCTCCTTGTTGCTTACCTACAGCTTTATCATACCATTGTCTAGCTTTTCCCTTTAATGAAAAAGGAAATAGCTTCCAACGGAGGGTTTTGTCGGACATGCCCTCTATGCGAAGACAGTCACATGTTTGCTCAAAGTCTCTAATGTGAAGGTAAGGGTTTTCGTCTCCTTCTCCTGAAAAGGATAGGCTTTGGACCAATGCAATCAACCGCGGACTCAGCCTATAGCTAGGTGTTTGGATAGGTTGTGATGACTCATGTGGCACTAGGCTTGGTCTCCGTGGGTGCGAGAAAATTGAAAGATAGGAATGGAATTTGAATTATCCATAAGGATAAAAAAAGATAAAATGTACGGAAAAGTAAAGTGCAAGAAAAAGATAAAAGTATAGGTACAAGGTAGAGCAAGATTTAGGTTATCTAAGCGAGACCGTCTTTCTCCCCGGCAACGGCGCCGAAATGCTTGTTGACACTAGATACGCACACGAAAGAATCAAAGAGAAATAATCCGCAAGCGCACGGATATCGGTGAGCACTTCACCAGGAGATAAGTCCTGAGTATCGTATTTGTTTTTATCCGCTAAGAGAAAACGTGCATTAGACTAACCTGATCTTTACTACTACCCCTGGGCTGCTAGTCAAGTGAGAATTAAGTGATATAGAGAGAACTCCTTCGTCAGTCTTCTTCCAACCTATGGCAAGCTTTGAGACTACTGTTCTAAGGGGGTACCTGAGGAAAAGACACCGCAAAGGATGCTAAACCGGGCACAAAGGACCTACCTTACCTACCAACGGGAAGTGGATTACAAAGGTAATAAAGGGATTGTCACTTCCCTCACTACTACCACGGTTCCGGCCGGATAGGGAGCATCTACAAGTGAACCAAGCCTAAGCACCACGCTTATGCTAAAGAACGATTACTCTATTCCCAACGCGAAGCGAATAAAGTAAACTTGTAAACCAAAGAACAATAATAACAACGAACTTACTAGTATTAGAAGTTGAATTGCCGAATGATTCTAAAACCAAGCCTCGGGTTAGGAGACTTGATTCCGCAGGTACACTGGAGAGGAGACACCGACAGCCGGGCTTCCTCCAAATCTACCTCCACTCTATACTCTCTCAATCTCTCTTGATACTAATACCCTATAGAGATAGATCCATTCGAGGGACCCTTCTCTATCTAACTCTCTCTCTCGGATTGAAGTCTTGAATGAACTGGAGAATGAATTAGGGTTTTACCCGGGGCCGGGGCTCTGCTTATATAGCCCCCTACGATTAACCACAGCCCTCGGATCAAACCGACCTAAATGGACGATAATTATTGATCTTCAAAGTCGGTGGAGGCAGGATCCACGAGACTCCTCCTGATTGGTGGAGCTCGGGAGTCGGCCGACTCCCCTCCCTGGTCGGCCGACCCTGGCCAATGCCAGGTGGGCCCCAGGTTTTAGGTGTCGCCTTCTGGAGTCTTCTAGATTATACTTTTTCACACGTTCGGTCTTTCTCTCTATGTAAACCCGACATGTGGGCCATCTTGGGTAGTTTTCACTTTGTCACCCCGCAAAATAGATATTCACCAAAACTCGTGGAATTACATCGTGGTAACCCTATATCTATCAAGTATTTATGAATAGGTCCATTTGCATGCTAAATTGACGGTTAATTTTATGAGTTAACGATCGTCAACAGCTGGTAGATTGCCAAAGGTAGGGGTCAGCCGATCCCACCATTGAGCCTACTAATACTCCTTTCACTTTGGCTAGATGTGTAGATTTAGGGATGACACTTGGATACTCAAGGGTCTCCAAGTGTGGGTCTACTGACCCACACATGAACCTCATTGGTATCTTGTTGTCTTCTACTCACCTCACAAAAGAATCCTATACACACTATGCTAGCCAAATGTTGAAAGAAGTGGTCCCTTGGTTCATCACTCTAAGCATAGATACCTCTCTTCACCTTGGGACCAAACCACCAGCTCACATCTGCAAAGTGGTCAACGAGGCATGCTTGAGTGCTCCCATGGTTCATGGGAATCACTTGATGCATGTCCCCACTTTTGCCAATCACCGTCTATCGTTCACCAAGCACTATACTAGGGAATCACTGAAATACCACTACCTCTGATCCACACCTAGCCTTCACTCTTCTAGAACCTTAGGGCAAAAAGTTAAGAGTGTTGAGAGGCCAAGCTTGGGGGTCGGCCGACCCCCACTTTGTGCCAATTCAGAGAAGGATTCATTAGGATTCCCTGCTCATAGTCCAATAGAACATTTAGTTGTGCTTAGGGGAGATCAGCCTACCTTAGCTTTAGACCTCATCATTTACCCTTCTCCCCCTGTGAACAACCTTGCACGTGAGCCCAAATCCATACTTAGAATCATCTTGAGCTCACATTACCTTCTCTTCTCTCTCTAAGCTTAGGATAAGTAGAAACTCGCCTTTGCCCTCTTCCTTATCCTTAATCACTTCAAGAAGGGAGATGCCACGAGCAGGCTCCCAAAGAGAGAAAGAGAGAGACATGTTAGGAGCCTTGCTCTCCTCCCCTGTGAACACATTTATGTTGTGAGCCCTTCTTCTAGTGGCAATAGAGTCTGCCTTGCTCAAAGAGCAAGAGTGGTGTGTGTCACTACCCACTAGCACACCTTGCTGTGGGAATGACTATGCCCAGCAAGGACCATTAACACTTGGGAGGACTAATGCTAACGCTAATCTTTGTTTCCCTAGTGTCCTTGTGTTGTCTCACCTTTTGCAGCTAAGAGAAGAAGTTGTTCTCTCCAATAAATGCCTTGTGCACCTCCACTGAGAGAAAGACAGTCCAAGGGCTGCCTCATATCCGGCCCTCTTGGACCGCACAAGCAAGAAGCCAAAGTGTTGCAGGAACAAGTAGACCCTGCAGGTGAAAGTGTAGAAGAAGACGACGAGGTAAAGTCCATGGATACTCTAGATCCATATGGAGACCTGTCCCGATCAGACTCCAAGAATGCGCATGCCTTACCCATGGGGTAGGGAGAGGCGCCATCAAAAGATGGACATGGATGGCCTCATCGACAACACTAAGCTTGGCTCAACAAAATGCCTAACCTCTACAACTATACAAGATGAGCAAAAGCCAAGCTTGGGGGAGATCCTCTCCCCCACTAAGGTAAGTTCATCCAAGGTATGTTTCTATCCCTCCTCATTTAATTCTTGTCTTATTGCATTTTAGTTATTGTTTTATCGCATTTAAAAAAATTAAAAATCTAAAAACCCAAAAAATATTGTTGGTATTTCTTAGCGTAAGCAAATAAATCCGCAAGCGCACGGAGTACCGTTGTAGCTTTCACCCGGAAGTGTTCAGGGTATCGTATTTTCCACAGGGAACGGAAGTGTACTAGAGTGAAACAAGAACGTCCAGGAGAAGTAGGTAGGAGGATGTTTTAATAGGACGAGAGGGTTTTCTAGGCTCAACCCAAGATCACTAGTTAACTAAAGTCTCGGCTTACTATACTACCTCGCTTCGGAACAGCGGTACCTTTCCAGTTCTCGAAAGACTGGGAAGACATAACCGGGGGAAGGCCACCAAAGCTCTACGAGAACACCAAACCGAACGTGGTGGAATACAAAGGCCTGATCAGAGCTATCACCCCCGGGGCTACCACAAACTATCCGTGGGGTTGGGCGCAAACTCAGGTAACTCCCTAGCCCAGACACCACGTCTATGCTAGAGGCTACTACTCTAGTCCGAATTCTTAGCTGGACTAAAGCACTCGGTCGAGCGGAGATCCCGCAAGCAAGTAAGTAAGCACTGAACTTTAATCAAATAGATCACTAAGGAATTGCAAAGAAAGAATATGCAGATATTACTCGCGAAGGAGTCGTCTCCGTAGAGGTGCAAACTGGAGGAGAACCCAACAAGCCGGCTCCGCCTCCGCTCTTCCCTCCTCTCTCTTCCTCTTTTCTAAAGTATACAACTAGGCACTAGCACCTAGAGGAACACTACTACAAAGTATATGATGTGGGAATGAAGTTCTTCTTGTGTAGAATGTGTGTCTTACAATGGAGAAAAAAGTCCCTATTTATACTAGAGAGGTGCCTTGGGAGAGTGGAGATGCTCCTCCCCACTTGGAAAGTGGCAAACCGACCTCACAACATCGGTTCCAGATACAATGAACCTGGACGTACCCCAGAACCGACTTTCACACGTCGTCGTGGGCCATCTGGAGAAGACTGGGCCGGTTTGGCCTCCTGGCTGGCGCGGTCGCGCCCCTGGCGTGAGCGCACCAGGGGGAGCTTGGCTGAGGCCCAAATTTTGCAGGCACGTGGGCCTCATCACAAGCTTTCCAACGCATATTCATTTGCCCAAATCGGACTCCGTATGAGTGAGTTATGGCCTGTTTACTGAGGCCTACTCATGCAGTCCAAGATAGAGTTGGTCCGGGTTTTGGGCTTTCTCCATTTTTGATCCGAATTGGTGTGCTTTTGTATTTTGCCCTGCCAAACAATGGAAACACCAAAACTCATGGAAATGATTAGTTCAAAACCCTATTACTAAGTTTTGGTGACTATTTTTATAACAAGTTGGCGGTGAAAAGCATGCAATAAGGAGCACCAACAAGTTCCCCCACACTTATTCTTTGCTCGTCCCGAGCAAAGGCTAGGATAAGGTAAACATGAACATAGCAATTCAAGATATGAAACCAACATAAAGGTCATTCCAAAACATACCTCATACCTGTGGGATATTTGGAGTGGCTAACAAATCTTCTTGAGCGGTTGAAAAGTGGAACAGCTCTGAAACATAGCCATCTCATCCCATTTTCATATCTTAGTGACTTGGAGTTTTTATGAGATTTTTCAAATAAAGCATAGTTCACATGTACTCCTCAAATGGCTCTCGAATCGCTCGAGTGTATGGTAACCTCACCGAAGGCTTTTGATGTTTTGCCTTTGTATCCTACCTCTAGTATTTTTGAGTGGAGTTCTGGGTAGTCATACAAGGAATGGCATACTTACCGCTTGTGGATAGCCGAGTCAAAGTCCAAACCATGTTAAGGTAAAGGCCATACACTAGGTTGAGATGTGCAAGTGTGTGGGATGGTTGAAGAATGATTCCTAATTTTTATGGTATTTTTGGGTCTCCATGCATCATGACTAACTCCCTTTTATTGGTGGATGAAGAGATGAAGAAATATGGGCTATCAAAGAGTAACTGAAATTGTGTTTTTTTTCTTTCTTTTTTTTCTCACTTTTTTTCTCTCTCTTTTTTTCTCTTTTTTTCTCTTCTTTTTTTTGAACGGGGATTTAAGATTTCCCGTTTGTCTATTAGATTGGAATATCTAAAACTTATTTCTCCTTTTTTTTTTCTTTTCTTTCTCTCTCTTTTTTTTCAACCGAGAACATGGCCCATAACTTATTGCCCGAAAAGGATGAAGTGGAGAGATGTCATGACGGAATGCATGGAGAATTTTTGGCAATCTAAAAAAAGGGGTGCGTGATCCTCGGGGTAAGGCTCGGTACTTTTATTTGGTGGAATGATGCGCAATTCTCGGTGTAAGAATTGGCATTCTGGGCGAAAGGGGTGCATGTTATGCGCAACTCTCAGTGTGAGAGTCGGCAATTATTTGGTGGGTGCAAGTGAATCTCAACCATATGTGTAAGACCCAAATCTAGGTTAGGTTCAAACCGTGACAAGGCCCAACAATCGGTAAGAAGCATACGACAAAAAGGTTTTGTAAACTTGTTTGATAAGCATGTCGTATTTGGCCTTGGTAGGTATTTTTGCCATTGAGGAGTATGTGAAACTATGATTTTGGTATTTTTTGAAAGAAAATTCTCCAAGTACTTTGATGGAAAAGGTGAGATAGCAATGCCAAAACCATATCTCACTTCTCAACAACTTAGTCAAAATGTATTTCCTAGATATTTTTCCCATAAGCATGAAGGATATGTAAGGTCTAACAATTATGCAGTCCATACTCAAAAAGCTATAAACATATTTACTTTTCAAAAAAATAAATCCAAGTGGGAAACTTGGTTTGCAGGAATGAACAAGATTAAATCAGGAGCATGAAAATAAATAGGTGGGAGGAAAGTGATCAAACCGAGTTGTGTGCAGGCTCCTCCACCAGTTCGTGATGTTCTTTGATGCTCCCTTTTTTTCTTCTTCTCTTTTGTTTTTGTACCAAGGCAAAGCTAACATCATCCATCATCAATTTTTTTTGGATGCCTCTTGGTGTGAGTGGGACTCAAGATTATCACCATCCTCCCCCACACTTGGACTTTTGTGTAAAAGTCAAAGTGTGTGTTGGGTCAGAGTCTCCTTGTGAGTGTGTTCCACCTCTCAAGTGCATCTTGTTTGTAGTTGATGTCGCTCCATGTTCTCAAATGGTTAGTGACAAGGATACCCGAAGGTGCACACTAATTTGACAACATGACCTTGCTTTATTTGAAAAGAAAAGATTTTTTTATGATAACAAGACAAAATATATTTTTTTTCCAAGATAATCCGGGGTATCTCCCGGCAGTGCTTGTTTTAGGACAAAGCTCGTCCATGGGAAACCGTTTGAAATTAATCCAATGTTGGTGATGTGGTTTCCCCTCCAACACCAACCTTCGTAGGTCAATCTATAAAACTCATGCCAAAGCATTTCGAGACTTGCAAAACTTATGATAGACAAAAGCATCTACAACAACCTTCTTAAAAATTTTATGAACAGCGAGCAAGAAGGGGTTGTAGATCTTGCAAGTCATGGCAGAGTTATAAACTGATCCAGGAGATTTTTCATATGAGCATGGAATGAATGGGATAGTTAGGAAATAACTTCCATGCTCATTGATAATCTTCTGTTCTAGGGGGACCACTTTCCTTTTCATGATATTCCATATCCTTCACCGGATTTGGATAAGTTATGGATATATCAGTGATTGACATAAGCTGTCCCCTAAGATCAGGAATAGATGAGACATAGGGTGTTGGCATAGAGGGGGAAGGAATAGAAGGGTCTTCTATATGAGCCGATCCTCCCTCTATGTCTTGAAAGTGTTGTTGATGTCTCAACTGGGAATTCGAGGAAGACGATGATGTTGAAGTGGGAAACTCTATGGTATTCCCAAAATCGACATCAAGAAAAAGGTCATCCTCAAATTCAAAGGGGCATACATCAGAATAGGATTCATTATCCTTGTGATGTGTCCCCTTATTGGGAGGTTCATCAGCAATTGGATTATGAGAGGGATTTGAAGGAATTTCAAATCCAATTGCTGGTGCCTCCTCTTGTTGGTCGGGGCTTGACTCCGTTGTATCTTCTGGAAGCTCATCATAAACACCAGTGTAGGGAGTATTTTCAAGGATTTTCTCCAAAATGACTTTTCCCTCACTAATGGTCATATGTGTGAATGAGCCTCTAGAAGATATATCAAGCTGGAGAGCAGCATCTTTGTGGTCACGCACGATCAAACATTGTGGTCACGCTAGAGCACTTTGGAGCAGTTGTTCCTTTCCGGTTCTCAAAAAGACTGGGAAGGGGTAACCGGGGTCAGGAAGCCAAAGCTCTACAAAACACCAACCCAAACGTGGTGGAATACAATGGCCTGGTCGAAGCTCTCACCCCCGGGGCTACCACAACTATCTGTGGGGTTGGGCGCAATCTCAGGTAACTCCCTAGCCTAGACACCATGTCTACGCTAGAGGCTACTACTCTAGCCACATATCATAACTAGAGCATTCGGTCGAACGGAGATCCCATGCCAAAGCGCGAACCACTATACCAACCGTACTTAGCTAAAGATCTAAGGCATGACTAGATAAGCATAAAGGCATTGCAGTAATGTAGAGAATATAAATCTATTGAGAAGTATAAGTCTTACAAAGGACCGGTACAAGAAGTGCCGGAACTTCGAGGACTACTTTGGAACTTGAGCTTCCCTCTCCCTCCCTCCCAACTAAGCTATTGCTACTCTACATCTTGGAATATGGAATGAAGTGGAGCTCTTCCTTGTTGGTGTGTTGTGTGAGAGGGAAAAAGTCCCCTTTTTATACTAGAGAGGAGGGGGCTCTTTGGAAATGTTTCAACCCCATATGGAAAGCCAAAACCGACCTATTCCACCATCATAGCATTTATTATACCGCCAAACCCCACCGCCATCGAGTTTGGGCTGTCGGCATGGGCCATCTGGACGAAGATGGGCCAGTTTGGCCGCCTGGGAGGCTCGCCCGCGCCCTTGGTGCGGCCGCACCAAGGGAAGCTCGGCTGGCCCCCATCTTTTGCAGGCACGTGGGCCTCGTCGTTAGCTTCGCGTGGGTAGGTCGTTTGCCTCAATCGGAGTTCGGATGAATTCGTGACGACCATATTACCCGAACATGTTCGTGCAGTCCAAGACGAACTCGACCCTAATTTGGTCCACTTGCTCTTCCCTTTTGTGTCCTTGGTTGACAAGGATCTTTGTGAGCAAGATGGGTCAGCCAAGAGCTAGAAGTGACATGCCCAGTTGAGGTGGTGTAGGGGGAATTTCCTAGGTGTAATTTAACCTCCTTTATCTTGCTTTGCTATGGGCCAAATTAAGATTAATTATTCCTTTCTTATATTTCCCTACCTTTGGTCCATATTGGCGTATTTTCAGTTATGCTCTGCAAAACAAGTGAAACACCAAAACTTGTGGAAATCGTTAGTATAAAACCCTATTCACTAAGTTTGGTGCTCATTTTATTATAAAGTTGGCGGTTAAAAACATGCAATAAGAAGCGCCAACAGTGGCTAAAGTGGATGAAGGATATTATGTCTTTTGGGACTTCTGCAGTGCTGCTAAATGGTTCTATTTGGAAGACATTCCATTGCATAAGGGGTGTCAGGCAAGGGGCCCCCTTTCCCCACTTCTATTTGTATTGGCTACAGATTTATTACAGTCAATGATTAACAAGGGAAAAGATCTGGGCCTTTTGCAATTGCCCATTCCAACAAGCTCAACATCTAATTTTCTAGTGATCCAATACGCTGATGACAACCTAATAATCATGGAAGGGGACACTAGACAGTTGTTCTTTCTGAAGTCACTGCTTAACTCTTTCTCTTTGTCCACTGGTTTAAAGGCAAACTTCAACAAGTCAATGATT
Source organism: Themeda triandra (assembly GCA_018135685.1). Classification (NCBI taxonomy): domain Eukaryota; kingdom Viridiplantae; phylum Streptophyta; class Magnoliopsida; order Poales; family Poaceae; genus Themeda; species Themeda triandra. Next base: position 549,825 of record JAENPR010000246.1, on the reverse strand, counting down.
ATCCCAATTAACACTCCTAGAGAGAGGCTTGAAATGCTTGCTGCTACCTTTGGGTGCCCTATAGGTGAACTGTCCTTCACGGGGCTCCATCTCAGCATCTCAAATCCTAATGTGCATGATTTTCTCCCCTTGGTTAATAAATGTGAAAGGAGGCTTGCTTTTGTCTCCCCCTTTCTGAATCAGGCAGGGAGATTACAAATGGTCAATGCTGTCTTCTCTGCCCAACCCACTTTTTTCATGTGTTCAATTGTACTCCCAAAATCCATAATTGAGCAAATAGACAAATACAGGAAACATTGTCTTTGGAGGGGGTCTAGCATAAATGAGAGGGGTTTCCCAAAAGCTGCATGGGGCATGGTTTGTGTCCCCAAAACTGAAGGTGGAATGGGGGTCATTGATATTGAGAAGCAGAACCAGGCTCTACTGATGAAAAACTTGCATAAGTTCTTTAATAAAGCTGATATTCCCTGGGTGAAGCTTATTTGGGAAAAACATTACACAAATGGTAGACTCCCAAATCACACAAGAAAAGGCTCTTTTTGGTGGAGAGACGTCCTCAAGCTACTTCCCCAATTTAAAGAAATTGCCTACCCAATAATTGGAACTGGGGATAGCATTCTATTCTGGATGGATAAATGGAATGGGGACCCTCTTTGCTCTGCCAATCCAGAATTAATTGTTCACTTTTGTTAGAGGTGGACATCAAACTGTGCACAAAGTAATTAATACTCCTGATTTCACTAACTTACTGCAGCTGCCCATCTCCCCCTTGGCCAACACACAGCTCTAGTCTATGTTGAATTTGATTGAATCAGTGAATCTTGGTGAAGAACATGACAAATGGGGCTATAGTGGTGGAGCTCAATCCTATTCAGCTAAGAGATATTACAAAGCACTCATTGGACATGTCAATTTCCACCCCACCTTCAGGTGGCTCCGGGAGGAACACAGCCCAGCCAAAGCATCGAGTGTTCTTCTGGTTGTTAATGAAGGACAGGCTAAGCACTAAAAACATCCTGAGAAGGAAACACATGCAGTTGGAAACTTATTTTTGTCCCCTCTGCAATGAACTGGTTGAAGAAACATCGGATCATCTATTTACTGATTGTGCTTTTGCTAGAATGTGTTGGGATAACATTGGGGTTCAAATCACAACAAACAATCACTTCCTAGAATTGGTTTCCATGATCAGAACTTAGCTGGGTTCATGCTTCTTTATGGAAACAATCATCCTCCTGTGTTGGATGATCTGGTCAGCAAGGAATGATTTGGTTTTCAGTGGTGTGGGAAGGAGCAGAGCTGACTGTGTCAGGATTTTCTTCAAGGAGCTGAAACTGCTCAAGCATAGAGTTAAACAAGACCAAGAACAACATTTTCCAAGCATGGATTCAAAGTCTGGAAGATTTAGCTGCCTGAGGCTTATCTTTTTATTTCCTTTTTTGTTTCTTAAGCTTATGTTTAGTTAGTTTGTTAGCCTATTAGCTTGTAGGCCTTCTCCCTTCTTTTTTTTCCTGTTGTCTGTCTTGAACCGCTCGTTCTTTTTATTCAATAAATTCCTGTAGGGGCCTCGGGCCCTCCAGTCCTTTCAAAAAAAATGTTGAGCAATAAAAGCATGTAAGCAAATACAGCAATCAAATATGCCTCAAGATCTTCGTTAAAGAATCGCCATAGCAAGTGCACATATAAGCTTTGCAAGTATGGTGGACTACATTGAAACAGTGTTTGAAATTACAGATAGTTTTCTTACCACAAACATAGTACTAATTTACGGAAATTACCACTTTAAATTTTACATATCCTATTTATGAAAAATTGAAATGATTCAAGCATATCCTATTTAATGACGAAAGAACTTTTGGCTGCAAGATCTATTCCCATAATCCATATGCATTGGAACCAAAAGAAGTGACAATTATTTCTCAAACAACAACGTTCAGTATGGCCAATTAGCTATGCAAATTACAAATGAAAATGGGCCAAGCTGTCATAGTAGAGAGCTTCCCAAATTCCAGGCTTAAGCTGAAAGTATTTAAGACGCTTCAACCTTTATCCTAGCAAATAAGAAGAGCCATGAACCATCATTCTTCTGAATTCCATCTTTGCCATTTAGCAACTGAATATGACAATATCATATCACAATAACCTTCTGTAGAATGCGCGATGGGTAACTCAGACCAGGACCTGCACAACCTGCTCCACAGCATGCAACATTAGTGTACAACATATACGAACCAAATAAACCATCATATCAGTTTTGGCTCGATGTAGATTGGCAGGTAACACACTCTTTTTGATTCTCCACTGAACTCAAATCATAAACACAATATGCAGTCATCGATCTCAAATGGAACATCAAGTCCGAGAAATAAAAGCAACAGGGTTGCACACACACTAACTAGGCAGCCATAGTGCTGCAAACAAAAAACATTGAGCAAATGGAAAAAAAAAAAGGTCAACCAATTATTAACAATGTCTAGTTCTTGGAGATAAAACAATCGACTAGGTCTCTCAGACCACTGCTCAAAGTGGTTAATAATGTGGTCAATATGCAATGATGAATAGGGGAAACAATGGCTTAATAGTCAGAGCATCATCACACATTCCGCACTAGTGCATATCAGCACGCACTAATGTCGATGCAATAGAATGCAATAAGAGAGAACAATAGTGTATTTAAAACTTAGGAGATAGCAGAATAACATTTATATCAAACATAAACTCTAACAACCAGTGCTTACATAGATAAAGGCAACTAATAACAACACAACTACTCGCGCAATGCTGACTTGTTCTGATACAAAGGTAGTCCCTACTCTAATCTCTACTATACAATATTTTGTTGCTTTATAAAATCAAGACATTGTTTTCTTTGTCCGCAAGGTGTGTAATTTTATTTCCACATCCTTCATAGTTGGTCTTTCTGCGCCTCTAGGCATCAAACACATCTTGGCAAGGGAGGCAACACCAATAATATCTTCCTCGGTTGCTTCTTCACGAATTTCAGAAGCAACAATCTCTTCAATTGGTTTTGCATTAAGCTCCAAGAGAAAATACGATGCTAAGGTCCGTCGGGAGCCATTCTCACTTCTCAAAAAGGGCTCTTTTCTAATGAGCAGCTCCAATAGCACCACACCAAAACTATATACATCACTTTTAGCATTTAGTTGTCCATATTGCCAATACTCAGGATCAATGTAGCCAAATGTTCCTTGTGCTCCTGTATTGACATGTGTTTCATCAATGGGAACCAACCTAGAAATTCCAAAATCCGAAACTTTTGCGGTGCCATTTCCGTCAAGTAGTATATTAGCAGACTTGACATCACGATGAAACACTGAGATAGAGGCAGCAGAGTGTAGATAACTAAGTGCACCTGCAGTTTCAGTTGCAATTCTCAAGCAATCATCCCATGATAAAGGGAACATGTTTTCTGATGAAGGATTGAGTATGTCTTGTAAGGAACCATTGGGAACAAACTCGTACACCAGTAATGGAACCTTTGTCTCCAGGCAACATCCAAAAAGATTTACAATATTCCGATGACTTATTTGCGAGAGAATAGCGACCTCATTAATGAATAGATTTATGTCAATCTCCTTAACTTCCTTAGGTACCTTAACGGCAGCAACACGTAGATCAGATAAAATTCCCTTGTAAACCTTGCCATGACCTCCAAGACCAAGGATACGTGTTTCATCGAAATTATTGGTTGCCTTTTCTAGCTCTTCCAAAGAGAAGATTTTTGTGTTGTTATTTGTATTCTGATCAGTCAATATTAACTGTTCAAGGAGAAGACCTTTGTTCTGATGGAAATATTGCTTACGCAGTTTCTTTTGAGCATGTCTTCTCCATCTGAGAACAATCAACTTTGCACACAAGCCAAACAGTAAAATTCCAAAACCAGCACCAAGCCCAATTGTGATACCTGTAATGAACAATGATCCTTCACAACTAGTTTTAAATTCAGTCAATTGTGTACTGTAATTGAGAGCAAACTTACCTAAGAGAAGAGTCGTTTTCCCTTTCTTTTTGGTGCACTGCATAACGGTGGAATCGTATTGTGTTTTATGAGGACACTCAGTGCATTTGTAACCGCCCTTGGTGTTCTGGCATACTCCTCTACAAATTCCTGGTGTCAAGCATTCATCAATATCTGCAGCCACATCACGTTTGTAAGATGAAAGAATCAGTAAAATAAACAAAAAGTAATTGTCCGGGCCTCTTTAATTTGTAATATTTGTTTGTGAGCACCTTGGCAGCCACTTTTGACATATGGATTGCCTTGAAATCCATCCTGGCATTTGCAACGGTAACCAACATTTTGATAACCATAAACTTTGTCATTGGAGTTGACGTCAACACATGTGCTGTTGGTGCTAATGCATGCATATGTACTGACATGCTGTTGCACCTCGTGGCAGCTAAGATTAGCTACTGCCCAGTGTATGTCTTGAGTGATCATTGAACTGGTGTAAAAAGAGCCACTCGGCAAGTCAGAAGAGGTATTGACAGCCATGGTCCCTTCACTGACACTGATCTGCGACACTGTCATGCCAAAACTGGGGAACTCAATCCAAGTCAGTGTCTTGTTAGTGCAATGAAGCTGCAATTCTGCCCTTGCAGAGCAGCCTTCATCCAGGCCAAATGGAAATGGTACAGTGACATCTCCGCAGGATTTGCTACAATTCGTCTTCCATGGAGATGGATTGTACCCTGTTGGTCATTAATTGAAAACCAGTTTAGATCAACTGAACATAATAAATTTTAGAGAGTAAGACAAAGAAAATACAATGTTGTAAACACAATCTGCCTCATACCTAACCAGTGTACACACTGCATAATAATAGACCGTTGAGCATATTGAGTGAGTTCATGCACTATTCTATACTAACTGCTTTACTTTAAACACTCTTCCTCCTCTATTCAGTACCTCTCCATTCCAGGTTATAAGATATTTTGGTTTTCTAGGTACATAGGTTATGTTATCTAGGGGTCTAGAAAAACAAAATATCTTATAATTTTTAATGGAGGGAGTACTATAAAATGATTTTAAAACCAACTCATTTTTTCTAGCAGCCATTGGATAAAAAAACGCATCTAAAAATGATCTGACGCCAGACCATCATCCCTAGAAATTGCTTTGCAGAACTAATTATTTTTATTGACTGTTGGTGCTATTGACCCCCCCCCCCCCCCCTTAAAAACAGAGGCCATAGATAGGCAGTGTTGAAAAATTGACATCGATGAACAAATAGGCACAACAAAATAAAGTATCATTACCTTTCGAAATGTATCCCTATGAACATACACTTTATATCAAAATTATAGTGCTCAATCAGACCAACAACTTTGTTGAATACTGAATTTTATTAGAAATAACTTTGGGGACCTAATGTACATTTTAAATTCTTAATTTTTATAAGTTAAAAAATTCAAAAATTTGAACAAGATGTAGTGCCTGCTGAGACCTAAAACTTAGTCACAAGATGTCCAATTTTTTATTCAATATAAGATTTGAAAAAAAAAACTAAAACAAAAGGATTGTGTCCTACACAAGTGACTTGTGGCATAGTTGTAGGAGAGGCTCATGTAAGGCAATGGGCTTGGGTTAGAATCATATTAATCACACACTCATGTATTTCGTGCAAAAAATCTTGACTAGTGTGTGGTGCTTTCTTTCTGGATTATGTTTTTTTGCATCTACTTTGGATGATTTTAAATTTCCCAGAAATGTTATTTGGAGGACATCTAACTGAGCATTTCTAAAAATCGATCTTGAGAGTGCCCGGTTATTTGGCAAAAGCAGCATCTACTCTAACTGCTACTACATGATATTTAGGTCACCCTCAGCTACAACAGCATACCATGATCCATTATTAGAATTGGTTAGCACTATGAGTGTGTATTTCCTACTATTACCCTACACACTCACTTGAGTAAATATAGGATGCTTTGTATTAACATTTAATAAATACTTTTTTGAAGAGTTGGCTGCTAAATGATCCCGAACGAAATATATCAACAAAAATGTTTTAGATCTTGTCGCGTGCTACAGTTTATAAGGGTGTTTCAATCTAAAAGTTGAGAACTTCAACATAATATTTGGGACTCTAAAGAACTTTCTTTTGTCGAATAGGGAGTCTACAGGACTTGGAATAAAAAACTTGTCAACTGTGAAGGAAGATCACGTTGCAGTACAACTTTATTATTGTTTATTTTCGAGCTTTTTAGATGATACAAGCCAAAATTGAAACAGGTAAAGGGAAACTTCCCTCAAAAAAAAAAAAAAAAAAAAAAAAAAACTGATGAAGGGAAACTGTAATTTGTATATTACCTTGATCACGGGAGCAGCCGTCTGCTAGGTACGGATTGCCAGAATAGCCACTTCTGCACGAACACACATATGAAACAGAAACATCACTAGTATCAATACAGTCGCTGTACCTGCTGGCACATGCATAGGTTGTTCTGTTGGCAGACGCAGCAGCACAGTCTTTTCCGCCTGCCACAACCCATTCAAGGTAGATCTGTGAGGATTCAACCTTTATTTTCTCCAACAGAGAGCTCTGATTCTCTGCTTTGGCTCGTCGGCCATGCTGCCTTACCAACTGCAGGTTCAACATGGAAGGAGCCTGCGAAGCAGAGAACATATAACTGCAACATCCAGTTCCGTTGCACTGCTTGGTGACATTGTCTTGCAAGATTCCTTCTCTTGGGCAGGCGACCGTGCATAGGGAACTTGTTGAGCCATCGGCAAATAGCTGGATTACGTTGAAGTCACAACCAGTGAAGTTTACCTTCGTGTCAAACATGTGGAGCGTGGGAAAAGACGGTCCAGGTGGTTTCAGTGTCATGTTGTACACATCCACACTAGATACTATGGGGATGGAGAGCGAAAAGGCGGCAGTCAATCCTGATTTACCATGATATATATGGAATGAGAATTTCGTTTCAAGAAAAACAGACGGACAATAGTAAAAGTATGTACAATTAATAGACAGAGTGGTGATTACGTACCATCGTCGGAGATGTCCTTGAGGACCTCCATGTGACCATACTTGAGGAAGAGCTTCGGTGGCTGCGTGGTGTGGTTGCAGGCGAGCTCGAAGTCAGGACCCCGGAAGCAGCCGGCGCCGATGCCGAAAGGGTACGCAAAGCTGACGTTCCCGCACTTCTTGGGACAGCCGGCGACAGAGGCTATGGAGGGGATAGTGGTGCCATGGGCAGCTGCGGTCCCAGCAAGTAGTAGCACAACGACCACCACTACTGAAACATGATGAACATGCAAGTCCATCGCCATTGCCCCGTCGCCGTTTGCACTAGTGCTACTTCGCCAAGTGTAAGAATGATCAAGCCCCTCTGCTGCAGAAGCTCTCGCCAAAGGTATGACGAGATGCTATTGCTGGATGCTGATGCGGCTTTCTTGAGATGGCCTGAAGCTCTCGCCGTATGTATGTATATATATACTAGCCGGGAGGATGACTTTTTGTCCGATGCTGTGCAGTGCTGGTGGTAGCGTGTCTTTTTTTTTTTTTTTTTTTTTTTTTTTTTTTTTTTTTTTTGATAGGGTTGTGCTTGAGTGGTTGCAGGTGAGCAATGAAAAACACCGTCGCTCGTGAACGTGTGGACTCGTATATTTCTGCCAGCGGGTCTTTTTTTTTTTTTGATAGGGTTGTGCTTACGATTCTTGATGGTGTGGACTCGTGGTCTACTTGTGCTTGCGGGTCTCGATAGGCAACGAAAATAATCTTCGTTAGTAGTATCCAGGTGGGTAGCACTGAAGCAACCATAGTACATTACGTGCTTGTATTCTCCATGACTACGTGCAGCGTGATGAAAGGAGCGAATCTTTTGCACCAGTGCAAGAAGTACATTGATACGTGTCAGAAGCGCTCTTAGTATTTGACTAATGAAAACAAGTGTCCACATTAATTATCAAGAGGTCTAGATGTTATCGCGTTAGTCAAAAAAATTAAAGCTAGTCGTAATGGAAGTTTCAATATTGTTTCGTGGACAAGGACAAATTTGCGAATGCGCTGCCCGACCAATCGTACAACAGATTACTCCCTCGGTCCCAATGCCGCGCCTACTGCCGCTTACACTAGTTGGCTCCTCAGGAAGTAAAGGACTCAAATGCTGGGTAAGTATTTTTCAAACACAGAAGATTTATCTATTTTAAGAATGTTACATCAAGGATATATGGTTGAAAGGGGCACAGCCAAAAGAAAAAAAAAAACATCGCCAAGGCACCATAATGACTATCAATGCATAGACTTGACCACCACTGTTAGAGTTTTCGGTCGGCACCCTGGCGTGGCAGCTGGCATAGACGATCGCTCCACCTCCCTCCACTATGCCACCGCCTCCTCCGCTCACGGATCACCCTCCACATGTCCACCAACGCCATACCCATTGTACCTGGTATCAAGAGTCCAGGCACGATCCATGGTTGCCGCCACCACCATGAACGCCGTCTTCTTGATGGCTGAATTCGGGAAGATCCGATCTATGCTGCAGCAACAAGAGAACGCTCAGATCGCCGCCGCCAAGACGATCACCGTCAACATCGAAGATGCAATTGTGAATCTAGATCGAGATCTCAACACCGAGGAGGATGAATCGGCTCACATCGACGGCAATGTCGTTCTCAACATTGGCCTCCCACACGACCGGCGCCACCTGTTGACGCAAAATGTGATCACCCTGCGTCTCACACACAGCAAGCCGGAAAGCCTAGCTTCAATCGGGTGCCCGGGCGTCTGAATCCGGTGGCGTGCCAGTCGATTTGACCTGAAAATCGACAAGGGATAAAACAAGAAGATCATAACTGGAACGTCTTTGGGTGAGACCGAGACAGTTCCATCTTTACGGCCCCGAAGCCACTTACGACGACACATAGCTATGGAAGCTATCTCGCCAACGGGATGCGGTTCATTCGGCTAAAGTAACATAACTAATGTAAACAGAACAAACTAGCCGAATACGTAAATGAAGACATGTTTAAACAAGATTAAATCATTAAGCATATCAAACTACATCTCATGTTTAAAGCATCATCAAGCACTAAAAATTAAGAATAAGTAACTTATAAATATAAATCGACTAAACAACACATGCATAGGCTACTCCAACTAGTCTGCCGTCTCTAGCCTTTATAAACCCGTCGAGCATAAACTCAAGCAAGCTAATCCACCGCATGATACCACTCACTATGAATTTACACCACTCCTTGCTACTAGATTAATCCACCGCATGATACAATCTAGCAATAAAGAGCTAAAAGCACATAATTATCTAACAGATCTATAGATACTTGCTACATGTATAAGCATAACCGTATCGACAAGATTGCCGAATCGGGGTCCATGAAGAAGGAACAAACAAGTAACATATAGAGGAGCCTATCGATTAAACCGATCTCTAGTCCACCGGATGACTAGTTCTAGAGTAACCCAAAGACCTGCATTCGCCGCACGGTACCCGGTCTGTCAAGGCTTATCTACATATAACGTGAATGAACCCGCAACATGTAACAATCTAGATCGATCTAATTCGGCTATATGAGCTTGATCTACTCGGTATTGAATAAGCATGAAAGGAACGACCAACAAACCGAAAGAGTATCAATCTAGATTGGGCAAAAGAGTGTTGCAAATAATTAAACATTAAATAAAGCATGCAACACGTGATAACTTAATGAATCTATTAGATTTTGCCAAATCTAAAAGAGCCGATAACTAGCCTCTAAGCTTAGATCTTAGCCTGCCGCACGACTCATGACCTAATCAGAAAAACTTTGGTAACTAGCTCCTAGCTAATCTTAGCCTGCCGCACGACTCATGACTAACATGGAACCCTCTTGATTCAATGCTTAAATCCACCGCATGATACTAAGCATTGCAACAAGACTTCTTGCATCATTATCTAAATCCACCGCATGATACTAGACATGATAACAAGGTTGCCGGGACTTACGGAGGTCGACGGATCGATTGGCCCTCTCGAAGAACTCGACGACACGACTAAAAGGACTCGAAGGGTGGCGCGTAGCCGGTTGTATTGATTTGGTTGTGAACCCTTATTACAATGGTCGAGGGTTTATATTTATACCCTGGACGTAACATGAGTCCTAAGCACTTACGAACTATCTAAACAAAATTGGAAAGACCGGACACGCTAACTCTATCCATAATCGGAGTCCTTGACTATCACGACTCCTTCCCTTTACGGTCAGCTTCATCTTCCCTTTTGTCGTCTTCAAACGAAGCCGTTACCGACCGCTTCATTGTTTACCGAATACACGGAAATTAGTCGACCGCATACGCATTTGCCGAATTACTCTCCCCGCTCCCCCGCGGGTCCACTGTCATATTCTTGACCAAATTCTGGTGTTAACACATGCCCCCTCAATTTCGAGATAAAAGGATTTTATTTCGAAATTGACCGTAAGCGCCTTCCGCCTAGGTCATCACCACCCGCGCCCGCACCGCCACCCGAGATCTGTGCTCGTTGTTGTCTTCAATGGCGATGGACACTTCAACCCCGGCTCCATCATGGCAACGGAACCCAAGAAGAGTTTCTAGAGGTAACCCTACCTTTTTCCTATTCGGCAATTTTCTTAAATCGGCTCTCGAGACGCACTTCTTTGATCCATTCACTTCAATTTCTTCTTGAAGGAAATGAAGAATGAGATCTTAATCTCCAATCTTGCGTGTCCCGGATCATTTTTTCTTGGTCCGATGGGAGACCCCAATTCGAGGGATTTTATTGAAAGGGAAACTTTGAGGATCCCATTTAAATCTAGGATTGCCCCTTCAAATAGATGGCCAAACACTTTCAAGACTGGCCCCTTCCTTCAATCACAGGATGGCGCGATTGGTACCGTAGGATGCAATCCAGGAATAGCGATTTCTGGGAATCTCAAGACATTCAGCACTGTCTGGAGCTTTCTTTAGCCGAAATGCCGAGAAATGACTCCCTCTTGATAGCTGCTTCCCACTTTTGGTCTGATGCTATCAATGCATTTGTCTTCGGTCATGGCCCAATGTCAGTTACTCTATCAGACATTTTCATGATGACGGGTCGAATATCACCAAACCAACCTACCCCTTCAAATACAAAAGCACTAGCTCACGTAAGCGTTAAATCGGGAGGAGGTTGGGCCAAGTATGTTCGAGACTTATGCTTCAACCGGCCCCGTGTCTCGATAAAGAATATAGGGCCTTTATGAACATGTGGTTATGCAGATTCATCTTCTCGTGGCAAATCCAATGAGCCCACTCGAATCACATAGTGATGGCTGAAGAACTGGCTGCAGGCAAGCTGATTCCTTTGGGCAAATATCTGTTGGGAGCATTCTACCACATGATGCATCAAATCACCGTCCAAATGAGGAATCAAGGTGAAATTTCCCGTGTTAATGGACCATGGTGGCTTCTTCAAATGTGGTTGCAACTATATATGCATCGATTGTTTCGTTGATCTCCACAACCTGAATTTTCCTTCAATCAACTATCTTTGAAGGTGAAGATCCCGATACAAGTCCCGGACATATGGAGAAGCTGCATCTTCAATCACCATTGACTTGGACCTGGGCCATCTTTTCAAGATCTTCTACAAGGGATTCAACCATGTGCTCTGGTTCCCCTACCGAGAGAATGAAAATTTGACACTTCCCTGCAGATTTAGCTATGAGCTGGGCTGCATAGATGATGATTCTAAGGACATCTACAATTCCTTCATCAAACCCTGTGCCTTGCCAGCAGAATTTCATCATGGCCGGTTGATAAGTTCAACTTATGAATTTTATAATCCAAACATGGTTGCCAGGCAGTTTGGACTTGGTCAATTGCCCCCAAGGCCATATTTCTCAAGTATCATCAGGCCTAGGGAGTCATTGCTGAACAGTACTGAGGCCAATAAAGTTTTCAATCTTGGATGCAAGCTTCCAGTATATGAACCCAATCCTCTAGTGATAATTGAAGCTGTTCATCCTTCATTCAACCTCTGGTGGCAGGAGTGGCATTCTCATATTTTCAGAGCACAAGTCCATCCTTTATGCCAAGTCTTGATGCCCTCATTCTCTTCTGATGATGTGGTACATGCTTATGGCTGCCTTATATTTCATGTCTCTCGTTTTGTTCTAATCATTCTTTTGAACAGGACATTGCTCCTCCAAGTCCTCCGAAGTCCAATATTGGCAACCTGGCCCTTGTGCTACTCTGGGGCATGATGCTCCAAGTTTATCAGTGTTCAACAAAATTCCTGCTGATGACACAGTGCTCCTGAAGGATCTCAAGAGAAAAACTCCTACTTCCCCTATCAAGGACACTGCAGTTCCCAAGAAAACAAGATCAAAGAAAGCTAAGCCACTCCCTCAGGTATGAATGCTTTTTGATTTCTTATTTTCCACCTGTAAATGTATTTGCACTCATCACTTTCTCTTAATAGATACGGGCCAACCCTCAAAGTCCCGACGGGGTGGTGATCCCGGATAACTCCCCGATACTTCTATTGGCCAAGCAAATGCCAATGAATCTGCTAGCAATCCCGGTATGTTCTCATATTTGTTACTTTCATCTTTTCATTCACACACCAAACTTATCTTATCTTATTCGGATAATCAACAAAGAACAAGAAACTTCTCCTCATCGAGCGGGTGATCAAGCGGGTGAACAAGGAAAAGTAGCGAAGAGATCCCTTCTCATCGCCGATGAACAATCGAGTAATCGGGGAGGAGCAGAGAAAAATCCCCCTCACTGAGCACTTGGACAAAGAGAAGCGAAACTCTTCCTCATCAATCGGGAGAAGCAACGAGAAAATTCTTCTCCAAGATATACCAGATTTAACTCCTTCGGCAATCCAAGATGCATCAACAAGCCATGACACTGCTAACCTTGAGGTGGCAACTGCATTAGTCACTCAAAGTCTTGATGCTACTGATCAAGTCCTTGTCGAAGAGGTATTATCTTGATCTTTTCCTCAATCATTCCCTATTTGAACTAAGTCATTCTTGGCCAAGAATAAATTCTCCTCCTGTTATCGTGTCTTGCTCTCCAACGAGACTAGCTTTTCTCTTATTGCCGAAGAGTTTGCCGATGACGACGAAGTCTCCTCCAGTCGGCAACTATCATCGAGGATCAAGTTAAGGCAAGGCCATAATCTCATTCTTGGAGAGAGATATCGTTGACCCGACTCGAGAATCGACAAAATAAGGGAAATAGCGAGCCACTTGGCCAAGAGCTCCCTTCGACCTCAAGGATGCTATAAACGCTTTGTCTCATCTTGACGACCACTTTGTCGTTGTCAAGAGAGCATATAAGAACACATCGACAAGGCCATCTTAGAGACCGGCAAGGCAACCGAAAACAACGGGTTAAAGAGCTCTACTCGAATTTAAATCGCCAAACAGGTCTCGGGACACCTTGGAGCCGGAGTTGCGAGCATGAAAGATGAGAGGACTAGACTGGCAGCCCAGTTGGCTCAATTGGATGCCAACATTCAATCTCATGAAGCCACACTTGCCAATCTGCCACCCATTGACTTGGCCAAGACCAAGATAAGCTCTCTTATCAAAGAGACCAAGCAAATCGAGGGTAGATTGCAGCGAGATCCAAAGCTCGAAGTTGAAGATAAAAGAGCCCTTGATGAAGTTAATAGAATCAAGGCCGATGCTCAACACCATCGGCTCTTATCCGAATGTGTAAACTTCGGCTTGTATGATGATACATGTAAACATTATGCTCTGAATGCATTGCATTCGGCAATTTATTTCCTCCTGATTTAATATTTTGTTTTTCTCTTTCTTCTCTGCTTCTGTTATCATTCGGCTGCTCTTGAATGTGATTATACTTTCACCTGTGCAAATCAGCCGAACATAACCGCCGTAGGCTCCAAGTGTTTGCTTTAGCCGAATAGCTTTCATCAGCTATTTTGCCGACCGAGCGTATGGGTAACTGAATCGCCAGTGGTGATGGGCTCGGCCCAACTCATCATAGGCCCATAAGTGTGGAAAACCCTATCTCGTCGTTTGGCTTTCCCGCAGTCTCGCCACGGCTCCCCTGTTCATAAATAGGACCAATCGGCTCCCACCATCATCACACAAGCACAAGCAGTTGCCATCACCCTCAATCTCTTCCACTTCCTCTTCGCCTTCAAGCTCCAAGAAACCCCCACCACCATCCATGGCGAGCGGCGGAGATCGCAACAAGCGTCCTGCCCAGGACGAGGCAGAGGGCAGCAGCAACCTGCGCCGGCGGTGAAATCTTCAACCCCTTGAGCTGTGCTGTTTTTGATAATTTTTACCCGATCTGAATTTCTGCCCCCTTGCGGTTGTTCATCTTCTTGATCTATTTCAGGGTTACTGGGAACACCGGTGACTACGTCGCCAACATCCGGAGGCGGGTCGCCCGGGCTGGCACCCACACTGCTTCTTCCGCTCCCGCTCCCGCTCCCGTGGCGGACGCGGCGGAGGGAAGCAGCCGTCGTGGCCGTCGTCTGCAGTAAGAGACAATCTCCTCATCTTGTCCGTGATTTTTCTGATTTAGCCGATTTTAATTGCACCCTGTTTGTAGGACGGCGAGGATCGGCACCGGCCAATGGCGCTTCCGCGCGCCGGCCGCGGGGCGTTCGACGCCTCGCCCCCGCGGCTCCGGCTCCGGCCCGGCTCTGCTCCCGCTCCGGCACCGGCCGGCTTCGGCCTCATCGGGGTCGGCCTCGTACGTTCCCATATGGGAGAGGAACGACGAGGAGATCCCGCCGTCAGCCGCTATGACGCCGCCGCGTACCGTCGCGAGCGGGATGAGGCGATGGAGCTTCTTGGTGAAGAAACCAAGAAGTTCGGGATCGCTCGGCTGGAGTTGGAGGACAACCGCCGGCGATGAGCGAGGCCATCACCGGTATTTGCTCTTTGCGATTGCCTTTCGATCCCCGTTCTTCCCGATTCGTCGTCGCTCACCGATCCATCTTAATCCTTTTCTTTGCGAGACCTCACCGCGGAGCCGGACCGCTTGAAGGTGGCGGCGGCGCGGCGGCCAACCACGTGAACGCCCGGGGGCGACGCGGAGGATCGCCTAGGGCGGTGCACAGTCGGTCGTCGATCAGGTTGCCCTTCATGGCGTGCGCCTCGGCACCGCGCTCGGCACGCGGGCATGTCGTCCCGGGCCGGGGACGACTACACTACGATGCGGACCGGCTTCCGGACGGGCTTCCCCATGAGGTCGACGGCATCGAGGGCCTCCCCGGGGCGTACGACGACCACGCCGAGGCCATGGCCAACGCCACCAACCCGTCGTCCTCCTCAACAAGCTCTTCACCAATGAAGAGGTGTAGCTTGTATTAGGATTGGCGCGGGTTGTAAATAAAACTTAAATGAAGAATGTTGGCCGTCGGCTTGATCTTGCTTATCTCGTGATGGTGTTTATCTCGTTGCATTTGCTTTTCGCAAATTTTTTCCTTAGCTAGAACTTGATCGCAACATTCTTCCGAACGAAATCTCCCGAATCGCGTGACATCGCCTTAGCCGATTAGATCTCGATCTGTTCCACGATTTGACGGTTTGTAGCGTAGCACTTCAATTCCCTTTATCTTCTCCCGATAAACCTATCAGCCGAGAGATAAGATCAAACTGTTCACTTATACTTTTAAAAAAAAAAATCGACTAAAGGCGATACAACCGTATCGGCTATTTTTGTTCTCAAGACGATACACACGATATCGGCTATCTCTCCACTAGAGGCAATAATATTATCGGTTATTTTTTCCAACCTCTTTCCTTTACTCGAAGGCGATTTTATTCAATCGGCTATACCACGCTTACGTCATAATCACAATTAAGATCCAACTTCGATACTTGGAAAAAACTTCTTAAGGTATCCGCCATTGATGGCTCTAGTAAGTTCCTCTCCAAACAGCGTTTTTAATATATACGCATTGCCGGTGCACAACCGACAATCCGAAAAGGTCCTTCCCAATTCGGAGACCACTTGCCGAATGTTACGTCTTTGGTACCAATTGGCAATATTGTTTTCCAAACCAATTCTCCTTACGCAAATTGCTTAATCTTAACTCTCTTGTTGTAGTACTTGGCAACACGTATTTTATTCTTCTCAATATTCTCCAAGGCCTTAAGACGAATCAAATGCAAATCTTCTAACTCATCCATCATCGAGATCCTTATAATCTTTTTCTCGTCAGTCCTTTTGTAACTCAACTCTCCTTGATCCCGATTGCAACTCCCAAGGCATCACAAATTATGTCCATAAACCAACTCATATGGAGATGCTTGTGTGGACCCATGACAAGCCATTCGGTAAGCCCACAATGCTTCATTAAGGACCAAGTGCCATCTCCTTGGCTTCTCATCGATTTTCTTCGAATAATTTTGATCATGATCTTATTTGACGCCTCGCTTGGCCATTGGCTTGTGCATAATAAGGAGAAGAATTATACAGACCTTATCCCCATGTTTTCGGCAAAATCACAAAACTCGAAGAAGTGAACTGAGTCCCCGATCGGTTGTAATGGTCTCTGTGGAATCCCAAACCTATGAATTATATGTTCCTTGACAAAACTGATCATATTTTCGATGTGACCTTTTTCAAAGGGATAGCTTCAACCCACTTGGTGAAATAATCTGTTGCTAGCAACACAAACTTGTGTCCTTTGCTAGATGGAGGATTGATCTCATCCAATTAAATCTATACCCCATCCTCCGAACGGCCAAGGTTTAATTATCGGATTCGAATCGGATGCGGTGCTCTCCGAACATTACCAAATATCGACAATCTCGACACCCTTTGTAATATTCAAAGCAATCCTCCAACATAGTCGGCCAAAAGTACCCTGTCCTCCTTATTATCCATTTCATTCGGTAAGCCGACCGATGTGCACCACAAGCTCCTTCATGGACTTCAAACATAATCTTCTTAGCTTCTTCTTGGCTCAAGCATTTGAGCAACACTCCATCTATAGACTTGTGGTACAACCGATCATCAAGAAGCACAAATTTAAATGCCTTATACCGAGCTTCCGGAAACTCTCTCGAGATGGATCTTTCGAGATAGTTGATAATGTCACTTCTCCGGTCATTACTTATCGATCGGAATTGAAAACATCTTCTTCGTCGTATAGACTTCATGATTTTCCCGATATCCGAGCGGCTTGAGCTAATTTATTTGCTTCTCCATTGTGCTCTCTGGGTATATGATGCAAAGTAACTACGAAAAACTTTTCGAAGTTCCCTACATTGTTCATGGTACCTTTGCGACATCATTTTTGCATTCATATTGTCCTGTCAACCGATTGATTACCAATTCGTAATCACCAAATACCTCAACAAAGAACGACCTTCGTTCTACCAACAAATAGAAGCCCTCTAAGCAAAGCCTCATACTCGCTTGGTTGTTAGTGACAGGATATTCAATTGAAAAAGCAAACTCAAATATCTTTCCACGTGGGGATATCAAAAGAATACCAGCACCACCACCTTTGTCACATGATGATCCATCAAAAAATAATGCCCATGGGGCAATGTTAATCATATCAACGGATAAATCACGATGTTGAGTAATAAAATCGGCAATTGCCTGTCCTTTCACTTTTGCCGACTCATACTTTAAATTAAACTCCGACGGTGCTAATACCCATTTGCCGATTCTCCCACTTAAAATCGGCATTGACAACATGTGTTTAATTACATCAAAACTAGATATAACCACACATTCGGCATTTAACAAATAGTGCCGAAATTTGGTGCATGAGTAATAAACACACAAACGAGCTTTTCTATAGCCGAATACCTTGTTTCGGGATCTAACGGTTTTCGGCTAAGGTAAGCTATTACTCTCTCTTTCCCATCAAACTCTTGCATAAGGGCCGATCCTATTGTTAGGCTATCGGCCGCCACATACGAATGCTTGAAAGGCTTCTCAAGTTGTGGAGGTACCAACACCGGCGGTGTCTTCATATATTGCTTGATTTCATCAAAAGCCTTTTGCTTTATGTCACCCCAGCATAAATTTCTCGATCTTTCTTGAGCTTCAACAATGGAGAGAAAGGCAACACTCTTTCGATAAATTGGATATGAATCTTCTCATGAAATTGACCTTGCCCGAAATGATTGCAATTCTGTAAGGTTAGTTGGGGGCACAACTTTGTCTATTGCCTCCATGCTCTTTTTTCCAACTTCTATCCCTCCTTTGTGAATCAAAAACCCTAAAAACTCACCAAACGAGACTCCAAAAGCACACTTGTTTGGATTCATCTTTAAGCCATGTCTCCTTGTGCACTCCAAAGTCTTCCTTAAATCGGCTAAATGTCCTTTATGGTCTCTGGATTTGACTACTACATCATCAATATAAATTTCTACAATCTTGCCGATTAACTCATGAAAGATATAGTTCATAGCTCTCGATAAGTTGCACCAAGCATTCTTCAATCCAAATGTCATCACTATCCACTCAAACAATCCAATGTGACCAGGACATCGAATGCGCTCTTTGCAATATCTTCAACCGCCATGAAAATTTGATTGTAGCCGCATTGCCATCCATAAAACTGATAACTTCATAACCCGCTGCTGCATCCACTAATAAATCGGCAACGGCATTGGGTATCCATCCATTGGAGTAGCTTTGTTGAGATCTCTCGAAATCTATGCATACCCTCATCTTTCCATTCTTCTTGTAGACAGGTACTATATTTGAAATCCATTCTCGCATACCCGCATGGCCGAATAAAGTTTGCTTCAATTAATCTCTCAATCTCTTTCTTTACATCGGTCAACACCTCCTCTTTATAGATTTTCCGTGGAGGTTGTTTGAAAGGACGAAATCCAGGTTTTATAGGCAGCTTATGCTCAACAATTGATCGATCCAACCCAGGCATCTCGTGTAATCCCAAGCAAAACAATCTTTGAACTCATTCAGCAACTCTATTAACTCCAATTTATATTCGGGTCTAAATTTGCACCGATATACATCGGCCTTGACTTTGTGCTATCACCAACATTGATTTCTTCTAATTTGTCGGCCGACATGAAACCACGACCCGGTTGCCTTTGTTGCCATCGATTGGATTGCCCATTAAAAGTTCTTTATCGTCGAGCCGACCTTGGATCGGGCCGTTGATCCCTGTCGAACACATTGACAGGACCTTCTTTCCATACCTTACCCGAAAGGCAATCTAGTCCATCATACTCCCAATAAGCGAGGCTCGAAGTGGCAACACTCACTTTGAATCATCAGCCAACAACTTCTACATCATCTCCTACCCACCGAATAAGGATTTGATGCATAGTTGAGGGTATACGGCAATTAGCATGGATCCAATCCCTTCCCGAAGCATGCTATATGCCCCCTTGCCATCAATGACAAAGAAGGTAGTGATCAAGGTCTTGGATCCAATCATTAGCTCCACATGTACTTGCTCCACGAGTATCGAAGCATTGCCACAAAATCTCTAAGGATCATGTCGATCTGCAACAAATCTTCATTTGTCATACCAAGTTTCCCGAAAGTAGCATAGGGCATAATATTGATAGCAGCCCCTCCATCAACAAGCATCTTAGTTAAAGGCTTGCCATTGACATATCCCTTCAAGTACAATGGTTTCGGATGACGATTTTTAACCGGCTTATCAAAGATTGCTTGCCGAGTCAACACAAGTTGAGCCATCGGGTCTCGGCATTCGGTCTCATCAAAATCTGAATATACCTCATCTTGCACTTCTTGGTCTTCGGGAGCTTTAAACTCTAATGGAATGAAGAACACCATGTTAGTATTAGCCGATGGGCCCCGTCCACCATCCTTTTTCTTAGGACGCCATACGGCTTCTTTTCGGCTATTTCCTGCTTCATCTCTTGATTTCTCAAACGCTCGAACTCTTCTCTTCCGGCTTTTCCAGACCGGGAGGACACCATTGACCTTTTTGCCATCTCGTAGGAGCTCTCTTCCGTAGTATGGACACTACTGTGAGCCCATGTTTGGTCTCGCAAATCTTTTCCTCGATATCCATCAAAACCGTTTTATTTTTAGGCGCCGATCGTTCTCCGGAACTTTCATCCCAAGTCTATCATGAACGGGACGGTTGACTCGAGATTGCCTCGTACTGCGAATATTGATCACCGCATTCGGGGCAATTGTTTACGCGAGCAATTTCAAGCCTTCATTCCAACAAGAATCAAGAAGGAACAATTCCAATGAGATTGCTCTTGCTCTCTCCCGTATTCTTCTTGTTCCCTTTGGCGCACTTCGCTTCATATCTCCGACGTTCGCCATGAACCTGCGCTCTTCCTCAATGTACCGCTTGTTCCTCATCATACTCCATCTTCTTTTCCCATTGCCACTTATTCAATAAGTGTCGTCTTTGTAACCCCGCGCTTCGGATCAGCGTGTATTCGGCAATTTCCCTTAGCCGCATCTCGAAGTTTGACCCTTCTCTCGTTCGGCTATTCTTGAACCGCGCTTGTTGCACTTCCTCCTTGGTAACTTGCCGATTAGGGTCAACGGAACCAATTTCTTTGGCTCTTTCGGATGTCGAACCTTCATCTTTCCCTTTTCCTTGGACTCACCGGCATCAACCATGCCTATGGAGAAAGAGACCATGTTCGAGGGAATGGGTTTTTGTCTACTTTCATCTTGCCATCAAATCTTAAGTGTCCATCTTGAATAGCCTTCGAATTTTTACTCGAACACTCGGCAATCATTGATATGATGAGAGTTTGTATCATGAAATCCACGGTATTTCTTGTCCTTTACTCCTTCGGGCGCGATAGGATGTCCTTACGCGCTTAACGCGTCCTTCTTGGACCGAGATACAAAAAGAGCTTATCTCATGCGACATCAAAATCATAAGATCCCTTCTGCTGCTTTACCCATCGATGACCGACCAAAGTAGGCTCTTTTGTCCAGGTCAACTCGCAGCAGCTACTTCATCTTCATCTTCATATTCGGATGCTTCCTCCGAAATCCCGATACATATCAACAACTTTGCACTTGTTCTTCCGAAAACGAGCATCTCTTCGAACCCTTGGGCTTGATTGCTCATTCTTTGTCGGCTTTTGTGCAAGCTGTCCAAGATCTTCAAACTCCATGCCGAATAGCTTGTCTCTAATATGTGGCGATGCCCGCAATGACCAATTGTGCAAGCCGATCATCGGAATAGTCGAGAGAATAGCACATGTTCTTTGCTTCTCGAATCTGCGGAGATACTCCATTGGTGTCTCGCAGTTTTCATCCTCATAGACCACAGATCAACCATCTTCTTCTCATTGGTTCCCGTATAAAAGTACGAATGGAATTTTTGCTCCAATTCGCCCATGTACCAATGGAATTGGCCGGCTGCGATGCAAACCATGTGAAAGCCGGCCCCGTCGTAGACATAGGAAAATATCGATCCTCCAAGCTTCATCGCCAGCTTTCTCCAAGTTGCATCGATATCTACCGACATGCTCAATGGTACGGTATCATCCTCGACCGAGAGAACTTGGTCAAATCCGTTGGTGGTTTAACTCTTGGTGGAAGAGCTACCCTATTGTACCATTCGGGAAAGGAGATTTGTATGCATATGTCGATGCTTTGGTTTCGAGGCCGAATTGATTCGCATCATATCGCCATTCCCGCTTTAGGAGCTCATCATTTGTATCTTTTGCTCCCCGTCTCCTAGAAGGCACTCCCGATGCACTCCCGTATCCTGGATTTGGCAAAGCATCCGAGAGCACCGTAATCGTGAATTCACTATACCCATCTCCATAGACACTCTTCTCGCAATGCTTTGCTACTCGGAGAAATCTTATAAGCGAGATGCGGGTATATCTGTTGTCGCACCAAAAGCTACGACCATGAGTTTGCTTTGCTCGGTCACGGGAGGCTTCTCTTTTCCATCATGAATAGCTCCATCTTTGCTTGTACCGATTATCTCCTCTCCTCCGGTTAACTTCCCCGAAGATTGCTTTAGTGTTGAAGTACACTTGGCCTGACAAGCTCTCCAAATCTTGCTTCAAATCGTTTGTCAACTTGGGACCAAAAGTTTCAGCCATGATTTTGCGGAAGGTGCCCCGAAAAGCCGTGTTGTGATTCAACATAGTGTCTCCTACTGACTTTGTAGATGGCTCCAACTACCCTCTCGCATCTCCTCTTCGTCGAACATCGGGCCGACCAGCGAGAAGAACTCGTGGCGTGCTTGCTTGATCATCACTTTTCCACTCTTGTTCTTGGAAAAGGACATCGACATTTCGATGAAATTGTTCCATTGCTTGCTCCACCATCGGCGTTGCTCGCGGCGGCTCGTCCATGGTCACGTTCGAACGTGACTCGTTGTCAATTTCCGATCCCATCTTATATTGAGAAGTGGTCCCACCGGGCGTGCCAAAAAGTGTGTTGACGCAAAATGTGACCACCCCGCGTCTCACACACAGCAAGCCGGAAAGCCTAGCTTCAATCGGGTGCCGGGCGTCGAATCCGGTGGCGTGCCGATCGATTTGACCTGAAAATCGACAAGGGATAAAACAAGAAGATCATAAGCGGAACGTCTTTGGGTGAGACCGACAGTTCCATCTTTACGGCCCCGAAGCCACTTACGACGACACATAGCTATGGAAGCTATCTCGCCAACGGGATGCGCTCATTCGGCTAAAGTAACATAACCGATGTAAACATAACAAACTAGCCGAATACGGTAAATGAAGACATGTTTGAACAAGATTAAATCATTAAGCATATCAAACTACATCTCATGTTTAAAGCATCATCAAGCACTAAAAATTAAGAATAAGTAACTTATAAATATAAATCGACTAAACAACACATGCATAGGCTACTCCAACTAGTCTCGCACGTCTAGCCTTCATAAACCCGTCGAGCATAAACTCAAGCAAGCTAATCCACCGCATGATACCACTCACTATGAATTTACACCACTCCTTGCTACTAGATCAATCCACCGCATGATACAATCTAGCAATAAAGAGCTAAAAGCACATAATTATCTAACAGATCTATAGATACTTGCTACATGTATAAGCATAACCGTATCGACAAGATTGCCGAATCGGGGTCCATGAAGAAGGAACAAACAAGTAACATATAGAGGAGCCTATCGATTAAACCGATCTCTAGTCCACCGGATGACTAGTTCTAGAGTAACCCAAAGACCTGCATCCGCCGCACGGTACCCGGTCTGTCAAGGCTTATCTACATATAACGTGAATGAACCCGCAACATGTAACAATCTAGATCGATCTAATTCGGCTATATGAGCTTGATCTACTCGGTATTGATTAAGCATGAAAGGAACGACCAACAAACCGAAAGAGTATCAATCTAGATTGGGCAAAAGAGTGTTGCAAATAATTAAACATTAAATAAAGCATGCAACACGTGATAACTTAATGAATCTATTAGACTTTGCCAAATCTAAAAGAGCCGATAACTAGCCTCTAAGCTTAGATCTTAGCCTGCCGCACGACTCATGACCTAATCGAGAAAACTTTGGTAACTAGCTCCTAGCTAATCTTAGCTGCCGCCGCACGACTCATGACTAACATGGAACCCTCTTGATTCAATGCTTAAATCCACCGCATGATACTAGGCATTGCAACAAGACTTCTTGCATCATTATCTAAATCCACCGCATGATACTAGACATGATAACAAGGTTGCCGGGACTTACGGAGGTCGACGGATCGATTGGCCCTCTCGAAGAACTCGACGACACGACTAAAAGGACTCGAAGGGTGGCGCGTAGCCGGTTGTATTGATTTGGTTGTGAACCCTTATTACAATGGTCGAGGGTTTATATTTATACCCCGGGACAGAACATGAGTCCTAAGCACTTACGAACTATCTAAACAAAATTGGAAAGACCGAGACACGCTAACTCTATCCATAATCGGAGTCCTTGACTATCACGACTCCTTCCCTTTCCGTCGCTTCATCTTCCCTTTTGTCGTCTTCAAACGAAGCCGTTACCGACCGCTTCATTGTTTACCGAATACACGGAAATTAGCCGACCGCATACGCATTTGCCGAATTACTCTCCCCGCTCCCTGCGGGTCCACCTGTCATATTCTTGACCAAATTCTGGTGTTAACACATGGGGAGTCTGGTGCTCCCCAAATAACAAATAAACTATCGTCTAATGGCAGGGGCCTTTTATAAAAACCGAAAGAGACCGATCAGGGGTTTACAAATTGACAGAGTAAACGAATAACTCATCTTTTCCCGCCAACGCCCTCCTAGCGCAGTTCTGAGCGCTCCCGTCCTAGAGGCCACCGGCCCGCGTTCGATTCCCAGGTGCGGATCGGCCGGGTCTGGCACCGGGGTTTTCCCCCAAAAAATAAATTTCCAGGTCCTGGACGTACGCGTGGAGCCACAATGGTAGTGCGACTTGCCCATCCCTTGCGGAGCCCATGGGACTTCGTCAATATCTAGAAGGACGTGTGATGTGTGTATAGTTTGTAGGTCTAGTGTGCGCTCTACACTACTGCACAGGGAGACTTTGCCGAGTGCCAAAGCACTCAGCAATGTGGCCGAGTGCCGCACTCGGCAAAGTGCACTCGGCTAAATTTGACTCGGTGAAGAAACTTTGCCGAGTGCTTTTTCTCGGGGCGCACGGTAAAATATTTATATATTTTGCCGAGTGCAATGGAAGGCACTCGGCAAAGTTTTTGCATCGTCACGCCGTCAGCCGTTACTTTAAATTTTGCCGAGTGCAGCACGGCACTCGGCAAATTTGTTTTATTGCCGAGTGCCAAGGTGTGGCACTCAGCAAAGTTTTTTTTTTTAAAAAAATCGACTTTGCCGAGTGCATGTACCGGGGCACTCGACCAAGTTTTTTATTTTTTTTTAGAAAATTCTTTGCCGAGAGCCTGGGCCGGGGGCACTCGGCAAAGTTTTTTTATTTTTTTTCGAAAATTCTTTGCCGAGTGCCCGGGCCGGGGCACTCGGCAAAGAGCCCAAAAAATATTTTTTTTCATTGCACCAAAATAATTGTTTTTATTGCACCGATATATATATAGAAAATATCAAAACCCACATTTATATATCGAAAATGCATAATATATGAGAAGCACACACATATATAATAAATCCATCTAAAATCCATCACAAATATACCAAAGTTCAGCATCTCTAGTTATTATTACATGTTCCACATCCCGAGTTCAACAAAGTACATCTAACAAAGTGGGAGTAACTACTGCGTCGCCGGAGACTGCAAGTTTGGGCACCCGCAGCGTAGGGGTGGACTGCAGTGAAGGGTTGACACGATCAACCGCCGGTGACACATTGTCCACTTGGTAGTTTGAACCCGCCGACGGAGGCTGCACAAAAGAGGAGATTGCATGTGTTAGACTAAAAATTGAAAATTTTGGCAGCACCTCACCTGCACGGGGAGGTTTCCAACCTGCAAGAAAGAGCGGCACGAAGGCCGACAACACAATGGCACGAAGGCCGACAATCCCAACGGCACGAAGGCCGACAACACAATGGCACGAAGGCCGACAATCCCAACGGCACGAAGGCCGACAATCCCAATGGAGTGCTGTATTGAACCTACAGGAGTGAAGTGTCGAACCAGTGGAGCCTGAACTGGAGCTGGAGCTGACACGTCCATTGGAACACCCGTCTTTTCCCCCATGGTTTGCATGATCCGCAACATGTCTGCCACTTGTTCCTGTGTGGCCTCCAGCTGAGCGCTCAGGTGCACGGTCGTCGCCTCAATTTGTGTCAGCTTGTCCTTTGCTACTGTGAGCTCATCCTGTGTTTGTGTCAACACATCCTGCAATGTTTGAATCACATGTTTGAGTATTGCAAATCTGATCAACGTGTGTAAAGTTGAATGTACAATGAGTGAAGCCGGAATTACCTGAAGTTCGTCGACCCGTGATAGTGTTGGAGTTGGCCGTGCACGTATGGGTAGGCTTCTGGCCATGCTCTATGCCCTCACGTCAGAGAGTCTCGGTGCAGAGCTTGAGGAGTCGGCATGGTTGGCCATCCACAACTGCCCGTGCTTCCTGCCTTCCCCTACTCTCACGATCACCTCTGTGTCAAGGGGCTCGGTGCAAACATTGTGCTGTGAGCCACGGAGCTCCCTTACCACCTCCTGGTCGTCTCTGGCCTTGGCGTAGGCAGTCGGGTCGAAGAAAATCTCGGGAGGGGCATCCGGCCTGAAGAGAGCCCCGAACTTCACCGGGCCTTGGTGGGACGTAGCCCATGCCCGGAACTCCGACACCAGCTCGTTAGGGTGTGCCAACTCCTGCGAGATAGACGGCAAGATGATTAGAAATGAGGCAAAATAGAGGGTTGCAACAGTTAAGACAATTCTCATACAAGTGCCTGCTTGTATGCGGAGAGGTTGCGGCTGCCTTGGTGGTGTGATGGAGCGGTCCTCAGTGCCCGTTTCCGCTTGCCTACCGCACGCTTCTCGATGTACACCGTGCTGAGGTACCTCAGGTCCATGATCTGCGACCATGCCGTCCTATGCGACATGCACCACTGGGGCGGCACCTACACATCATCAAGTGTTAGTACAATTTCGAAGCTCAATTCAGGACCTACTAAATCTCAAAACTCAATTGACAAAACTGAAGGTACTGCTCCCTGGTCAGCGTCACCTTTTTTGTGCCGTCTTTGTCAAGGGGCTCTTTCTTAATGGACCTGTAGTAGTCGATGTGGGCCTAGATTCGTGCCTCGTAAATCATGTCATGGACGTACTTGTCGCAGGCTCTGTGTGCCGTCTGAACCGCCATGTCCTCTCGACCACTTTCGACCTTGAAGAACCTCTGCATACAAACACGATGTATCCGTTCATTATTTCAATAAAAGACTTGACCAATGGAGACGTATTGAGGTTCATTGTGAGACACTTACCCAAAAGTGCACCAAAACCCGCTCCTGAGCGGATTCCTCCTCGCCATCGTGTTTGAGTGCGTACCTGGGCCAATCCCATGCCGGCTGCCACGTCCCATGTTTGACCTTCACTTGGTCGGGGAAATGCTTCCTGTAAAGACATCCAAAGACGGTAGCGGGGGTGCCATTTTTGCCAACAGTGCCCTCCACAACTATCCAACCCCTGCATAAGTAATTAGCCAAAAATATCAGTTTCTATTTTGATTCACAATGTATCTTATGAAGTACTGGCGATAACATCTGTAGTTACTTACCTAACACGCACAGGACGAATCAGTGGGCGTCGGTCAGTATGAGGAAGTTGAGGCAGTTTAGTGGGACCTCGCAGGTAGGGCTTCCTCAGAGCAGCACTGTCCTCCGTCTGCTGAGTGCCCTCGTCCAGCAATAAAGTGTATGTGGTCGTGGCCATGGCTGCCATGTGGCCCTTCTCCTGCTCGTCGACAGCCGGGGTAGGAGTCCGGTCCGCCTGCTCGTCGACAGCCGAGGGAGGAGGCGGGTCCCTCCTCGCCCTCATGCTAGGGTGACCCCGGCCCCTCCCTGTCGCACTCCCCGTCCTCGTCCTGGGGTGACCTGGGCCTCTCAGCAATGGCGCTCTCGCCGAGGCCGCCAAAGACACCCCTGGACTGTGGAGCCTCTGGTACACCGAGATCAACGCCCTCTGTGCACGTCCCTCCACCATCTTTGTCCTGTCACCTGCAAGTTACAAAGAATGAACAAGACTTGTTAGTACATACATCACAAATAGTTCAAAATGAATAAACATAACAAAACTTAATAGAACAAATAATATTACATGCTTTAGGTAAAATCTTCATTATTGGGGTCATAGTCCTTGTCATCACTGTCAATATTGTCCAAATGGACAAGGCTATCCGAAGGTTCTATGTCATCTTCATGGCCCCTGCCTAAATGGAATCGCTCAAGCATTTGAATGTCCTTCGGATTTAGCACTACATCTCCAGGGTCATCATCAACAACCATTTCATTGTCCACTTCCATGGCAGTGACACCAGGTAAGACAACCTCAAGTCTACCGGGTAGCACACTTGCTTGACAGAAGTCTCCATCATATGTGTTTGTGAGCAAGGTGTAATCGTCATCGTTTGGAAGAGCCGGGTTACCGTGCGGAGATACCTGGTGGACAATAGACCAACCCTTAAGATGGTCTTTGTCTTGGCATGCGTACGGTGTATGATACACCTGCACAGCCTGTTGGGCCACAATGTAGACATTTGTTCCTTTATAGACGGAATCATGTCTAATTTTGACTATCCCAAGGTCAGGGGTCCGTCTCATTCGTCTAGGATCAAACCAGTGGCACTTGAATATGACAGGTTTAAGAGGCACCCGACCCTCGTATTCATATTCTAGTTCCAAGATCTCCTCAATTCATCCATAGTATCCGACACCATTAGTGCTCGCCGTAAAAACTTGGCTGTTGGTGGTTTTCCGATCGGGCCGATTCTCCTCGTGTTTTGACGTGTCGAAGCAATATCCATTCATGTCATAGCCGGCAAATGACTTCACCCTTGGCTTGAAGCCGTTTGCAACCTGTCTCAACTCATCAGTCATGGATGCATTGACCTTTGCCTGCAAGCTCTAGCAAGAGACATTGTTACACTACTGATACGTACGAGCTACTAAGAAATATCGACGAATGTATCTCCTAAATTGGAAAATGCCTTTTGTTTAAACCATTCAATGAAGTCAGGCCTGTTCGCTCCCACACCCTCTGATAGAAGAGTATCATGTTCGTGCAGGGTGGGATCCCTTGACTGATGCCACTCTTCATGAACAATTTCCCTGTACCAAAGAGAATTAATGGGGTTCGATACGGAATAGTGATTTCTTACTGAAACAAGTTCATTGAGAACTTACTTAATGAATGGCTGAGCCTCGACAAGGCTTTTGAAAACATATATCGTGATTTTGCAAAACTCTTCTGAATCCAATCTCCTGAAGTTTGATCCATGTGCGGTGCCTAGTTGGCCTTTGGAAAGGCTGAGGTTCGTTTCAACTTCCTCAAGATTGTAACAAGGGGTTGGATTATGCTTGCTAGGAAGGTTAGGCTTGTAGTAGGCTGTCGTGAAGTTGCAAACCTCTTCACGAAGGCACGCCTCGGCAATGGAAGCCTCAATTCTGGCTTTATTTGTACACATCTTGCGAAGAGTCTTTAGACATCTCTCGATTGGATAGCACCAACGGGCCTGCACGGGCCCCCCAACTTTGCCTCGGCTGGGAGGTGAACAATCAAATGCTGCATCTGCAAGAAGCCGGGTGGAAAGATCTTCTCCAGCTCACAGACCAACTCAGGTGCCATTTTTTCCTGCTCTGTAATGACAGTCTTAGATAGCTCCTTCGCACAAAGCTGGCGGAAGAAGTAGCTCAATTTTGCTAGCACGCACCAGACATGCTCGGGGACATAGCCTCGAACCATTGATGGTAGTAGCCGCTCAATCCATATGTGGTAGTCACGACTCTTCATCCCATTGAGTTGCATAGACAACAAGTTCACACCCCTGCTCAGATTCGCTGCATACCCATCGGGGTACTTTAAATCCTTGATCCATTCAAGCACTTCCCTCCTTTGACCGATTTTCAAGACATAGGGGGCCTTAGGCCTTCTCCACTGCTTACCTATTCCAGGAGGCATCATCTCTAGGGATGGCCTATCACACAACGTTGCCAGGTCCACTCTAGCCTTTGGGTTGTCCTTAGACTTGTCAGTGTCCATGAGCGTTGCCCAAAGTGCCTCTGCGATATTCTTTTCAGTGTGCATGACATCAATGTTAAGAGGTAGTAGGAGGTCATCGAAATAAGGGAGCCTCGTCAAGCCGGACTTATGAGTCCACATATGTTGCTCACCATATCCCACAAAACCACCATTTTCATTCGGCACGAGAGTGTCTATCTGAGCATGAACCTCGGCCCCAGTCCTCAAGCGCGGTCTAGGGTCCATCACTTTGACACCTTTCATAAAGCTCTTGACGCCTTCTCTGAATAGATGATCAAGAGGGAGGAATTGACGATGTTTGTCAAATGATGAATACTTGCCACCCTTCTTCAACTAAGTGAATTGGATAGC
The DNA here is from genome assembly GCA_018135685.1 of Themeda triandra. NCBI lineage: Eukaryota > Viridiplantae > Streptophyta > Magnoliopsida > Poales > Poaceae > Themeda > Themeda triandra. The sequence goes on along the minus strand of JAENPR010000246.1, from coordinate 519,834 downwards.
TTCCTTGCATACTGGGCATGGGAACTTCCCCTGAACACACCATGCACACATTAGCCCGTACGCCAGGAAGTCATGAAGGCAGTAGTGGTACCAAACGTGCATTTTGAAGCATGTCTTCATAGCTCGGTCATATGTCCACACCCCTTTGTCCCAAGCCTCGATTAACTCATCTATCACAAGCTCCATGAAGACACCCATATGCTTCCCCGGGTGTCCAGGGATTATCAACGTCATGAACACGATATGCTGTTGAAAGGAGACTCCGAGGGGGAGATTGAGGGGGATGACGAAGATTAGCCAACATGTGTATGGTGCAGACATCATACCATATGGATTGAACCCATCAGTTGTCAGCGTGACACGTACATTGCGAGCCTCCTCATCTTTGCAAGGATGCCGCGCATTGAAGTACTTCCATGCATCACCATCGGCCGGATGTATCATATTATCAGGGTTGTACCGCTTCCAGTTTTTGTGCCATGTCATCTGTTTTGTGGACTCCTCAATCATGTACATCTATTGGAGCCTCTCCAGGAACAGAAAGTGGCGTACAACACTCTTTGGGATCATAAGCTACTTCTTCTGCCCATCACCTGAGTCTGCCTCCACGTACCTGGAGGATTTACATTTCGGGTAGTACTTTGCATCCTCAAGGTCTTTCCTAAATAGGACGCACCTGTTCGGATAGGCATGTATCTTGTTATATGGCATCTTCAGTGAAAAAGGATCTTCTCTGACTCGTACAAGTTCTTCGGCATAATGTGTTTGTCAGGTAGCATGTCGCTCCACACGGACAACATCTTGTTGAAGCCTTCTCGACTTAGGTTTAACTCAGCCTTTAGCCCCATTACGTGACCAACGGCATCCAGCTGAGATACATTAGTACGGTCGTGAAGGGGCCTCTGCACCGAGTCCAACATCTGGTAGAAGGCATCTGAGGCAGCCTCCATCTCCTTCTTTTCACGGCATTCAGTGAACTGAGCTTGGTGCAAGTCATCCATCATGTCTACTACCCTGGCATCATCATCAAAAGGCTCAAGCCATGGTCTCACCACCTCCTCCCTGATACGATCGACTTCGCCATGGTGGGTCCACCAGTGGTAGCCCAGGATAAATCCATACAGCATAAGATGTTGGCCCATGGTGAGCCGATCTTTCCTTCTGCCATTCCGACATCTATTGCAGGGACACCACACTAGAGAATGGCCTTCTGCACTCTTTCCAAATGCATGCTCATAGAATTTCTCGACCTTGTCTATGTACAGTGGGTCAAAATCATACGGGCCTCTCCGGAGTGTGTACATCCACTCACGGTCCTCCATCCTCTAACACATGTAATTCCACATATGAGTGACCATCAATTGCATCTACATGGCATGCCTACTCCCTACTAGGTCAGAATAGGTCCTAATCCCACCCACGGATCCGTGGATGAGTTAGTTTCCATGGCTCGCTCCTATCCGAGATGGAATTTTGGCAGCACCTCCCCGCTGTTCTCTGACACACTTCCTGCAAGGGAGAGTGTGTATCTAGAGAACAACAGGGGGGTGATGCCAAAACTCTATCTCAGATAGGAGCGGGCCATGGAAACTAACTCATCCACGCATCCACGGGCTGTCCAAGAAACATGGACTATCCGAAACAGATACGGTCGAAGATATGCAAAGACCCGCATAGCTACGACCGTATCTCTTTTGGACGGGAGACGCCTAACTGGGATACGCGACCTAAGACCATGATACGGATAGAGGGGTTATACCTAGGGGGTGGTGAAGTCAGCAGAACCGCGACACCAAGGTCCCTACGCCTCCCCTCCGGTAGGTCCTGCTCTGCAAAAGAAGAAACACGAGAATAAAGTTCAAAATTTCGGCAACACCTCCCCTAGAAGGGGAGGTTTCCACAACCTGCAAAGAAAGGGCACGATGGCCAACATTCACAATGGCACGAAGGCTGAGTATCACAATGGCACGAAGGCTGAGTCCCACAATGGCACGAAGGCTGAGTATCACAATGGCACGAAGGCCTAGTATCGCAACGACACGAAGGCCGACATTAAGAAAAAGAGGGTGCATATACTTTGGCGGGACGTAAAGACGGAGGCACCTCCTCACCTTCTCCTCCTCGGACTCCTACTCCTCACCTTCCTCCTCCTTCCTCTTCTTCCTCCTACTCTTCCCCTTTTTCTTCTTCCTCCTCCTACTCTTCTCCTCCTCCCCTTCTCCTCCTCGGACTCCCACTCCTCACCTTCCTCCTCCTTCCTCTTCTTCCTCCTACTCTTCCCCTTCTTCCTCTTCCTCCTTCTACTCTTCCCCTTCTTCTTCTTCTTCCACCTTCTCTTTTTCCTACCTTCTTCTTCTTCTTGCTTCTTTCTCCTTCCTTCCTCTTCCTCCTTCCACCTACCTCCTCTTACCTCGGCGGCCGGGAGGCAAGGGGAGGTGGAGCCGGGGCGGATGTGGTCGGGCCAGCACGCTGGCCGCGCATGGTGGAGGCCGGCCTGGGGCCTCCGGTCGTGGCGGTGGCCGCCGGGTCGTCGGGCCGCGGCGCGGCGGCGGCCCGGGGCAGGCGGGAGGTGGCGGCGGGGCTGTGCGGGGCGGGGCCGGATAGCGGGAGCGGCAGAGTGGCGGCGGCGGAGCTGGGGAGCGACGGCGGCAGAACGGGAGCAGCGGGGCCGGGAGGACGGGGCGGGTGGGAGGATGGGAGCGGCGGGGCCGGGAGGACGGGGCCGGGCGGGGCACCACGGCGGCGGCGGGGCTAGGACCCGGCGGAGGAGGGCGGGGCGGGGCGGGGCGGGGCTGCTGGGCGCGCGGGTCGAGGTCGGGGTGGGGAAAGACTTAGGGTAAGAAATGGGGTTGGGCCGAGCTGCCTTATCCTTTTTTTTCTAAACTTTGCCGAGTGCCCCAGGGTTTGGCACTCGGCAAAGACTGTTTGCCGAGTGTTGCCCCAAGGCACTCGGCAAAATATATTTTTTTTTAATTTTCGACCCAAATTTTTTCTGTAGCATGGGCAGAGTATTTGAAACTCTAATATAAAGTTTGGTGTAATTTTGACTTTTTTGTTATATTTAGTAAATTAATTTCGTTTCTGTGAATTTCTCGGCGTATTTCCAATTTGAACTGCAGGTACATGAAATAATAGAATTGGGCCATCCAAATAATGACAGTCATGATGCTTAGCGTATGTTGACACCGTATCTAGGAGGTCACATGAAATCTCGAGCATCTCCTTGACGTAACTTGCCGATCTACTTGGTGGAAAAGTGAATTCAAATTATAAAAACGTCAAACAAAGTCAGAAAATCACGAAACTTGGTGACACGTCGTATTATCGCATGTATAGTCTGTGATAAAAATTTGAGAACGTTCCGAGCAAGTTGCGGCGTCGGATGTCAAAAACCCAATTCCATTATTTCATGTACCTGCAGTTCAAATTGGAAATGCGCCGTGAAATTCACAAACGAAATTAATTTACTAAATATAACCAAAAAAGTCAAAATTACACCAAACTTTATATTAGAGTTTCAAATACTGTAGCAAGGCTACAGAAAAAAAAACTTGGACCAAAAATCAAAAAAAAAAATATTTTACCGAGTGCTTTTGGGGGGCACTCGGCAAAGATATTTTGCCGTGTGCATGACACTCGGTAAATTTTTTTTCAGATTTCAAAACAAACTTTGCCGTGTGCAATGGCATGGCACACGACAAAATATGGCACTCGACAAAATTGTTTTCATGGTTTAACATTAATTTTGCCGAGCGCCAAGACATTGCACATGGCAAAGTTTTTTTAAAAAAAAGAAAATAAAACTTTACCGAGTGCTATGGCATTGCACTCGGCAAAGTTTTTTTTTTTGAAAAAAGAAACTTTGCCGAGTGCCGGGGCACCGTACTCGGCAAAGTTTTATTTTTTAAAAATAAATTCAAACTTTGCCGAGTGCAATGGCTTGGCACTCGGCAAAGTCTCACGGCGACGGGACACCGTTGACGGCATCAGAAACTTTGCCGAGTGCCGGGCCACTGCACTCGGCAAAGTTTTCATTTTGCCGAGTGCAATATTTTGCCATGTGCAATGCACTCGGGCAAACTAGTCTTTGCCGTGTGCATTATTTTGCCGTGTGTCGCACACGGCAAAATATTGCTTTGCCGAGTGCCCCGATAAATTGCACTCGGCAAAGTTAAAACACTCGGCAACGTCTCGCTGTGCAGTAGTGCTAGGGTGTGTGTCTGTGTGCATGTGCGTGTGTGTGTGTGTTTGAGTGTGCGTTTAGATACTATAGCTGTACCTTAGTAGTCTAGTCTCAACACAAACTCATCTTTTCCCATCATTATCAGTCTTTTTCAACTACGATGTTTGGCTTCATATCCTTCCTCCTGACTCATGCATGCTCGGGGGCTGGAGCCTGCCGGTTAGACCCTCCAGCGTCCTCTCTATTACGCAATACCGTGCAAAGGCTCGGGGGCTACCATGGTCTGTGTAAATGATAGTTCTTATATAATCTAAAGACTCTTTATACAAACATTTTTCTATTGTTTAAACAAAGAGTTGGGGGCTTTTTCCAAACGTGTTGGCCCGAATGTGATGGCTGAGGGCTCCAGAGTCACGACACTTTCTAGTCGTTCATACTGCTCTAATTATCATATTTGCGAGTGAATTTACTATTTTGCAGATTACCTATTACTATCAAATGGATCGTGCCTGTCACGCTCAACACAACATACATCAACATGAGTTATGTTTCAGTTGTCAAGTTTATTCATGCAATATTTGCTCTATTCTCTACTCGGTTATCAGTTAACCCGAATAGAGAGTCGGGGGCTACTACAATACTCATATCACATAACCAAAAATCGAGCTATTATCAAGTGTGCTTGTTTCAAGGGACTAACGCATAGAAGTCCGCTCGAGTCTCAGCTACTAACGCCCCAAACAAACTCTGCGCACTAGTTATATTGACTAATTTTCATTCTCGCCAAAAATTCAAAGAAGCAATTTTATTGTCTTATATTTCTCTATAGAACCCTTCAAATGTACCATCGAGGCTGGTTTCTAATTGTTTTGTTTTAAGAATTGGAAACAGGATATACTCAGAATTATGCTCCATCATCGACCCCAATTTACAATCAGGGGCTCTGTTGTTCATCCACCCGAACACATGTTTGGGCCTTAACGATGACATCATCGTCTGCTAAGCGACTCTAAATGTTTAGAGTCTACTCCGCGGAATACATAGTACGGCGGACTGCTCGAGCTAGTCCAGAAAGCTATAAATTCCCAAACATGACTTAAACATACTAGATAGCTAGCGGAAAATGCAGACAGTCACCACAACGTTTATACAACGCACCACATATCAAAAAGCTTGTTAACAAGTTCGGCTTCGGGAGCTGCAGCCAGCCGGCTACTGACTATACGGCAACGGGATCTACTGTGCCACTGCGAAACTCGATCAGAATAGCATGGTGATTGCTCCTGGCCGCACTTGCATCAACGACAAGTTGCTGAAATCTTATTCGGCTCACGACGATGGCTTGTGAAGTCAAGATGTGCCAGAAGTCTATCACCATCGTATGGCGAACATGCAAGAATAGAATACGACATATTCGGCCATGCAGGCTAACCAAAAACGAGACGTACATGTATACACACATGCACGTATGTCATCGAGCAAATACGGGAATAATTTCTATTGCAGCCGGCATCAGCATGAGATCAGCAACTGCGACAAATCGGACCCGCGTTTAGATCCTTCAGCGGACTACGACGGCGTCCTACTCTGCCGACACCGCCTCGACCGAGTTTGACTCTGCAGGTGCTGACACCGACTCCGACTCCATCCCGCTGATTTCGACTCTGCAGAGACATGCGAGCGAGCCGTCCGAGAAAACCGCCTGAGCCGCGAGCGAGCCACAAGCAAGCCGTCAAGCAAGACGTCGAGTCGCAAGCATGTGCTATATCACATCCATCTATTTGGATATTGCGTCTCCTCTACTCGGCCATTGCCACTGCTGGAACAAGAGCTCGGGGGCTAATAGCCAGCTCCCGATTAAAATACTCGGTCGCGAAGTACCTGATTGCGAGGTGCCCGATCACGAGAAATTCCAACGATAAATCTTCTCAGATCCAGAGGACTAGATTGAGAGCACCCGATCAAGGTGCCTGATCATAAAGTTCCCAAATACCAAAACTTCATTACATAAGTCCCGATGACTACAAAATGCCCGATCTCAAGCGATCCCGAGACATATTACACCACTAACCGAGGGGTTTGGGTCGCCGGGGCGGTGCGGGCCACGGCGACATGCCATGGATGCCCGCGTGAAGCTCGCCGGAGATTGGTGAAACAGCGCTGAAGGGCACGGATGGCCAAGGGGAGGGTACAGGGAGGTAGAGCGCGGCCTCGTGAACTCGGGAAGGGGCTTCTCGGCAATGGTCGCTGGCCCAATACGACGGCAACGGCAGCGAAGCGGGTCAGCCTACTGTGGCGGGCGTCGGCGAGTTCGTGCTCGTGCGCACAGCAGAGAGGGAGAGAGAGGGCAGGAAAGGTACTGGAGGGTTCCTCACCTCGCTGCGAACGTCTCCGAGGTGGTCTCGTGGGCGCGGACACGATTGGCGAGGAGATCGACGACAGCGGATCGACGGCTATAGCGGCAGCCCCAGGCTAGGGCTGGTTTTTTTTATCGGCCGAAAATCACCGATATTTCCGAAATTTCCCTTCTATCCGTAGGGTCTGATAAAATTAGATATCGGCCAAAATTTTTTCTGTTTTTTCCTACTTTTACTCAGATGGTCCAAATTCAGCCGCGCGATGATCTCGTACTCATAATGTTTATCTTTGTTTTTATCTATGAACAAGTGATGTTTAATAGTATAGGAATAGTTTCAAATCAAATTCTACGATTTTTTTTAAAATAAATTTGAATTTCTTTAACTTTGGTCCGATATTTCCGATATATCTTGTTTATCCTATTTATCCATGACCTTCGATAAATTTTTATTTCCGAGAATGAAAACCTTCTAGGGCACGGGGTAGCGGTGCGACTGCTGCTAGGGTTTAAAAGGGGCAAGGTGCACAGGGCGAGGCCCTTTATAGGCGTGTGGAACCTCGTGTTGTGCGCTCGAGACAAATCGATGGCGGCGGTGTACTCCAGCTGATGCGGAGCGGTGGGGAAGACGCCCCCCTGTGGCAGAGGAGTGGGACCGAGGCGTCAGCGGCTCAGTGCGGCTTGGCGAGCGGGGCCCGTGTGGCAGCGACTCAGGGAAAGGGTGCGGAGCGGCTGAGGCGGCGGGCTGTCGCTGGCTATGGTTGCTGGGCTGGCCCAACAGGGAGAGCGCGTGGGCTTAGGGAGCAGGCCGTCTGAGCAGGCGTGAGGCAGGGCGCTGTTGGGCTGGCAGGCCTGGCGCGCGTGGGGCAGTGGCGGGTCGAGCTAGGCTAGAAGCAGGGGCATGCCAGAAGCAAGACGAAAAAGAAAAGAAAAAGGAAAAACTTTCCTATTTTTCAATAGGGAATTTGAAATGGATTTTTGCACAAATTTGAACTGGTTTTGAAACATAACTTTTGAAGGATCATTTTCCAAAAACCGAAAAGGACCTATCGTTGTTGGACCGGGTTTAAGAAATTCATTTTCTCATACAACAAAGACAATGCAAAGACACAAAAGCAACAAACAAATCACATTAATTTTTGTGAAAGTTTTATAAAACCATATTTTCTCATTTTGTATTGACAACAAATAGGTAAATCTTGGAAAATTTTAGAAAAATTATAAAACCTTTATTTTATTTAGTGTTTTGTATTCACAACCCAAAGTACTATTTTGGGGTGTGACAAATCTACCCCACTTAACATGAATCTCGTCCCGAGATTTAGAGAGACTGGGGAGAGAAATAAAGTAGAACATCAAGGTTGTTTCGACATTTATGAGATAAGATGAAAGAGTTGGGGATTGGCATAGGTTGAGAAAAAAACATCAAGGTTAATCTTCGGGTCTTCTCATTATGAGGTGTAAGGACAAGGAGTCAAGATTAGCAAAAGATGATAAGAAGAAAAAGATCGATCTCTAGGTCTTCATGTCTTGTGATTGAGAGATACTTGAGATTGATTATGTTGTTAGCGGACGCTACCCCACTTATCAAAACTCTTCTTTATCTTTCAAAAAAAAAAGTCCATGAGTACATCTTTTCGTTGGAACTGTCTTTAGGGGTTTCCTTTGGAGATTACCACTTTAAACAACACACAACACCACCCACCCACCTTAACAAGAATCTCATCCCAAGATTCGAAGGGACTAGGAAAAAGGAAGATAAACAAAACAAGGTTTTTGAAAGTATGGAAAAAGTGAACTTGGTAAAACATTCCAACGTCTCAACTTGTAAATTAGCCTCGCAAGTGACTCATGTCTCACGTTTAAAGCTTGAGAACAAAGGGACTTGACTAAAAGGACTACCCCTCTTAAAACGAGGGTTACAACTAACTTGAAAATAGAAGCTTTAATCTCAAAGGCATAACTAAGCTTCATATGACACCTGGAGTGTTAATGTCCTTCTTTTTTTTTTTGACACGAAAACTGTGGGGGAGATCCCCACAGTGTCATTTTGTATTATATTTAAAAAAAACCAGAGTACAGGAATACATACATGGGTTTAGCTAAATGCATCAAGCCAAGCACAGAAGGATGACCTAATGTCCTCCTTCAATCTATAAGTATGAAGCAAACACTGTTTTTTAAAATTACACCACCGTAAGGTTATTGTCGGGTCTCTTCGCTGGAAAACTTTATCATTCCTGAGCTTCCACGACTCCCATGCTGCTATAAGTTCTGTTTCAGTAAAACAAGGCATCTGATGGTTGGCTCGGGCTTGCATGAATCTGTCTTGTAACTGCAAACTGTTGTCCCAGACAATTGATAGCTTCATCCAACAGTCCTGTGCAAATGGACATTCGAAGAACAAGTGATCTATGGTTTCCAGGCAGCCCAAAGTGCACATAATACAGGTTGGGGTTCCTGGGATATTCAGGTTTCTTCATTGCAACATGTCTTTGGTGTTCAGACGATCTACCATAATTAGCCATGCAAAGAACCTGATCCTTGGGATGCATCTGCATTTCCAAATCACCTTGAAGGACGAGTGCGCTTCAATGTTTTTGAAAACATTTGAGTAGCTCTCCCACATTGGAAACCATTTGTCACTATTTGCTGGATCGAGCTCAATTGATTGCAAATCATCCTGCAGGTTCTGAAACTCTATGAAGGCTTCATTAGAGAAGGGTAGCATGAATATGGAGTCAAGATCTTCAGCTTGGGTTATTTCATAAACTGAAATTTCTTCTCTTTTGGCATATGATGCTAGAGTGGGGTATCTCCAAGAGAGGATTCCACTCTCCATCCACAAATCTCCCCGAAAATACAGTTTTTCCATCAGCAATCGAGCACCATGCTATTCCTCTGAAAAGAATGTTGAGCCTCAAAACATCTTTCCACCAAAATGAACCCATCTCTCTAGCTGCATGGGGTTCACGGTTTGAGTAATATTTTGACCATATCATTCTTACCCAAGGGATGTCAGCTCTATTGTAGAACTTATTTAGGTGTTTCATAAGCAAAACATCATTCTGCAGCCTCAGATTGATCACACCAAGTCCTCCCTTTTCTTTTGGCAACTGAACAGTAGGCCAAGCCACCAGGTTTCCTCCTTTTTTCTTCTCAGAATTGCCTCTCCAGAGACACTATTTTCTAGCCCTGTCAATATTCTCTGACTCCTTGTGGCAATTTAATTGTGCACATTGCATGGGTGGTGATTGGGGTGATGGCTGAATTTAGCATTTCCAATCTGCCGTGTGGGATAGCCAAGTAGAGCATGCTGACAGTCTTCTCTCTACTCTATCCATCAATGGTGTGAGGTCCTCCATTTTTGGTTTGGTTGTCCCCATTGGCAACCCAAGATAAGTGAATGGCATACATCCAATGTCACAGCCAAATGTACCAGCAAGTATGAGCATCTTTTCAGGGGTTACATTAATGGGGTACATCTGTGACTTGGAGTAGTTAACCTTTAAGCCTGTGGAATCTGCAAAACTCTGTAACAAAGCCTTAAGAAAGAACAACTGTCTGGCATCAGCTTGCATCAAAAGCAATGTGTCATCTGCATATTGTACTATAGGAAAGTCTTCCCTTGGCTGTGGCAGAGGCTTAATCAGAAGATTTGTGTTGCAGGCATGGTTGATAATAACTTGGAGCAGTTCAGCAGCTAGTACAAATAAGAGGGGGGATAATGGATCACCCTGCCTTACCCCCCTTTTACATTTGATGGATTTGCCAGATACACCGTTAAGTAGCACTGCAGAGGAACCTGAAGAAAGGATGCTGGCCACCCACTGAATCCATCTGTCAGGCAGTCCAAGATGGATCATCATTTGGATAATTGTGGAGTGCTCAACTGTATCAAATGCTTTCTCAAAGTCCAACTTTAGTATAATGATCTCTCTCTTGGATTGGTGGCATTGGTGTATGTACTCATAGCTCCAAGCAAGGCAATCCTGAATAGTTCTGGTTTTAATGAAACCATATTGATTTTGATGCACTAGGTTTAGAATGACCATCTGTAATCTGTCAGCTAGGATTTTTGTGATAAGCTTCAAAGAGATGTTCATCAATGAAATTGGTCTGAAGTCACTTACTGTCTCTGGGCTATCTTTTTTGGGCACCAATGTGATGAAGGAGCTATTAATACATTCTAGATTGACCTGGCCATTGTAGAAGTCCATACAAAGAGAATAGAAATCATGCTTCAAATTCAGCCAACACTTTTTGAGGAAGAAGGCATTGAAACCATTTGGCCCGGGGCTTTGTCGGGGAGGCATTCTTCGACAATCATATCAATTTCTTTAGTCAAGAAAGGCATGACTAAAATCTCCGGTTCGGTACAAGTTGGATGAGGCTTGGCGAGATCAAACAACATGACCGGTAAAGCAGTAGTGCCCATTCTATGCTTAAATGAACTCCATAATAACCCAACTTTTCCAGCATGATCCTGAATCCAGGCTCCTTTGTCATTTTTAATTTATGAGATGGAGTTTCTTCTATAGGATATTGTTGCCATGCTATGGAAGAATTTTGTGCACTCATCCCCAAACTTTATTCTGTTAACAGTGTACCTATTTCTCCAATATGTGTTCTTGCATTTGAGCCAATGTTTGAGTTGCCTCTTCACAATTAACCTCAGATTCATCTCAGGATTATAAAGTATTCTTTGGTCTTCAATTTCATCCAATCTGCAAATCACCACATTACAGTTTGAGATCAACATCCTGAGATTTGAAATATTTTTACTCCATGCCTTCAATCTTGCTCTTAAAGCTTTGAACTTGACTGTAATATTTTTTTGCCCTATCAAGCGTGGAACCAGCAGAAGACCAATAGTTCTGTACAACTTCCATGAAGTCAGGTTGATGTGCCCAATAATTTTCAAATCAAAAAATGTTTGCTCTCGGTATTCTTGTGCCAATAGAGATCTTGTAGGGAAGGTGGTCAGAAGTTATTTTTGCCAAAGGCAGAACCTCAGTATTGGGATATTCAAGAGTCTAATTTGATGAAGTAAAAAACCAGTCCAACTGTTCCAACAAAGGATTCTCCTGCATGTTACTCCAAGTAAATGATCTCCCTTTTAGAGGCAGTTCCACTAAGCCCAGGTGCCCTATGGCATCATTGAAAATTAAGGTATCATTGAGGTTGCCACCAGGTCGATTTCTATTACTAAGTGACCTATAAAAATTGAAATCCTCAAGGAATAACCAGTTTTCATCGTCTTGTATATCATGCTCTCTGAACCAATGTTTGAACTCTGTACGTGCCGGCTCATCACAGGGGCCATAGACCGTGGTGAGTTTCCAGGTATCATTGTTGTGTACTGACTGAAAGGAGCAAGTAATGCGGAACTGCCTTTTATCAATGATGTTACCCCTGAACACGGCACTATTCCAAGCTAAGAGGATCCCTCCAGACGCTCCAGAAGATGGAATGAAATCAAAGCTATCGAACCTCCTCGGTGCAAACTTGCGAACATATGACATTTCAAAATTTTCTCTTTTTGTCTCCTGGAGACAGATCACAGAACAAGAGCTTTCCTCTATTTTATCTCTAACTGCGTCCCATTTATCCGATCTATTAATTCCTCGAATATTCCAGTAAAGTACACTCCAATCACGTGTATCCATAAATAACCAGTAAAAGATCGAGCAGAACTGATCTCACCAGGAGAATCAGTGGAAAATCGAGGTAGTTTGAAAGCCCAAATAAGAATTAACATGGATAGCAGCATTATGACAGAAACGGTCCAGTACTTCGACAGGAGACATGACAGAGTTGCAGGAGCAGATTACAACCAATCCAGACTTAGACTTTGAGTTCAGACAGACTAGAATGATGACAAGTAGACTAAGATAAAGATAATGGACTCGATACTGGGCAAAAGCACTGATAGATGAAGACTCGCAGGAAGACAGGCCACCAGACTCCTCTAGTCGTCCTCGTACCCCCTTGTCATATTTGGTCATCTTCACCATCGTCCGGTACTTGAGAAGACGGCGCCCGCATAAGCGCATCATGAGTAAGATCACTAGGATCTACTCCACATTGTATCCCCCAACTTTGAAGAGTGGCAATAGAGACAGGTTTAATCTCACCTGTAACCTCATCAACTTCAACTAACCAGTTTTTGGCGCACTTGGACGGCTCTTTATTGATTCTGACTTGGCGATAACCCTCCGTGCCAGAGGAGAGTCTAGTGCTACGTCGGACAAATTTTTGTGTTAGGGGAGTATGGGAATCAGAACTAGAGATTAACACTGGGAAAGCCATACCCTTTCTTTTGTAGGAGACATGATCAGGGGCCATTTGGGATTGGGCTGGTGGACTGAGGGGCTGAACAATAGTATTCTGATTCAAGTTCAATTCATCCATGCCAGTGGTCTGGCCCAAGCTGATCTCTGGGCAGCCCATGTTGATCTCTACACTAGGCTCCAGAGCATTGGTTGTCACTGTAGAATCTTCAGACAGAGGGCCTATTCCAGACAGAGGAGCTGTTCCCTGAATAACTCCATGTACATCCATGACTAGAGGGGTCAGAGTTTGCATCTTTGGCAAGTGCTGCACGCCTCCATTGCAGCACTGCAGGAAAAGCCTTGAGCAGAATCACTGCAGGAGCTGGGTTCCATCGAACTATCTGCATGTGTGGAGCCTAAATAACACTTGGTTCCTAATCATTCTGAATGCTGAGCAGTGTGTTATCTATGAAGATCGGTCTCAATCTAATGGTTCCAGGACCAAAACTGCCACCAGGTATATCTCTACGATGGAATAGAGATATGGTAGCACAGTGAGTTCTAGCAGCATGGAATCTGGCTCTCTCTTCCTCAAGGCTAGCAGAGTTTGCATCACTTTCTGAAGAGCTGTCATCTAAAGGCAGCATGACCTCCTCAATACCAATGTCTGGCCCATTGGCCCTTAAGAACCTCATCGAAGAGCCTGACATGTCCAAGTCTAGTAGCTGTTGGGGCACTGTAGGGTGCTGAGGGATTTGTTCTTCATTAGCATTGTTGTTGGCACCATTGTCAGCCACAAAGATAGCTGGATCCCATGGTTGCCATTCTTCACCTCCCTCTGGTTCCTGCTCCTGATCATCATCCATAGCATCTTCATCTGCCTCCTCCATCAAGTCATCATTGTCATCCCCAAGAGCTTGCTGAAACTGAGCTGGTTGGAACAGCTGACCTGGCACGGGGTGGGGGTTGCCTCCAAACACCCCAAGATTATTTGCTGCTCCTTGTTGCTCTTGCTGCCAGTTTGGCTCCTGCTGGTTTCCACCCATAACTACTGGACCAAACTCAGGGTGTGGTTCACCATCAACGGGGATAGGGTCTTCGTCTGCTGGAAATGCATCTGGGAAGTGGCCATCAAGGATGTAGACCGGAACAGCCCACGACCTCCCCATGCCTCCCAGCATGGTGCCTCTTGATACAATCAGGCCCCTAGGCACTCTGTCAGGGTGTAGAAGCAAGCACTGTGCTAGGACGCGGGACATATTCGCATCATGGTACCATTCAAGAAGGCAACCAAAGGGTGATACCGCTGAATTTACATAGACATCCTTTTGAAAATCAAGTGGAAAGGCCAAGAACATAATCCAGCAGACCCTGATATAGGTACAAGATCTATGATTGATACCCTCATCATGCTTAACCACTCGAATAGTCTGATTGTTGGCAGTGAAGAATGGTGACTCTCTAACCAGTTGATCACGTTGAGAGACGTTGTGCAACTTAATCAAGCCAAGACCCAGGGGACTGAGAAAAGCGGAATCAATATTAACCCTCTGGTGGTGCTCCAAGAAATTGCAGACCTGAGTGAGACGAGGACGTAGCTGATCTACATGAGCCGGCATTGGGTCGAGCGTGACAATGGCGTAGTCTTGATGTTCTCTGGTTGGCTCGCCCCCAAGTGCCATCCTCCCACGCGCCGGCCGATTCCATCCATGATTCACCATCAGCCCGACGACAAGGAAAGCTTGAGGATTTACCGGGAAGTTGGCCATTGTGCCAACCTCGCCGGCAGGGTGATCGGTGGTGGTGTTGGTGGTTTCTTGATTGTGGTTTTCTAAAGGGGAGGAACTAAAGTTGGGCGGCGGCGGTGGAGGGGGAGGGTTTTGTGAATGAGGAGAGGAATTCGAGAAGGCACCCGTATGTACCGAATTTTCAGCAGATAAAATATTTTCCTATTCATCAGCTAAGGAAGTTGGAGAGTCCGTCGGGGCACGAGTATCGAGGGCATCCTGATTGCTCGGTGTTTCTGTTACTTTCTTTTTTACCATCTCCTGGATATGGAATTTGGGCCGCCATTCCACCTGAGGCAGCGTCTGGGAGACATAGGGCCTGGGCCTCCAAGCTCTGTTGTATTGACTGGACTGAACAGACCTAGGAGCTCTGCAATATCGCTGAATGTGGCCTAGGTCCAAGCATCTGGCACAGCGCACCCTAGAGCGGCAAAACCTTCTGGTGTGGCCCAGATCCAGACACCGGTAGCACACCACAGAGCGGCCTAGCTGCTTTGAATTTGAATTCTAAGAAGGACCCGCCATGTCTCTCGCCGCGATCATCGGTTTGACTGGGTGCACCGTTGAAACTCGATCCGAGTTCACCGTGTTCTTGACCAACCAAATCCTATCTTGACCTTAGTGTGATACTGTTACACCTCGAAAAGATGAGGGAACTTTGTCTTTATTTGATCCTCATTTTCCCAAGTTCCTCTGATTTGTTACTCCATTGAACTTTGCACACTTTAAGCACTCTTCCATTAAGGGTCCTCTGAGCTATTTCTAGGATCCTAAGGGAATAATCATGATATGTGTAATCATCTATCATATTGAGCACCTCCAAAGGTGCTTGTCCCTATAACACCCCTGGTGTTACAAATTTAATAAAACCTTAATCATGATCATATCATGCATAATCATTAAGCAATAAGGCATAAATGCATTTCATGTTTCAAGTATAGCATGTTCATGTTGCATATGCCATGTTTATATGTTCCATGGAATGATGTCAATTGTAGTGATTAAGCAACTTTGTAAATTTTTGGTATGAAGTGTGTACTTTGATAATGTGCTATTGGTTGTATGTTTGATAAGCAATTTAACACAAATAAAAAGTACCAAAGTTTTGAATAAGTTATATTTTGTAAAACCCTAATTTGAAGTTCAAATTAAAAATTTGAAAACCTATTTTCAAAACTATTTGTAACTTGAAGATGGTTCCAAAAGCAAAGTTGAAGATCTTGGGAAGTTGAGCAACTTTCATTTTTGGAGAATTTCAAGTTGTTACACAAATTTTGGAGTAATTTTTGAAATCGAAAAGAGGGAGAGGGGAGCTACGGTAACCTCGGCGAGTTGCTGCCGGGTGCTCATTTTGGCTGCGACTTTGCGGTAATTCCCATGCGTGGACGCATGACCGGGCTCGCGAAGCCGCCGGCTGAAAGCCATGACATCGCCCGCGCCCATTTGAGTCTGCGCCGGCTGCTATTCTCCTCTTTCGTCCTCCTCTGCTCCATCGTCGGTGAGCTCTCTTTCTCTTTCCTCTTTTTGCGTCGCCGCCAGCAGAGCTCCACCCGCCGTTAAAAATTGGCCGCAGCCACTCCACCACCACCCAATTCCATGCGCCCGCAGCTTCACCTTGACCTTGCACTCCTCCCAGACCCGCTCGCCTCGCCTTTCTTCGCTTAACGTGGGCACGTGCACCATTTCTGTTGCACCGGCTTGCCATGGCCACTGTGGGCCGCCTCACCCTGGTCAGCCCCTACGGCTACTTTCTCTCCTTTCTCTCTTTTGTTATGGGTTCGCCTTGGCACCATGAAGTCTATCGGCTTGACGGTTTTCCTTTTAGTTCACAGGACAGGCTGGAACGACGCCACTGCCACTGGTCCACGCCGTCGGATCCGCCCGTAATGCTGGCAACTGTGTCTATGCAATTCCTGCCCCAACCAACTCCGCAGCAGTGTCCGTGGTGAGCTCTTGTTCCTTCCTTGCCTTTTCGTTTATTCTCTACCGCCGCCGTTCCGTCGGAATGCGCCCGCCATCATCGGCGAGCTCGCGCGCACGTGGTCAGCCGTACTCTACCTCTGCCATCGTCGCCTGATGCGTGTCGCTGCTGCCCTGTGTGGTCGTGGCAAAGCCTTTGCTAGTGCCCGACAAATGGCACTCGGCAAAGGCTGCTTTGCCGATCAATTTTTTCCTGAGTGGCCTTTGCCGAGTGCAAAGGAGCCTTCACTCGGCAAAGAGCCTGAATCCAGTAGTGATATTGAAATGAACGAGTTAGTCAATGAGGATAAGGAGCCAGATTGGAACGAGTATGCCAAGCAGCAGGACTTGTCGGGGGAATTCAAGGCATACAAGCTATCCATGGGGGCTAGGGCAGCGAGAACAAGGAACAAGGCAAACTCCCTGAAGAACAAATCTCCTCATTGGCTCGTCTCGTGTGGCTACACAAGGAAAGTGCCTCAATGGGACATGGAACTTGAGGCAATGGAACGGCACGATATTACACCGCAGGCTGCCAATTGGGAGGTCAAATTGGTCCAGTACCTTTTCACGAGGGGGGCATACAACAACCATGACGGGAGAATTGCCGCCCCAAGCAATGCCATGGAAGACCTCGTCCAAAAGGTGGCTTCATTCAATGAAAAGGTGAAGCAACGGAACCAGAAATCTAACAGGGAGCATGACATGCTCACCCAAGCACTCATAAAAATGGAGCACCCTGGTCAAACAAGAGGGGCCGGATATATTCCTTTCAACATAGCATTCGAGGCTAACTGTTGGTGTTCGCTCCAAGGACCGAACACCAGTAAGATCGAACCGAAGACTAGAATGAAAGTAAATGACGAAAGTAAACAATGAATGCTTACAGCGAAATGAAACAACTGCTTTATTCCATTCCAGCATCGGTCCCCTTACAAAATGCCCCTGGGGGTCTATTTATAGTAGTCCGTGGACTTCTACATGACTAAAATTCCCCTGAGCCTAGCCTTCTATCCTCTACCATGTGAAGGGCAAAACTGTCTTTTCTTCCTCCAAACCGACCTTCGGTCCTCCTCAGGTCAGCCCAACCCGGCCCACGAAGCTCGGCCCGTCATCCATCTGCAACAAACCAAATATCTGTACAAGGCAAAATGGCCGAATTGGAAATCTAAACTCAAATTCGCCTCAGCTTTCGACCCCAATGTGAAAGCTGCGACGCACTCTGCTCCCGACTGGAGCACGACTTGAGGCGAAAGGCTTTGCCTCTCGGCTTTCGCCTAAATCATTCGGCCGCCAGGACAAACATCGCCTTAGGCGAAAGTCTCTGCCTCTCATCTTTCGCCTAAGGCTTTCGACTGCCGGAACTTTGGAACCTGTCTCAGGCGAAAGTGTTTGCCTCTCAACTTTCGCCTAAGACATCCGATCGTTATCATAGGGAGCGCTGTCAGAGGTGAAAGTCTTCGCCTCTCAACTTTCGCATAAGACACCCGATCATCACAGGGAACGCTGTCGCAGGCGAAAGCCTTTGCCTCTCAACTTTCGCCCAAGACATCCGATCGTCGCTACTTTGGGGACGCTGTTTGAGGCGAAAGCCTTTGCCTCTCATCTTTCGGCGGCGAACTGGTGAAAGGGGGTGGACCACTTCCGACCTACCCCCAACAGTAGCCCCTTAGCGTTATCCTGGCTCAACTCGTTTGGCCAAGATGCGCTGACCAATCTTTCGCCAACGCCGCCCCCAGAATTTGTTTGAAAATTCAGTGATCTTTGATTTCTCAACTTTCGAAATTATATTTTTGAATTTTCGACCAAATTTTGAATTTCCCGCCAGTTTCCTTCATTAATGTTGGAATTTTTCATTTTCTTGATTTTATTTTTAATCTTCATTATCTTCTCGGGATTCGTGCCCGGTGGGAGCGGACGCGTCGGCTCGCAAATCGAGGCGACCGTTGCCGACCGCGCCTATATAAGCCGCGGCCCCCCCGAAGAATCTCACCCATTTGCAAACTGCTGCCTACACGCTCGCAGCTGCTTGCTTTCGCTTGTTCCTTTCGCTGAGCGCTTTCGCTTAGAGGCTGTGCTTGGAGCTTTCGGCTTGTGCTTTCGCCACGAGCCCGTGACGCTTCCGACTTGCTTCCGGTAAGTTTTGTCTTCTAGCTTTCGCCTTCCGCCTTTATTTCTACTTTCAAGTGTTTTTTTTATTTCGGTCTTTCGCGTTTTTAGATGGCGAGTGAATCTTCTTCCGTGAATTCCTCTCGTTCTAATTCTTCAGAGCATTTGTCTTCTGCTAACGACGAGGATACCAAACAAGTCCCTACTAGCTCTAGTTCGGGAGACAGCTCGGAAGGTGAAGAGCAACCTGCTCCCCAATTCTTGCTTTGTTCCTCTCTTCGTGCTTTTGACGCATCGGAAGATGTTGAAATTGACGACACTTTCGAAATTCCTGCTTTTCTTCCTGCGGATGAAGTTGATCTCTCCCATCATCCGGATGACCAATCTGAGCCTGATCTTGGTGAAGCTCCAGCGAATGATTCTGACGCTGGGAGCGATAATGAGTCAGAGGGTATAAATGCGGAAGTTACTGCGACCTCCCAGGCCAATCTTAAGCCGAAAGATTTCCCTCGTGTTTCGGTTTATGAGCTGAAAGTGTCAAAAGTTGATGAGGATGAGTTGGATAGTTATGTGTCGAAGGGATACATGACTCAGGCAGTTCGCGATAGATGCAGAGCTCCGGAAGATGAAACTATCCCTCAACCCAAGGAAAATGAGGCTATCGTCTTTCGTGATTATTTTCGAGCTGGACTGACCATCCCATGTGAACCCTTTGTTGCGGAAGTTCTCGAGAGATTTGGGCTACAACTTCACCATCTTACTCCTAATGGTGTCAGTCGTCTTAGTATTTTTGCTATGGGACTGAAGTTTATTGGTTACCCACTTAATTTCGAATCCTTTGTGCGGAATTACAGTGGCTATGGGAGATTGGACACCAGGTCCGATAAGAAAAGGCAAATTCGATATACTTCCGAGTATGGTGGTTACAACTTTACTGCTCGCCTTCATGAACGCATTCGAACCCTGGTTCCGTTTTATAAGGGCAAATGGCCAAGCTGGAAAGATTATTGGTTCTATATTCACGTCTGCGAACAAGAGGATGTTGATATTGTGAAAGCTGAAGGTTTGGAGAAAGCTCATCCCTTAGTGTCTCAGCTTTCGCCAATGGTGGAAGGAGCGAAAGCTGATTTTGTTCCGAGCCGGGATGAGGAAGAGGCTAGCAAGTTCTTCTGGCGAACTGCTTCCAAACAGACTAGCCGTGACTTAGCGGAAGAATGGATGGTCTTTGGATCGGTTGCCTCTTGACCCCGGAGTTGTTTTTAAGCATTTTGTCACAACTCCTTCAGGTGCGCCGCTCTCGATACAAATTTCGATCATCTGACGGAAGATGACAAACTAGAATATGCGGAGCATATCAAAAGTTGTGTTTTTGAGATTTTTGGTCCTTATGGCGAAAAAGAACATAAGTTATGCGTCCAACTCGGATTGGCTGGCGCGCGGTTGAATCGAATGTTCGATTTGATCGGTGCTCCGTATTCAAACAGAATCGATCCGCAATCTGTTAAGGAATCGGAAGGTGCTCCAAAAAGCGTGGACGAAGGGGCGTCCACGGTCGACCCGGGGATGTGGTGGGCCTTCGACGAGGACCCAAGTCCTCGAGCAGAAAAAGCGAAAGTTGAACTCTAGGGAGGTTCGTCGTTCTGAACCTGCTGATGTTAAATTTGGAAGAGAAATTGCGAAAGCTGTTAAGCCAAGTTGCGGTGTGACTTTTGGTAGAACTCGGGCTTGGGGAATGTCTCTTTATGAAATGGTTGGATTTGTTTATTTCGATAGCTTTGTGACTTCAAGCTTTGTTTTCTATATTGCCTGTTTTAGTGCTGAAGTTTCGTTTGGTTCTGATGTCCTCAGGCTGAAGAAGAAGAAGAATTCATGGGTGGACGCGCCAAGATTCCGGATCCTCGGATGCTGGATGATGATGACACTTCGTCGTTCTTGAACCTTGGTTCTACTCTTGGCGAAAAGCGCCCAGCTGCTACGTCGGATAGGGATTCGAAGAGGCAGAAGATTGCTGCTCTAAAGCTTACCAAGGCTGCTGAAGCTTCTAAGGAAGCTTCAAAAGAAGTTTCAAAATTGACCAGTCGGCGCCAATCGCCGAAAGTTGGTAAGTCTCGATTCTTCAAAGAGTCTTTGGTTGAGAACATCTTCCGGGGTCACCTGTTCGGGCATGGCGAGTTGGACCTAGAGTCATGTTCCGATGATTATGGCGAGATGGTCGTTTATTCTGGGACCAGTTCTTCCGAAGAACATGACCCCGGTCGAGAGAGAGCTTACAAGATCTCAAACTCTCTTGGGTTTCCACGAGACACTCGCCCGATGGCGAAAGTGAACCATGAGCGAGATGGGCATTCTTTCGAATGCCGCGGCGCCGCAAGCCACGATGAAGCGGCCAAGTCCTTCAGAATGCCGCAAGTTGAAAATGCTCTGCTTGGGTTCAACCGAGATGGCCTTCATGATGCCGCAACTTCTCATCTTATTCAGGTGAATTATTATTGAGCCTATGACACCCTCAGCTTTCGGCAACATGTTAATTTGTCTTGTTGAGCTTTTGATATCATGTCTCTAAACTTTCGGTTTCTTTTCCTCTTTTTGTGAAGGCGGTGATATTGAGCCGCTCTCTTTACAAGAAAGATGAAGCTAAGATTTCTTCTCTTCGGAAGGCAATAACTGAGAAAGATGAGCGGATAAATGCTCTAGAGAAGGCTATGGAGAAACTGAAGAAGAACTTGGAAGAGGAGAAAAAGAAGTCTGAAGCTCTGGGTGCTGAAAAGGTTTCGCTCGTGGCGCAAGTTACTCGGCCTTAACAAGACTGTTGATGAGCTGCGTCAGCGCGAGGAAGATTTTCTGAAGGGCCTTGACGCCGAAGGACAGAAAGTCTTCTTTGCTTATAAAAATCTTGTTGAGGGTGTTGGTTCGGAAGTTGAGATGCCCCAGAACCTGCCGCTTATGGACTACTTGACCTGGCTGGCCGATGAGCTTTCGAGCTATGAGGACTTGCAAAACACGGGCCGTAACTTTGCTGCCCTTGAAGCTATCAATGCTTTCGCTCAAGCTCTCCGGGACCACGGATGCTCTCATGCGTCCGAAATGGTTATTAAGGCACCCAATGAATACTACAAGCGCCGCACTGACTCGAAAGCTGACGCTCATCGCTTTTACGACGAGTTTTGGGTGAAGGGCGGCCGTGATCTTGCGCTCGTTCGCGCTGCCGTTTCGCGCGGCCAGGTGGAGTTTTGTTACTTTCGACTTTCGGTTATACTTTGTTGTTTTTCTTAAATTATTGACCTCTTCTCTTCTCTTGTAGACTTCGGATGAAAAGAAGGCTATTAGAGTGAAAGTTCAGGAGTTCATCGATGCCAGGAATGCTCGTCAACGTGCTGCACGCGGAAGCCCAGCTGCTGAGACGACTGGTGATGCACAACCAACGCCTTCCGTCGCCGCCCCAGCTACCGAAGAGACTGCGAATGCTGCAAACACTCCACCTGGCGGCGTCGACTCTTCCGCCCAGAATGATCCACCGGTAGCTCAGAATTAGGACTTATGCTTTCGAAAAAACAATGTGAATTGTGAAGGCGCGATGTTTCGCGGATGCTGTAAAACTCTTGAAATGCTTTTGTTGTATCTTAAGTATTTTTCGCTTTTTCTTGCGTGTTTTGACAGGTTGATGAGGCTGACTTAACCGATGCGGTTGAGATTTTCCCTCTTGCTATTGCGAAAGGTGACTTTCATGTCTCTGGTGAATCATGGAATCGTTATCGCCAGCGACATCCTCAGCGATCTTTAGGTGTTTTCCTGCGTTCACGCTTGAGGAGAAGTCTTTGAACTGCCCAACAAATTGCGAATTTTTGGAGTCATCGCGACACTAGCTCTGGTGAAGGACCTTCCGGAACCAAGTTTTCTGGAAGTCATCCCAAATTTCCGAAAGATGAGCCTTATGAAGATGTTCCCATAGAACGCGCTCGTTATAGTTTTATTCCTGTGACCCCTACTATCGATGAGGGGTCCTTGAAAGTGCCTAAAAATGAGCCCTTTTGATTGTAAATGATGATTGTAAATTGCAATTCTGTGTGTTGTAAATAAAAAAGAGCTGATTTCGATAAATACATCGAAAGTGATGTCTTAATACATCCTTTCGATCGAGCCCCTTTACTCATAGATTTGAAAACGCCGCCCCCATCTTTGAGTTAGGGGCGAGTAAGCTTGCCATCTTTCGGTTAAATTTGTAAGGAAAAATCCCTCGCTTTTAAATTTGTTGACAACGCCGCCCCCCATTTTTATTGTTGAGGGGTTTTATGGAGTGACCGATCCATGTTTTATTTTTTACTACACGAATCCGTCGAATGATGAAGCGATGATGACTTTATTAATTTCGAAAGTCAACGTTACAATTTTTCCGTTAGCACTTCCGCTAACATTGCAATAGTATTCCCACTGCTGCTACAATTAGGCTCGCTACTCCAAATCGGAAAGTTGAGGGCCCTAAAATCGAAATATGTTGCTCTCAATGGCGCAAATAATGAAGAGCTAACGCTATAAATTAGATGGAGAAAGCTCTCGAAATTGCACCAAAAGGATGGAGATACTCCGATACGGATTTGCTTAAATGGTTTATAGCAAGCTAGAGTTATCTTGAGGCTTAGGTTTCATTTTGCGACCGTATTTCGAATTGAAGTTTCGGCGCTTTTTCCTCGGACCTCTCGTTCCTAGGTTTAGCGAAAGCGGATTGCCTTTTTTCTCGAAGAATAACTAGTCATTGTTCTAAATGTGTACCTCATGATTCTAGTGATTCCCTCTGGTTGCCCAGCTTTTATAGACTCCCAAAGCGTTGATCAATGTATTGTTTGTGCTAAAAAGGTGATGTGCCTTTGTCAAAGTCTGAAGTTGATTATTGATTTACATGGAACGCAGGAATTTATTCCATGGTACTATCGTATCTTTCGAATTGAATACTATTGCTTCTGTTTGAATGAAGTCTGATGCATTGTCAGAATTACTTGGTCTTGATTGCTGTAAAGCTATCTGCGCTTTGATCCACTGTACTTTTGTATCTTTTGTATTGAATTTAAAGTTCTGACCTTTTGTCGGAATTTATGATGTCTAAATGTAAAAAGTTGGCTTGTCAGGGGTACCATATCTTTCATCTTAAATGCGTTGATTGCCTCTGTTACTGCTGTATGGACATTGTAGTCCTATAAATTGCGTACATGGTTCCCTTCATTTGCATGTCTCATTGTCTTTTGGTTGTAGGGTTTCTCAGTAGTGAAATTGCGGTTGTTCTTGGTTTCTTGGCGGGGCCTTCTTCCTCACCATTTTGCTTGAAAGAAGACCACCTCCAAGAAACCCGAAGCTCAACTCTAGAAAAACATGGTCTTTTCTCTTCATTTTTGGCTGAAGTGATCTTTTGGTTTCTGACTTTTTGTCATCCTCCCTGCTTGTTTTGTAGTGGGGAGGATGGAAAGATTCAGAAACCAAACGGTTAGCTTTTCGAATGCTGATTTTGTAGTAGTGTCGGGGTAGATTCAGCTTTCCTTTTTAGGTTCGAATGAATTGACTTTTTGGTTTTTTGTGTCCTTTCATTCTCTCCTGCCTATCTCGTGGTGGTGACGATGAAAGTGCTCAAAAAACTAAATGATCATCTTCAGATTCTTTAGCTAATGCGTTGCATAGATTGAATGAACTTGTGATCCAGAATTATTGCTGGAATTTCGAAGGTCAGTGATGTTTGAGCTCAAGGTGGCATATATTTTGCTTATTGAACCCAAGCATGACTGGCTTCGAAATTTTAGCATTACACATTCTGAAGTTCCGGCCTTTTTAGTATTTCCGCAATTTCCAGATTGACTGTTGGGGTTTCTTAGGTCAGTGATGCTTGAGATCGAAGTAGCTGATCATTCGCTTACTGAACTCAAGCATTTCTGACTTAGAAATCTTAACATGACCATCTGTCATACGGACTTGCTCTGAGCTTTGGTGATTGTTTCGCAAGTTAAATTTTCGGCTTTGGCTCTTTCGAGATTAGACTTGCTCGATTTTTTCGAAGCTAAGCCCCTCAGCCATTTTCGGCTATAGCCATTTTCGGCTTTAGCTCTTTCTGAGTTGTTAGACTTGCTCTAA
Source organism: Themeda triandra (assembly GCA_018135685.1). NCBI lineage: Eukaryota > Viridiplantae > Streptophyta > Magnoliopsida > Poales > Poaceae > Themeda > Themeda triandra. Next base: position 495,054 of record JAENPR010000246.1, on the reverse strand, counting down.
TTTTTTCGAAGCTAAGCCCTCGCCATTTTCGGCCGTAGCCATTTTCGGCTTTAGCTCTTTCTCGAGCCGTTAGACTTGCTCGATTTTTCGAAGCTAAGCCCCTCGCCATTTTCGGCGGTAGCCATTTTCGGCTTTAGCTCTTTCGAGCTATTAGACTTCCTCGATTTTTTCGGCTAAGCCCCTCACCATTTTCGGCTGTAGCCATTTTCGGCTTTAGCTCTTTCTGAGCCGTTAGACTTGCTCTGATTTTTTCAGAAGCTAAGCCCCTCAGCCATTTTCGGCTGTAGCCATTTTTGGCTTTAGCTCTTTCTGAGCTGTTAGACTTGCTCTGATTTTTTCAGAAGCTAAGCCCCTCAGCCATTTTCGGCTGTAGCCATTTTCGGCTTTAGCTCTTTCTGAGCAATTTGTTAGATCGTATGAAAACAGTAGGTTGTTTACAACCTTACCTTGGCGACTCCTGCGTTTTGTCGAATATTCAAGGTGTTTGCACCTTGTTTTCGACCTTAGCATGTAACCTGGTGCTCTTGTTCTGGGGAAAATTGTAATAATAGGAAAAGAGGGATACAAAGGACTGCCTCATTAAAAAACCTCACACCTTTCGCAAGGCTTCCCCTGTGAGGAAAAAGAGTGCAAGTCCCCAGATTAATGTCTACTGAAATGTAAAAAATGCGAAAAGTAAAATTACATCCCTGCTTTGTTATTCTATGGATAAAAGCGACGAAGATTGTCTGCATTCCAGGTGTGTGTCGATTAGACGCCTTCTTCATTGATTAGCTTGAAAGCTCCTTCTTTGACCATAGCTGAGACGATGTATGGCCCGTACCATTGTGGCTGTAACTTTCCTTGCTTGTTTGGTTCCCGATGAGGATCATGTCTCCTGGGTTGATATCCTTTCGTAATACCTTCTTGTCCCTCCAGGCTTGTTGTTTCTTGATGATATTTGTCTAGGTTTCGGCTGCCTCTAACCTTGTTTGTTCTGAAGTTTCGATGTCGACGAATCTTTGTATTGGATTGGTTGCTGCGATTTCAGTTTTGAATGACCCAAGCTTCATTTCTTCTGGAGTGAACGCTTCTTCGCCGTATAACAGGCGAAATGGGGTGAAATCAAGTTGCTCGGTCTTTGAGATGTTGTGACCCCATACGAAGTTGTTAGTTCTTGTGCCCATTTGCCTTTCTTTTCTTCTCGTTAGTATTTTCGAAAGTGAATTGAATATCTCGGCATTCGCTCTTTCCACTCCGTTTGATGTGGGTGATTGACCGAAGCGAAAGCTAGCTTTATGTTTAACTCTTCGCAAAAGTTTCGAATTCTGCACAATCGAATTGTTTGCCGTTGTCGATCGTGATGTATGCCGGAACTCCGAAACGACATATAATGCGCTGCCAAGTGAAGTTGATGAGTGTTTTTGACGTGATTTTCGCGAGCTTTCGCCTCAATCCACTTGGTGAAATATTCCAAAGCGACTAACGGCGAACTTTAGATTTCCTGGAGCTTGCGGAAGTGGACCCACAATGTCTATCCCCCATCTTTGCAACGGCCAAGTTGGAATGATGGGACTTGTTAAATTTGCTTTGGAGCCTTTTGATTTTTAGCAAATCTTTGACAGGGCTTCACATCTTCGGACAATTTCCTTTGCGTCTTTCGCCGTCGCCGGCCCGAGAAACCTTGCCTCATGGCTCGTGAGCTATCTCATGTGGACCTCTGTGTGCACCGCACATTCCCGAGTGCATTTCGGCTAAGAGCTTTTCTCCTTCTTCTTTGCCGATACACTTCGCAGTGGTGCAACTACGCCTTCTTTGTATAACTCCTCTCCAATGATTGTGTACTTGCTTTGTTCTAGACCTCATTCGTGATATTCCTTCTTGTCTTCTAGGCTCATATGTTTCTTTGAGGAATGCGACAATTGGTGCTCGCCGGTCCTCGCTTGTTATTACGTGTATTGCTCTTGGATTTTCTTCTTCTTCTGTCACCGCCTTTAGAGTTAATGTTTGCTAAAAAACGTCTGGAGGTAAGGGTATGTTCTGCACCGCAGCTTTAGCCAATTCGTCAGCTTCGGAATTTTCTGATCTCGGGATGTGCCTCAGAGTGAACCCAGAGAAGTGCTTTTCCATTCTTCTGACTGCCGCCAGATATTTTGCCAGTTCTCTTTCTTTCGCTGTGTACTCTTTTTCAATGTGGCCCACTATCACTTGTGAATCGATTTCACGATGCATCTGCGTATGCCCGCGCTCTCGGCTTTCGAAGTCCCAAGAAACACCGCTTCGTATTCCGTGTGTTGTTTGTTGTCGAAACTCTAGTCTTGCTGCATATCTCGGCCTTGGGCCCGCCGGAGGTATCGATATAGCTGCGATTCCGGCGCCGAATTGCACCATGCTCCGTCACAAAAGATTGTCCAAGTTGGCTCTTCAAACTTGATCGTGGTGTCGAAAGCCGAAGGGGTCCAATCCGCTATAAAGAAGTCGGCAATCACTTGAGATTTAATTGTGACTGTGTGAAATCCACTATGTATTGGTTTAGCTCTTGCTGCCCATTTTCCGATTCTTCCAATTGCTTCGGTTTGCGGAATAGTGCTTCTAATGGTTGTCTTTGAAGTGATGATTATGCGATGTTGTTGAAAGTAGTGCTTCAACTTTCGCGAGGCCATTACCACTTGTGTAGGCTATTTTCTCGAGTTCCGTGTAATTTGTTTTTGCTCCCGACAATGCTTCGACACATAGTAGATTGGAATTGTTGAATCTTTCCTTCGCTTTCTCTTTCTTCCACTAATACTTCGCTTTTTGCGGTGTGAGATGATGCGAGATATAATAGAAGATCGCTTTCGTCGTTGGTTTGTTTAGAGTCGGAAGTCTTGTGAGATAATGCTTTAGATTTTCAAAAGCTTCGTTGTTGTTCCGCTCCCCAATCAAAGTGATCTGCTTGTTTGAGAACTCTAAAGAATGGTAGCCCCTTTTCTGCGGATCTTGCTATGAATCTGCCCAGTGATGCCATACGTCCCGCGAGCTTCTGTACTTCCTTCTTAGTTGACGGTGGCTTCATGTTGACTATCGCTGCAATTTTTTCTGGATTGGCATCTATCCCTTTCGCCGATACCATGTATCCAAGGATTCTGCCTTCTTTTACGCCGAACGCGCACTTTTCTGGATTGAGCTTTAGACCGCTTTTCTTTAGGTTGGCGAAAGTTTCCTTTAAATCTTCAATGTGTGTTTCCTTTCTATCGCTTTTGACAACGATGTCATCCATGTAGTTGACCAAGTTTCGACCTTTCTGCTCTTCAAAAACTTTGTCCGCCATTCTGGCGAAAGTTGGTCCTGCGTTGCGCAGACCTTCGGCATTCTTTTGAAACAATAAGTCCCGCTTGGGGTGATGAAGCTAGTTTTTTCTTCGTCATCCTTGTTTAGCCAAATCTGGTGATAGCCGAAAAGCAATCTAATAGACTCATTCTTTCACACCCGCCGCGATGTCGACCGACTTATCTATCCTTGGCATAGGATATGGATCTTTCGGACATGCTTTATTTAGATCTGTGAAATCGATGCACATTCTCCACTTCTTGTTTTTCTTCTGAACCATCACTACATTCGCCAACCATTCCGGATACTGAACTTCTCTGATTACTTGAGCTTGCAACAGCCTGTCTACTTCTGCTTTCGCTACTTCTGCTCTTTCGTCAGAGATCTTTCGCAGCTTCTGTTTTTTTGGTCTTATTGTTTTGGACACATTCAAATTGTGCTGAGCAAGTTCTCTGTCCACACCCCGTAGATCGGTGGCTGACCATGCGAATACCTCTCTGTTTTTGTACAAGAATTTGAGGAGTTCATCTTTCTCCCGTTGTTCCGCATCTTTTCCGATGTGCACGTATTGGTCGGGAGTGTATTTTGACAATGTACTCTTTCGGTTTCTTCACTTGGTTTTGCTCTCACTTTCTCCCTTTTTCTTTGTTCTCATCATCCTCTTCACTCTCGTCTTCTTTCTCTTTTGTTTCTTTGACTTCGTTGATCATGTTTGTAACCCGGAATAGGTTTCCCTTCAATCTTTTCCGGCCGCTTCTTGATCACCGAACAAGGTTATTATTCCGAAAGGTGAGGGGACTTTCATGCGAGAAAGCTCTGTTTAATTATCGCGTCAAACTTGTTTATGAATCCTCTACCAAATATGGCCGTGTATGGATATGGCATATCTACAACATCGAAAGTGATCATCTCGGCTCTTGCCTTCGATCTTGTGCAAGGGCCACTTTCAAGTTTATCTTCCCGATTGCGTTTATCCTTGAGCCTCCGAAGCCGAAGAGCGAATTGCCCGCGTGTCTAAAGTTCTTCGTCGAGACCCATTTGTTCGAATGCTTTGGAAAAGATTATGTCCGCCGAACTACCATTGTCTATCGGATATTGTGTAGAGGTAAACCATTTACATTTGCGGTAGCAACAAATGCATCATAGTGCGGATAGTCCCGATTTTGAAGTCCTCTTCGTGAAAGTGATAGGTGCCATGGACCACGTTGGTCTATTTAACGGCAACCTTGGAGTTACGGTGTGTATTCTCCTTTTGTACTCCTTTCTTGCTCTTTTGTTTTTGTGCTCTAGATTTGATCCGCCTATGATGGCATAAATGTGTCCTTGAGACGGTAGCACTGCATTTACCATGTGTGCTTCTTGATTGTTCTCTTGCTTGAACTTGAGAATGTTGTGCCGAAGGCGATGTTCTTGTACCGCGGCGAAGAGACCGGCTGGCCGATGTAGCTGGGTGCGCGGAAGCTAAACTATCGGGTTTTGGGGGGATATGGCCGTGTATGCCGGTTGATACATGATTTGTTGAGGAAATTGCTGAGGTTGAGGTTGATACGAATGTTGATATGCCATGTGATTCGATTTGAAGTACCACTTTGTTCTCGTCCCGTGTTGTGAAACACGTGCTTGGGATTTTCCTTTGAGGATTGCATCATCTTTCTCCTTCTGCTCTTTCACTAGCTTGGTATATATGCAATCTTTGTGAAGTGATTTTTGTCTTCCCCACAAATGACGCAATATGGGATTCTTTGTCCTCCTCCTCGTCCTCTTCCTCTTCCGCGAGGTGGACGGCCGCCTCTGTTTCCTTGGAAATTCTCCCTGTTATTGTTATGATATGGTGCTGGTTCGTTATTCGGCATATTCTTCTGATCATTCGGTTGTTGTTGAAGGTTGTTTACTTGACGATAGTTCTGGTTGTTTCTCTGATTGTAAGGCTGCCTCATCGGCTGAGCTTGCCTTGGGTTATTTTGGTTTATATTGGTCCTTGCTGCTTTGCGCTTTCGAAGGTCGTCTTCTGATCTTGCAAACTTTCGCATTTCTTCGAACAGTTGTGTTACTGTCTTTGGTGTTTCTCTTATCAGATGGAAAGCACATGGGCCAATCTGCAAGCCTTGTATTGCTGCTGCGATTACTATGTCGTCGGAAGCATTTGGCACTTGCACTCTCAGCTGAATCAGCCTATCTAGATATGATGACAATAGCTCTCCATCGTCTTGCTTGCACGTCATTAGATCTCTGGTTGTTTTCTTTTCTGTTTGGAACCCTTGAAAGGTCGAAAGCATTTCCTCCTTAAGCTGTCCCCATGTTCGGATTGATAATGGCCTTAGTGATGTGTACCATTCATAAGCAACATCTTCTACCGCCATAATGAATGATTTTGCTAAAGTGGTGGAATCTCCTCCAGGACGAATGTCTTGCCGCTTCGTAACTTGCCGGGAACTTTCGAGGGTTTGATTTCCCATTGAAAGGTGGTAGCTTTGGTTTGTAATTTGTTGGCCATGGGTGCCTTTGTAACTCCGGCGAAAGTGGAGAAGTTGGGTCCAAAGTTATTTGTTCTATCGGTCTTGGCTGAATATTCTCTTGAAAGAAATTTGGTGGCATTTGAAGTTGCCCGAAGCCGCTGAGCTGAGCCTGGTGGCATTTGAGGTGCCCGAAGATGAGCCGCTCGTAGGTGAGCCGGTGGCATTTGAGGTGCCTGAAGTTGAGCTGCCTGAAGCTGTTCTATCTCTCTTTGGAGAGCTGTCCTCCTTGCTTCCGCTTCTTGCACTTGTTGCTGAGTTAGAGCTTCTCTATTTTTGGCGCAACGTATCTCGCTAGCCGATCACGTTCTTCGCTGAAGATTCTGATTTCCCCTTGACTTTCACCGAGTTGCCTCAATAGTCTAGCATGATCATTCACCTGAATATCATCTTGCCCTTGTTGTTCATCTTGCCGATCTTCCGACTCCTCTTGGTTTTGATTTTCATCTTCCGACGTTGCTTCGCGAGCGGAACTATCTCTCTTGCATGATCCGTTCTGGAACTTCGCTCCGGCCGAAGTGCCGGCATCCGCTGTTGTCCCGACTCTTTTGCGGAAGGTGAGAGGGTAGCGTTGGCTTCTCCGTCGCCTTCTTCCGTCCTCCTTCGGTGGCATGGTCGTTTCGAGCAACAACCACGGGTGAGCGCCAATGTTGGTGTTCGTTCCAATGACCGAACACCAAGATCGAACCGAAGACTAGAACGAAAGTAAATGACGAAAGTAAACAACGAATGCTTACAAAGGCGAAATGAAACAACGCTTTATTCCATTCCAAATCGGTCCCTTTACAAAATGCCCCCGGGGGTCTATTTATAGTAGTCCATGGACTTTTACATGACTAAAATGCCCCTGAGCCTAGCCTTCTATCCTCTGCCATGTGAAGGGCAAAACTATCTTTTCTTCCTCCAAACCGACCTTCGAGGCCGCTTCTAATGCTTGGTCCTCCTCAGGTCAGCCCAACCCGGCCCACGAAGCTCGGCCCGTCATCCATCTACAACAAACCAAATATCTGTACAAGGCAAAATGGCCGAACTGGAAATCTAAACTCAAATTCGCATCATCTTTCGACCCCAATGTGAAAGCTGCGACGCACTCTGCTCCCGACTGGAGCACGACTTGAGGCGAAAGGCTTTGCCTCTCGGCTTTCGCCTAAATCATTTGGCCGCCGGGACAAACATCGCCTTAGGCGAAAGTCTCGCCTCTCAACTTTCGCCTAAGGCTTTCGACTACGGAACTTTGGAACCTCTATCTCGGGCGAAAGTGTTTGCCTCTCAACTTTGCCTAAGACATCCGATCGTTATCATAGGGAGCGCATCGAGGCGAAAGTCTTCACCTGTCAACTTTCGCATTAGACATCCGATCATCATCACTGCAAACGCTATCTCAGGCGAAAGTCTTTGCCTCTCAACTTTTGCCCAAGACATCCGATCGTCGTTACTTTGGGGATGCTTTTTAAGGCTTAAGCCTTGGCCTCTCATCTTTCGGCGGTGAATTGGCAAAAGGGGGTGGACCACTTCCGACCTACCCCCAACACTTAGCGCAATCACTAGAATTAAGTAAATGTGACTAGCGTATGGTAGCTAAGCCTACGCAAACCCGAACTACTACCGGAGAGGGTGTCACAATTCCTCTTCCGGCAACAGCCTAAGACCGCTAAGCCAAGCTAAACTCTAGTGACAACGTAGGACTAACCAAAGGGTAACTCGCAAGCGCACCGGTACCGATGTAGCACTTCAACCGGGTGAGTATTCGGTGTCGAATTTATAGTTCGCTCAAGGGAAGCGGATTAAGACTCTCTAGCAAATGTGTGATGGAAATCCGTGGTGGTTCTACTCAATCTAAGCTATTGATATTGATAAAGGGTATGAGTGTTGTTATGAGTGATAACTAAGGGTAACTAGTAGGTAGCTAGCTAGGTGGGAGGACAACGAGTGAGTAAGGACTCCTATGTATCTAACTATACTTCTGTATTCTAATCTAACTAGTGTAACGACTTAACTAAACTAATGCCTAGACCATCGATGTGATAGGGGAGATCGGCTGACAAATAGGAGGGTAGCGTCTCCCGAGGGACTAACTCCTATTCCAAATGGACCTATGACTTTAATGGGCGCCGTACACCCTACCCCTAACGTAAACGAGATATAACCGAAAGGCTGCGTTCGTCACAACCGCCCCGTCGTAATACGTTGGACGGTGAATGGACTTACCACTCAAGAGTGAATGGAATTACCAATCATCGATAGGGTGCATCCACTATTAAGCACTAGCCTAAGCACCTCGCCTAATCTAGTCTTAAGACTCCGGCTGCCACGTACGTAACCTCGGCCCCGGTTGGTAGTGAAACACACACAAAGGATCTAGACACTAACTAGTTTAGACTCTACACTAACGAGACTAAGACACAACACTACTACACTAGTATAGCGTGCACTAAGTAAATGCGAAAGTAAAGTACTCAAAGTAAAGACTTAATAAAGTAAAGCAAGACTATATTAATATAAGGAAAGTACTTCGAAAGTAAAGGTACAAGAGCTATACCAGATTCTCCGAAGACGACTCCGGAGACCAGCTTCGCTCGACTCGACTCTAACTCCCACTCTAGACTAGACTACACTACTCTTGATCTCCCAAGAGAGCTTGAGCTTGAGAACACTAATGTGAACTACTTGGGGACACTTAACAATGAGAGACTAGGGGGGTATTTATAGTGGAGGTGGAGTAGGGGTTACTCCAGTGCCACGTCAGCGATCCGTGTGCTCTCCGTCATGCGCCGTTGGATCAAACCGACCTTCCACCGACTTGAATGGACGTCTCTCGGTGTAGGACACGTGGGAGTCATGCAGGAAGGCGGTGGAAGCGAACCGACCCCAAGTGGGGCCCATGTGCAGGTCGGGCCGACCTATGGTTGGCCGACACAGTGTGGTCCCACTGGCCTTCTAGAAGGTCCAGTGGCGGTGGGTGCAATGCCAAGGTGTCCCGCCACCAAAGGCGGGTCGGCCGACCCGGCATTGGACCCCGGTCCACGTGGCGGCTTCCCGGTGCCGTCCCGGCTTGTCACGTGTAGTCTTGTCCGAAGTTGGGTTCACTTGATATCTTGCTTGCTTCCATGTGGATCCTTGGTCCATTGTACCAATCGATGGAATGTTGATGTGTGGTACATTTGGATCCAGGGATCGGGTTCTCCTCAGAGTTCGGGGACCTCGCTTGGTGGTCGATCTGGTGAGACCGAGAATCGAGTCGAAGACCCGGGTTTTGGTCTCACAGTCCTGTTTCCGCTTTCCCGCATTTCACAAGCTAAGAGTACAAGTGGAACTTTATTAGTGATAAATATGCTCATGTGATGCTTATCTTCATTCTATCGAGGACTGTTGACGGGTTTCTGAATGTACCAAAACTGGTCTTTATTTCTGTCAACAAGATCCCCCAAGCTTAACCTTTGCTCGTCCCGAGCAAACGATTAAAACTTGGTTCGATTGGATCAGGTATTATTACTAAGTTAACATTTCAATAGTACTAAGCGCACAACAAAGAACTTCTCCTTGAATGGAAAATTTAGCAATGTTAACACACCCATATTACTCTAGCACCCATGGGGCTTATGGCATTAACTCGGTCTTGGGATGTTGAAAGACGAACGCTTTGACTAGAGCATCTACCTTTCTCATTCTTTTAGCAAGTTTCATGCCGAGGTTTTTGATAAGTTTTTCCAAAGAAGTCTTAATGTTCCTCAAATGGTTTCTCTCAAGTCACTCAAGTGGTGTATAAATCCTCACTAAGGCACATAATGTGTTTGCCTTTCAAAGACATCCTATCTCTAATAAGGCTTTATATGGAGCTTGAGTAGGTATGTCAAGGAATAGCGTACTTGCAAGGCATATGTTGTCTTAGTTAAGAAGAATGAAGTCTTGGACCACAAAGCAGTCTTATCATACCCTTAGACCAAGATGTAAGATGGAATGGATGAATGTGATGGATGATAAAGAAATGAGGGGAAGTGGATGTATGGTGGATGAGGTTGCTCCTTTATTTTATGCTATTTCTCTTTCTACTTCTATTGAGACAAGGCTAGCTCTTCTTTTTTTTCATCTCTTTCTTTTTTTCTCTCTTTTTTTTTTTCAATAGATGCCTAGCCTTTATGAGATGTGTCTCACCTACAAATGATAACTGAGAGAGAATCTCTAACTGTGGAGCATGGAGCAACTCATGGGATAAAATGGTGAAGGTGCGTACTTCCAATGTAGAAGTAGCACAAGAATGGTGGTATGGATGATAATGCGTGCTCCCAGTGTAGGAGTAGCATAATTATGATAGTGAGATGCGTACCCCCAGGGTAGGAGTAGCATAAATGATGGATGGTGAGATGCGTACTCCTAAGGTAGGAGTAGCATAAATGATGGCGATAAGATGCATACTCCTGTGGTAGGAGCAGCATGGTTGCGTACTTCTGATTAGAAGCAAAGATATTTGGTGATGTGTGGATCTTGATCTTAGGGACACGACAAACCTCTAGCAAAGGTTCTACAAGTCTTAACCAAACTCAATGCAAGCAAGTAGCTTATGTAGAAGGCTTATGATATATCAAGGTATATGTATGGCCGTGGTAGGTATTTCAACACCATTGAGGAACAATTAATTTTTTTCATTCATTTTAAAAGGAAATCTCCGGCAATCATACGTGCTTAGAACAATAGAGTAGAACTCCTATCTTAACTATCTCATATCTCACAACAACTTAGACTTTGTATTAGCACTTGCAACCCACTAAGTGATCAAGTTCAAGGTGGTTAAAGGTGCCAAATAATCTAGACTTAGAGAAGTGCTAAGTTGTAAACAAGCACTAGAGAAACATTAACTAGCAATTTCATCATCATTTCCATAGAAAGACTAGCACACATGAAGCATATATACAAAAAGGGAAATAAAGCAAATAAATATTTTTGGATTTTTGAATTTTTAGATTTTTTTTAAATGCAAGAAAACAATAATTAAAATGCAATAAGACAAGAATTAAATGAGAAGGATTAGAAACATACCTTAGACGAACTTACCTTAGTGGGGGAGAGGATCTCCCCAAGCTTGTCTCTTGCTCACTGTTGTGAGAACCATGCGTTCCACTGGTCCCAGTGGTACTCATCCTCCGTGATGACGCCTTGGACCATTTCCAAGTTCTGTTGCATGAGTTGCAACGTGGCTTGATTCTCGATGTGGAGGTTCTCTACTTCCTGGGTGAGTGCTTCGATCTCGGTCGGCGGCTGACGCCTCCCTGCGGGGCGAGAAGTGTGTGCCCGGAAGGTGTCCTGAATGAGGAGGTGCTTCCATGTGGGAAGAGCTCACCTCCTCTTCTTCATCGGGTGCAGCATGAGAGGGACCAGCTTGCTCCTGAGCAGCACGGGCTTGTGCTCTCGTCATTCTGTCCGTCCCTGCAGCAGGACAAGGTCTTCCCCTTCTGTCCAGGGTTAGTGTTGAGACATTATACAGCCAAAGTCCCTCATTAGGGAGAGGAATCTCGACTGCATTAGTCCCATATGTCATCTTAAGCGTACCTCTTGGACCTCTTTTAATTAGACCAGCTCGTATAAATGTTTCTTCACGAATAATTGGTCTCTCCTTAGGCATAAACTCATAAACATTCCCCTCAAGCACACCCAAAGATTCAGCAATTCTAGTCAAGAATGAAGTAAAACCTATGGGTGTTTCTTGAACCACGAGTTCTCCCGAAGTGTACTAGCATTTTAACAAAAAACTTGATTCTATTAACCATGATATACATGAGTTGCATCTCTTTAAGACCTATCTCTGATAAATCGGCCCTAGGAAACAAAGTGATTGCGATCCAATAAAACATAAACCTCAAGGTTGGATTATGAATTTGCTTAGGTTTAGCATTGGACCAGTCAGTTCACAAAGCAATTGATTTCCAAAAGACAACAAAGTTAAAATTTGCTAGAGCAACCTCTTCATCTAGTATGCAATCATGATCAAAGCCTAGACCAACACTTAACTCATTCCAAGACAGGTCGTAGTCATTATTAAACATGCGAAAGTTAACACCCGAAGCATTTGACTTAAGTGAGCAAAGAAATTCTTGGGTGAGTAACTCTATGCCATGTTCAGGAACTTGCCAAAATGAGGACCAACCAATAGTATTGAAAACTATAGCAAAGTCGGTGCTCATACCTGTTCTGTCGAGGAGTTCTTGGTCGAGGAGGGCGGAGTGCTGGAAACCGCAAGTGCGAAGAGTATAGAGCTTTCCTAACTCCTCATGGGTGAGCAATCATTCTGCCAGGGATGATGGCAGGGACAAGTTGGTGCACTTGTTCTTCCTCCTCCCTCTCATGACTCCTACTTTCAGATTGGCGAGAGCTCAAGGACGAGCCTTCGCCCTTCTTTTTGCTAGACCTTCGGAAGGGGTTCTTCATCCTAACTAAGCTAGTGGGCAAACAAGACCAAGCTTTTATACTACACTACTACAAGAGAAAAGGGAAATATTTTTGGGTTTTTGGGTTTATGACTACTACTACACTAAACTTGAGAAGGCTTGAAACACTAAGAGAGAAGAGAAGGCCAAGTGAGCTCGAGATGATTCTGCTGGTTGTGATGTGGGGTTGAGCTCAACTTGGGGTGGTATTTATAGGGTTGAAAGGGCAGGGCCAACCCAGCCAAAGGGCAGGTCGGCCGACCACCGCCTTGGGCCATGTGCTCTCGGGTTCCACTTTAGACAAGGAATCTTGCCTCGTGCTTGCAAAAAGTCTGAAAAATGGCACCAAACCTTGGTCGGCCGACCAAGGATTTTGCCCCCCACTACATTGGACATGTTTTGTCTGGTTGTCTGATAAAGGTAGTGGTGGTCCTGGTCCTAGATTCCTTCTGGTTCATTCGGATTCCTATGTCTAGTGTTTGGTGAAAGAGAAAAGGAAAAGGGCAAAAGTGGAGACAAGGATAAAGATTGTCCCCTAGCATGCATTGCTGTTCCCTATGCTTGCTTTAGTGTTGGGATGTTCCCCAAAGCATTCTCATGCTTAAAGTAGCATCCTAAGCTAAAGTCATGAGCATTGGACCATCTCTCTTCGAATTCTGGCTAGTGGGATAGGCATAGGATCCAAGTGTGTCAGCAGTGGGTGGCAGCTGGGTGCCTGGTGGGACCAGGTCCAGGTCGGTCGACCTGGGCTTGTGAGCCCCAGGGCACCCAGTGCACTTCCTTGGATCCCTGCTTCTAGCCAGAGTGAAGAGAGGTGGTGGACCCCAATGGACAGGGTCGACCATGCCTTGGTGGCCCCACCACTCAACTTTTCTCTAAACACTCTTCTCAAGTTTTATTACCTATATCTAACTTCATTTTATTGAAAATAAAAAGTGCAATTGTGAGAGTAAACATGCAATTGGAAAGGGAAAATGCAGAATTGAAATGCATGAAAATAAACATGAGATAACTACGACATACCTGGTCGTGAAGGGCTCCGTGTTTTAGGTCCATAGAGCAGGGACCTCTCCCGTCGGGTTCATTCAGTGGACACCTCAGTCGGTCCCGGAGATGGGGACCGTGAGGGTGTCTCCTTCTTCCGCCATTCTTGCTGGACTTTGGCTTTTGGTTCGGCGGGTTCTTCTTTCACTTCGGCCTTCTTGGCCGACTTAGCGTCTTAGTGTTCTTCCGTCGGCGGTGTTGGCGACGCGGCTTCGGGGTGCTTGTGCCCGCATGTTAGCTTTAAAACCATTGAAAGGCACTTTCACATACCGTCCTTGACCGACATGTACATCTCGCCATGTTGCACATAGATAGTGGCGTCCACCGTGCTCGAACGGTCGTCCCGGGATGAGTGGTACTTCGACGTTGGCTCCCATGTCCAGTACTAGGAAATCGACAGGGATATACTTATCTTGAACTCTGAGTAAGATATCCCATGCCAACCCCTCGGGAAACCGGATGGTTTGGTCCGCCATCTGCAAACGCACATATGTAGGGTGCAATGGGCTCCCTAACAGATTATCATAGGTTACCTTGGACATGATGTTGACATCGGATCCAAGGTCGCAGAAAGCGTTGTTGAAGATCTGCGGTCCGATCTGGCAAGTGATCGTCGGCAGGCCAGGGTCTCCTTTCTTCGGGACAAACGGTGAATCCACCGTTACCCGAACAGCACGAGAATGAGGCCTACCGAACCTCGTAGTTACCAACCTGACGCCCTTAATAGGGTCCTCGGGCTTTGCCGAATCTTACCTTGCTCATAAGTGGGGACAGTACCGCTAATTGAGCTAACTGGTTTTCTAGCATTTTATTAAAGCTCAATTGGTTCTTCATAGCGAGTTAAAGCTATCCATCTTCTCACTAAGACTTTCTAAGATCTTGTCATTAGCCATCATTCTTTTATTAAGACCATCATTAATTTTAATTTGACCAAAGACAAGTTCTTTCAAGGAAGGTTGGTTATTGAAAGAGTTACCGACTATTGTGGTAACTATTACCCGAATTATTATAACCCATACCTTGGCCTTGGTAGAAGGGGCGTGAACTCCATTGCTTGTTGTTGGGGCCGATTCCCGTTGTTGAAGTGGTTGTTGTTGTTGCGACGGTTCACCTCCTCCCGAGTCATGGGGCGGTTGTTGCCCGAATGGTCCTCCTCTCCGCAAACCTCGCACCATGGGTCGGTACCCACAAAGACGCCGGGCAGAGTCCGGATGGCCTCCACTTCCTTGTTAGAGGGCGATCCCTCTATCTTCTTCATCGGGAGGTCCATCTTGGCGAGAGCATGTCCACCTCGCTAAGGGCGTGGACACCTCTCTTCTTGGGCTGTGAAGGCGCTCTTCGTTCCATCCTTGGTTGACCACCATCTTCTCGATGAGCTCCTTGGCATCCCCGACATTATGTTACGGAATGCCCCTCCAAGCGGAAGCATCAAGGTGACTCCGGGCTACGCCGATCGGCCCATGGTAGAAACCTTGAATAATGAGCCATTCGTCTATCCCGTGATGGGGACAGCTTGAATGTACTCATTGAGACGTTCCCATGCTTCGGGAAACGTCTCGTCGGACTTTTGTTGGAAGCTTGAAATCTTCCCGCGCGGACACCGGTCTTGCCCGTGGGAAAGAACTTCTGAGGAATGCGTTGGCACATCTGTCCCAAGTTGTCACCTCGGCCTTGTTATTGTAGAACCATTGCTTCGCTTTTCCCAACAATGAGAATGGGAAAAGACGAAGGCGAACGGCATCTGCAGTAACGTTCTTGACCGTGAAGGTGTTGCACACCTCCAAAAAGTGTTGGAGGTGGGCATTGGCATCCTCATGTGGCTTTCCACAGAACTGATTTGCTTGCACCATGTTGATCAGTGCAGGCTTGAGTTCAAAAGTCACATCGCCCAAGTTCACGTTCGGACCCGTAGCGACAAAGTCGGGCCGACGGCGACGAGAACTCGGCGATGGTCTTTTGAGCCATGACCTCAACAACAAAAGCGGACTTCCTTCCACGAACGGTTCAGCTCTAACGGTTCGAGCTCGAGATGATTCTTTGAGGGTCTTCGACGTAGTTCGATGGCGGCGTAATCGATACCGCTCATGCAATCGTCTAGAAAAGAATAATAACAAAAAAAAAAGACAAGTGAAGGGTAAGCCCCTAACACTACCGAATACTTAAATTAAGAGTAGACCACGGATTCCAATTTGCTAGAAATTATTAGTACGACGCTTCCCCGGTAACGGCGCCAGAAATGCTTGTTGGTTAATATTACGCGCTAGGGGTTTGGGTAAGGAATCTAGTCCCCCGGCAATGGCTCAAGAAATGCTTGTTAGCAGATCTTAGCGCAATCACTAGAATTAAGTAAATGTGACTAGCGTATGGTAGCTGTGGAGGTATAAACTCCATATACCCTCACGGCCTAGTTTGGGCCGACACGCTACCACCAGGCCGGCCCATCAAGCTTCAAGACCGATCGGCTCAGGCTGGTCGGACAGCCTAAAACAGGCAAGAATAATATCGAAGACCGACAAGGAGGACAAGACCTAGCTGAGATAGGAAAGTTTAGACTTGTAAAGTATGTAAACTTAGCACCAGATAGGCTAGTTCCGACTTGTAACCTTGCTCTCCGTGTATATAAGGAGAGCAAGGACCCCATGCTGAGGATGGAATCGGCATAACGCACGTACTCATACATCCACATCATAATCGAAACAGAGAGCGGGACGTAGGGTATTACGCTTCATAGCGGCCCGAACTGGGTAAACCTTGTGTGATTCCTCCCCGTTTACATCTTGCTCGCAATCTCGGTGCGCCTTCCGCCAATCCATCACCGGTCGGGGCATACCCCGGTCGGACTATCGCCGATATTTCGTCGACGCAGTGGCGCGCCGTAGGGGTGCGCACCGAGATCTCACGTCGATCAAGATGGTTTCCTTCCCGGCTTCCATGACTTTCGAAGCCGGCCTCACCCTCAACTTTGGAACGTTCACCTGGACATCCAACTCAGCAACTGCGACTACAACTCTCACATCTCCGGTTATCACGCCGACAATGGCACCAACAATGGTGGCTGCGCCAAACCAGATCCAACTTATCCCGGTGACCACCATTGCAGTCCCAACCAATCCACCATTGATAGTTGACGGCACGGCGTCAACACCTCCGGCCGGTCCCAACCAAAGGAGGCATGTCAGCAACACGGATCTACTCCGTTTGATCCAACAACAGGACATGAGGTTGATCGAAACCCATGCCAACTTCGAGTCGCTCTGTAACACTCGGAAATTTGCATGATTTTAAAATAATTAAATTGATTTATTTATGCAATTTTGTGAGCATTAAACATAGGCCAAATAATAATTTTATAAAATTAAAACTGATCATAGGTCAAGAAGCATATGTGAGCATTCATGCCGCCGCATTATTGTTTTATTGTGATGAGTGGTTTTGATTCAAAACTTGAAAAGAATTCAAAATGCTTTGAAAACCCCTTTGAAAAACTAGTTCAAATAAAAATAAAAGGTTTTATTTTCCCTCTTTCTTCCTTTCCTCCTATCTGGCCCGAGAAGGCCATTTTCTTTGGTCTCGGCCCAGTCGGCCATTTCCTCTCTTCCCCAGGCCGTGGGCCTTTCTTCCTTGCTTGGCACCGAGGCCCGCGCGCGCGCATTCTTGGGCCGGCCCAAAGCCGCCAGCCGCCGCGCCACCTCCCCTTCCTCCTCCGTCTCGCTGGCCGACGCGCCGGCCCGCATGTCGGCGTCGTCCTCCAATTGCTCGAGTCCGGAGCCGGACACGAGGCCGCGCCATCCCGAGCCGCGCCCCCCGCTTCACGTGCCGCCCAAGCCAAGCGCCTATAAGTACCCCGCTCCACGCCACCTCGCGCACCCTAAACCCTAGCCCAAGCAGCCGCCTTCGCTCGAGCTCGCAGCGCCGCAAACTTCGCCGCCGCCCTCGAGTTGGTGCCGCCGATTTCGTCGCCCTAATCTCGTAATTGACAAGTCGACGAGCTTCTTCATGCTCTTGCGAGCTCGCCAAGCCTTTCCTTGTTCATTTTTACGCTCTCTTTGACTCACGGTGCTTCGCCGAACTTCGCAGGTCGAAGCTCGCCGCCAAATCTCGCCGTGTGCCGTCCAGCCGCCTCCTCGGCCTCCATCTTCGACGCAGGTGAAACCCCCTTGTTCCTCTCGTTCGAATGGGCTAGGTCCCATGTTGTTTCGTGGCCGGAGTCGCGAGTTTCATCTTCGCCGATGAGCTCGGCTCGCCGCCGGCCATGGCGGTTACCGCGCCGGTCATCTTCTCCGGCGAGGCCTCCCCTCTCTCAAGTCCAATCTAATCTGGGCCGTTGGTTTTAGATCCGATGGATCTCGCCGGCCGATACCCCTTCGCGGGTCGATTTGCATAAAAGCCCTCGGCTTTCCTCGATTCAATTAAGAATCCTTCGCGTATTATTCTGTTTACGCTTTCATCTCTGGAAAGCGCATTCTGGTCTGTTCAGTTCAAAAATACGCTTTCATCTATTTATAGAATTGCCATCCAGATTCAATTGCTCATATCTTTTCCGTTATAGCTCCGATTTAGATGATCTTTATGTCCATGTGATCGTAGCGACGCATAGAATATTTTTATGAACTCTTTTTAATCTTTTTATTCTGTTTGTTGTACTGTTCTAATAGAATTATATGTTTGCTTCGTGTATGTATGATCGGATGCTTGATTGTTGCTGCTTGTTGGTCGTGGTTGCGTTCAGACGGTGAGGGTTTCGTTGAAGGCCCGGATTTCTTCCAAGACCAGCAGGGACCCCAAGAGCTTTTGGATCAAGGCAAGTATAGTAGGACCATCCTTGTGTCCTATTCATTAATCCACTAAATTGCATATGCATGTGTCTTGCTATCCTACTAGTTTTACCTAGTGATTGATTACCGTTGCCTTGACGACTTGGGATATGCATGATGGGTAGTGATGCTAGTGCTTTTACCATGATCTTGTAACATGATTAATTAATTATGCAACCTTCTTAAGATGACTTATTTGTATGTGATCATATGGGACTTAACGTGCCACTGTGGGAGCTACATGGCTCTGGCTCTAGTTGTGCCTAGGACCTTTTCTAGCGAGTTAGAGGATTTGCGAGTTGGGTATAGGGCGGCTTCTCCATGGTATGTATAGCCGGGTAGGTATTGTGCTACTTTGGGAGGAGGGATTCCCTACATCCGATGACCCTGCAGCCCTATCTTGTTAGACGAACCTATGCATAACTTTATAGTGAACCCTGCCTGTTTTCCTTGGTAGAGAACTAAGAGGCTGATCCCCTCGGGCGAAAGGGCAAATCACGACTCACAGGGAAAGGGTACACCTCTGCGCAGAGTTAAATCGATTATCGTCCGTGCCCACGGTTAGGGCGGCCTTGAGACATTGCATTATAAGTGATCACCCCCATTTAACTATGTTTTATGCTATAATGATGTTTAAGTTACCTTTATCATGTTTACTTGATCATGTGGTTTGGGAACACTACCTTGATGCTAATTGCTAAAATATGATATACACTAAAAGCTAATGCAGTTAACCAGTGTCAGCCTTTTGAGCTTCATATACCCCCTGCTATGCTTGCTAAGTACGTTGTACTTACACTTGTTTTACTTCATTACTTGGAAAATCCCGGATGGGTAACAGATGAGGATTGGATTGAGAGCTATCGCCATGATTACTAGCTTGAGTCAACCAGTCGACGTGTCCCTGTGTTGAAGCTTCCGCCATTGAGAGTCTACCATCGTTTGAGAGTTTATTAGTGTTTGAGAGTCTACTAGTGTTTGAGAGTTTGCTATCGTTATTATCTATTTTTGTAAAGACTATGTGATATTTATTCATTCGTATTGTAATAAACTTTGAGATGGTACAATTTATTCGATTTGTCAACTTATGTGGATGACTTCTGGGGATTCACATAAGGCTTGGATACGCCTCATTCTTGTCCTTAAAAATGGGCGTGACAGATTGGTACCAGCTCCTTGTTGACTGTAGGACGCAAGCCTAGTTAGAATGGTCGTTTTAGCTCTCTTGTTTCACTTAATTCTTGCTTTCCATCTCAATCTTGTTAATTTATAAATTTTTATGCTTTTCTATCTTATCTATTGTGAAAAACTTGTTTCTAATCTAAATCCCTCTAATTCTGTAGATGACTCGTGACCACAAGACTGCTCGCATCTCCACTGGAGGGTACTACCCACCTCGCGCGGAATCTGAGGATGGTGCAGTGTCAGATTGGGATAGTGAATATGAGAGAGATGTCCATCCAGCACCGGTGCAGGCGCCAGCTCAATTGCCATCTCCTACTCCTGCACTCGAAGAAGAAGAAGATTCTGAGGAAGTAGAGCCAGTGGAAGAGGAAACGGTGCCTGTGATCGACATCAGTAGTGATGAAGAGGAAGCCCAAGAAGAAGATGTGCATGTTGGTGTGCAGCATGGGTCGCCTTCACATGGAAGCTCACCTTCACATGGAGGTTCGCCGTCTCATGGGAGTTCGCATCCTCAAGGAAGCTCTGGTGGAGAAGGAGGTCCAAATCCACCAATGGGATGGATTATGAAAGATCACTTTCCCGATCCTACTACCATCTACTCCAAGTTTCACTACCGCTTGGTGAGGTTGCTCGTGAAGCATTATTCGATTGGGAAGCCGGTCTGCTATACGTTTGTACGAGTACCGTCATCCTTTGCAAGCAACTCATTGGAGGGCGATGGTGGTTGTCACTTCAAAGACAGCAGTAGGGAAAGCAAATGAGATGGAATTCTTTCATCCTACACAATGCGCCACCATGAGAGAGCATTGATGAAGCCGCCTCGGAGCTTGGGTGTATCTCCGGGGTTATCGCCCGGAAGCCGGGGAGGATGAAGTCGATCGCTACTTACCTGTTGGGAATCAACACGAAGAAGGTTGGACTATGGAGAATGCTGGGGGTTTAGTGGAACCCGCTGCTCGACAGTGGGCGATCTAGTGTCGACTTGATGCACAAGTGTGATCAACTTCGTGAAAAGCTGCATGACACTGAGGAGGCGCTCAAGAAGATGATGACAGAGGAGGATGATAAAAGGGAAGCTAGAGGAGAAGCAAGACTTTACGACAAGTTTGAAGCCCCATCTCGTCCATAGGACTAGGATCATCCTATATATATCGTTGTCGCTAGTATCGTTTTGTCTAGTCGTTAAAGAGTCATTTGTGTTAAGTGAATCTTGGTGTGCTCGTTGAGTTGTTTTTATGAATTTTGATTGAGTTGGAATTTTTGTAATGAGTGCTGGAAAGTTATGGGCTTATCCATAATGTTCCTTAGTTAAACATATTAGTGTTTGGGGTCTTTTATAAAGATATTTTGGGTCTATCTCGATTCTGTCCTCTGCTGAAAGTTCTGAGCAGTCTGCAATGTTTCTGTTATATCTCGAAATTGGCTACTGCAAATCTGGTGAAAATTTTATAGCAATAACTAGACTTCTGTAGCTTTCCAATGGTGTAAAAATCACGTTAATATCTATCATTAGTTGTGAGATTCATTGGTCACAATTTGAGGTTTCTGCGCAGTCTGGAAGTCAGAAACAGTTTCTGTTGCGACCTCTTTTTGGCAATTTTAATCACCGAATCTGTAAAAATGTTCTGAATAAAAGTCATAGCTAACTTCATAAGCTTTCCAACCATATAAAGTTTGCCTGAATTGGATATCTGGAACGTCAGTTATGGTTGTTTTTTTGAACTGTTGTTACTGCATCTCGCCCAGAAAATTTTCAGAATCAATATCTTATGGCAGAATTGTGGTAATGATGGTTTCTATATGAATTGGAATGCAGATGCCACCAAGGAGAGCCGCCAACCCGCCACCAATGACTCAGGAGGAGATGATGGCTATGCATGGACAGTTGCTGCAGACCATGACCACCTACTTCCAGAATCAGCAAGCAGGAGGAGGGCAAGTGCAATTCAACCATCCTCCGAGGGACAAGCGCAAAGAGTTCATGTATGGGCATCCACCATTCTTTTCTCATCCTATCCAACCTCGGGATGCGGATGATTGGGTGCGTGCTGTGGAGAAGCAACTGGAGTTAGCTCGGTGCAATGACCAGGAGAAGGTGCTCTTCGCGTCCGGACAGCTGCAGGGAGGAGCACAAACATGGTGGGATTCCTACAGAGCTTCTCGTCCCCACAATGCTCCTGCTATCACTTGGGATGAATTTGTCAGAGACTTCAAGGCGCACCACATTCCAGATGGGCTAATTGAAGAGAAGCAAGAGGAGTTCAGGAACCTCAGGATGGGCAACATGACCATGAGCGAGTATCACAACAAGTTCAATGAGCTTGCTCGCTATGCGCCCAATGAAGTGAGAGAAGAAGCTGACAAGAGGCGCCACTTTCTCAATGGCATATACTATGAGCCGAGGTTGCGCTTGGCTGGTCGAAGCATGCCTCCTTCCGGAATCGGTGAATAGCGCTATTGTGCTTGACAATATGCGCGGGGATAAGGACAGAAGAGGCGGATGGAAGGACAGGGATATGGGAGCAACACTCGCTCCCGTTCCAACTATCAAGGCCACCAGCAGAGGTACCAGGGACCAGTGAGTCAGTGGAACCGTGGTCAGAACCAGCAAGGGAACCGGTATCCACAACGTCACCAGTATGGGAGTCAGCAGAACAATGGGAATCAGCAGCAGAATGGGAATCAGCGCACACCGCAGCAGCAGGGCAACCAGACACCTCGTCTGAGTGCTCCTAACAACATTCCTGTCAAGACTGGGACTCCAGGCACTCCTCTAGTGTGTTACCGCTGTGGTCAGCCTGGCCATTATGCTAACAACTGCCCCAACCCACCGAAGCAGCAAACACCTCAGAAGCAGAGTGGCAATGCTAGGTCCTATGCTACATATGGGAATGTCAACCATGTCTCCACTGAGTCAGCACAAGAGGCAACTGCTAATGAGGCGCCAGAGATTATGCTGGGTACGTTTAGCATCAACTCTATCCCCGCTACAATTCTTTTTGATTCTGGAGCTTCTCATACTTTCATATCACAAGCATTTGTTAGAACACATAGTATACCCCTACTTGCCATGAAAGAAATGTTAGTAAACTCACCGGGAGGGGGTATATCGGCTTCTCTATATTGTCCTTCGGTTAGTGTCTCCTTAAGGGGGTAGACTTCACCGCCCCGATCGTGTTGAGTGCCTCTCGGAATTGATCTTATTCTCGGGATTGGATTGGATGAAGCAACATGGAGTGGTTATACAGTGTAAAGAGAAGGTTGTGGTTCTGACAACACCAAAGGGGGATCGTATAAGTGTTGAAGTAGTGGAGAAGACACCTACTGTGGCAGTTGTGAATCTGGTGGAAGAAGATGCTACACCTCAGAACCAAATCGTGGAGGAGTTTGCGGATGTTTTCCCTGATGATTTGCCAGGTATGCCACCTGACCGTGACATTGAGTTTATTATTGAGTTATTACCTGGTACTGCACCTATTGCTAAGCGTCCATATAGAATGGGGGGTTGATGAATTAGAAGAACTTAAGAAACAGTTGAAGGAGTTGCTAGACAAAGGTTTCATACGTCCTAGTGCATCTCCATGGGGTGCTCCAGTGATCTTTGTGGAGAAGAAAGATGGAACTCAGCGTATGTGTGTTGACTATCGCTCTCTCAATGAGGTAACTATCAAGAACAAGTATCCATTGCCTAGAATTGAAGACTTGTTTGATCAACTCAGAGGTGCCTGTGTGTTCTCCAAGATCGATCTACGTTCTGGTTATCATCAGTTGAAGATCCGTAGCTCAGATATACCGAAGATAGCCTTCACTACAAGGTATGGGCTATATGAGTATACAGTTATGTCTTTTGGATTGACCAATGCACCTGCCTACTTCATGTACATGATGAATAAGGTGTTCATGGAGTATCTTGACAAGTTCGTAGTGGTTTTCATTGATGATATTTTGGTGTTCTCCAAGAATGAAGAAGAGCATGCTGAACATCTGAGGTTAGTACTACAGAAGCTGAGGGAACATCAGTTGTATGCTAAGAAGAGCAAGTGTGAGTTCGGCCGAAGGAAGTTTTGTTTTACGGGTCATGTTATTTCCAATGGAGGTATAGCAAAGGATCCAAAGAAGGTGAAGGACGTGCTTGATTGGCAACCGCCTATTGATGTGGGTCGATTCGCGCTTTTTCGGGCATGGTCTGGTTACTACAGGAGATTTATTGAAGGGTTCTCCAAGATAGCTAAACCTTTGATAGCGTTGCTAGAGAAGAATGCTAAGTTTGTGTGGTAAGATAAGTGCCAAGCCAGTTTTGAAACATTGAAGGAGAAGTTGACTACAGCCCCTGTCTTGACATTCCCTGATTTGAGCAAGAAGTTCTCTATCTATTGCGATGCATCACGTCTTGGTTTGGGTTGTGTTCTGATGCAAGAAGGGAGAGTTGTTGCATATGCATCAAGGCAATTGAGGAAGCATGAGTTAAATTATCCTACTCATGACTTGGAGTTAGCAGCTGTGGTTCATGCTCTGAAGATCTGGAGGCACTATCTAATTGGGCATAAGTGTGATGTCTACACTGATCACAAGAGCTTGAAGTACATATTCACTCAGTCAGATCTGAATCTGCGACAGCGTCGTTGGTTGGAGTTGATCAAGGACTATGATCTGGAAGTGCATTATCATCCTGGAAAGGCGAATGTCGTAGCGTACGCTCTTAGTAGAAAGAGTTACACTCGAGCTTCGTACGACAACTATGACTCGAAGAGTTGTGTGCTGAATTTAACTACTTAAATCTTGGGTTGGTCATTAACAGTGTTGAGGTAGAGGTGACACCTACTCTAGAGCAAGAGATATACAAGGGTCAATTAGAAGATGAGAAGTTAAAGGAAATAGCTGGGAACGTAGTCATTGGCAAGGCGCCTGGATTCCAGTTGGATGAGAATGGTGTACTATGGTTTGGGAAAAGGATTTGTGTGCCTGAGGTGAAGACCATAAGAGATGCAATTCTGCGAGAAGCACATGAATCAGCTTACTCTATTCATCCTGGGAGTACTAAGATGTACTTAGATCTTAAAGAGAAGTATTGGTGGTATGGCTTAAAGAGGGATGTAGCCGAGTATGTTGCTTTGTGTGACACGTGTCAACGTGTGAAGGCGTAACATCGAGGCCACCGGATTGTTGCAACCAATGAAGATACCCGAGTGGAAGTGGGAAGAAGTTGGAATGGACTTTATAGTGGGATTACCACGCACACGTAGGGTTATGATTCGGTATGGGTGATAGTGGATCGACTAACCAAGGTAGCACACTTCATACCCGTCAAGACCACTTACACCGGTCCACAAGTTAGCTCGGTTGTACATGGAAAGGATTGTATGCTTGCATGGGGTGCCAAAGAAGATTGTGTCAGATAGAGGTACTCAATTTACGTCTCACTTTTGGAAGGCAGTTCATAGTGCTTTGGGAACCAAACTGAATTTTAGTACGCTATGACCCTCGGATCGATGGTCGACGAAAGGATTAATCGATATTGGAGGATATGTTAAGAGCTTGTGCATTACGGTATGGTGCTAGCTGGACAAGAGCTTGCCTTATGCAGAGTTCTCATACAACAACAGCTATCAACGAGTCTCAAGATGGCACCGTTTGAAGCTTTGTATGGTCGTAAGTGCGACTCCTTTGTTTTGGAATCGGGCCGGTGAAACACAAGTGTTTGGAACGGATGTGCTTAGATCACCAAGAGCAAGTCGAATGATTAGAGAGAACCCGAGAGTGGCACAGCCTCGTCGAAGAGCTATGCGAGATACTCGCAGCGTGAGCTAGTTTTCAAGGAAGGTGACCATGTGTACTTGAAGGTGTCACCTATGAGGAGTGTGAAGAGGTTTAACATGAAAGGGAAATTAGCTCCGAGGTATGTTGGTCCGTTCAAGGTGCTTAGTAGACGGGGTGAAGTGGCTTATCAGTTGGAGTTACCTGAGAAACTGGCTGGTGTGCATGATGTGTTCCATGTGTCTCAACTCAAGAAGTGTTTGCGTGTGCCGGAAGTAGAGGCAATACCCTTAGAGGAACTTACAGTTGAGGAGGATCTTACCTATGAAGAGTTTCCAGTAAAGGTTTTGGAGACAGCAGAAAGAGTTACTAGGAGTCGGACAATTAAAATGTTGAAGGTTCAGTGGAATCGATATTCTGAGGCAGAGGCAACTTGGGAAAGAGAAGAGGAATTGAGGAAGGCATATCCGTGGTTCTTTGAGTAAGCAACTCAATTCTCGAGGACGAGATTTCTTTTAAGGGGGTAGAGTTGTAACACCCGGAAATTTGCATGATTTTAAAATAACTAAATTGATTTATTTATGCAATTTTGTGAGCATTAAACATAGGCCAAATAATAATTTTATAAAATTAAAACTGATCATAGGTCAAGAAGCATATGTGAGCATTCATGCTGCTGCATTATTGTTTTATTGTGATGAGTGGTTTTGATTCAAAACTTGAAAAGAATTCAAAATGCTTTGAAAACCCCTTTGAAAAACTAGTTCAAATAAAAAGAAAAGGTTTTATTTTCCCTCTTTCTTCCTTTCCTCCTATCCGGCCCGAGAAGGCCATTTTCTTTGGTCTCGGCCCGCCGGCCATTTCCTCTCTTCCCTGTGCCGTGGGCCTTTCTTCCTTGCTTGGCACCGAGGCCCGCGCGCGCGCATTCTTGGGCCGGCCCAAAGCCGCCAGGCCGCCAGCGCCACCTCCCCTTCCTCCTCTGTCTCGCTGACGCGCCGGGCCCGCATGTCGGCGTCGTCCTCCAATTGCTCGAGTCCGAGCCGGACACGAGGCCGCGCCATCCCGAGCCGCGCCCCTGCTTCGCGTGCCGCCCAAGCCAAGCGCCTATAAGTACCCCGCTCCACGCCTCCTCGCGCACCCTAAACCCTAGCCCAAGCAGTCGCCTTCGCTCGAGCTCGCAGCGCCGCAAACTTCGCCGCCGCCCTCGAGTTGGTGCCGCCGATTTCGTCGCCCTAATCTCGTAATTGACAAGTCGACGAGCTTCTTCATGCTCTTGCGAGCTCGCCAAGCCTACCTTGTTCATTTTTACGCTCTCTTTGACTCACGGTGCTTCGCCGAACTTCGCAGGTCGAAGCTCGCCGCCAAATCTCGCCGTGTGCCGTCCAGCCGCCTCCTCGGCCTCCATCTTCGACGTAGGTGAAACCCCCTTGTTCCTCTCGTTCGAATGGGCTAGGTCCCATGTTGTTTCGTGGCCGGAGTCGCGAGTTTCATCTTCGCCGATGAGCTCGGCTCGCCGCCGGCCGTGGCGGTTACCGCGCCGGTCATCTTCTCCGGCGAGGCCTCCCCTCTCTCAAGTCCAATCTAATCTGGGCCGTTGGTTTTAGATCCGATGGATCTCAGCGGCCGATACCCCTTCGCGGGTCAGATTTGCATAAAAGCCCTCGGCTTTCCTCAGATTCAATTAAGAATCCTTCGCGTATTATTCTGTTTACGCTTTCATCTCTGGAAAGCGCATTCTGGTCTGTTCAGTTCAAAAATACGCTTTCATCTATTTACAGAATTGCCATCCAGATTCAATTGCTCATATCTTTTCCGTTATAGCTCCGATTTAGATGATCTTTATGTCCATGTGATCGTAGCGACGCATAGAATATTTTTATGAACTCTTTTTAATCTTTTTATTCTGTTTGTTGTACTGTTCTAATAGAATTATATGTTTGCTTCGTGTATGTATGATCGGATGCTTGATTGTTGCCGCTTGTTGGTCGTGGTTGCGTTCGTACGGTGAGGGTTTCGTTGAAGGCCCGGATTTCTTCCAAGACCAGCAGGGACCCCAAGAGCTTTTGGATCAAGGCAAGTATAGTAGGACCATCCTTGTGTCCTATTCATTAATCCACTAAATTGCATATGCATGTGTCTTGCTATCCTACTAGTTTTACCTAGTGATTGATTACCGTTGCCTTGACGACTTGGGATATGCATGATGGGTAGTGATGCTAGTGCTTTTACCATGATCTTGTAACATGATTAATTAATTATGCAACCTTCTTAAGATGACTTATTTGTATGTGATCATATGGGACTTAACGTGCCACCGTGGGAGCTACATGGCTCGCTCTAGTTGTGCCTAGGACCTTTTCTAGCGAGTTAGAGGATTTGCGAGTTGGGTATAGGGCGGCTTCTCCATGGTATGTATAGCCGGGTAGGTATTGTGCTACTTTGGGAGGAGGGATTCCCTACATCCGATGACCCCGCACCCTATCTTGTTAGACGAACCTATGCATAACTTTATAGTGAACCCTGCCGGTTTTCCTTGGTAGAGAACTAAGAGGCTGATCCCCTCGGGCGAAAGGGCAAATCACGACTCACAGGGAAAGGGTACACCTCTGCGCAGAGTTAAATCGATTATCGTCCATGCCCACGGTTAGGGCGGCCTTGAGACATTGCATTATAAGTGATCACCCCCATTTAACTACATTTTATGCTATAATGATGTTTAAGTTACCTTTATCATGTTTACTTGATCATGTGGTTTGGGAACACTACCTTGATGCTAATTGCTAAAATATGATATACACTAAAAGCTAATGCAGTTAACCGGTGTCGGCCTTTTGAGCTTCATATACCCCCGCTATGCTTGCTAAGTACGTTGTACTTACACTTGTTTTACTTCATTACTTGGAAAATCCCGGATGGGTAATGATGAGGATTGGATTGAGAGCTATCGCCATGATTACTAGCTTGAGTCAACCAGTCGACGTGTCCCCGTGTTGAAGCTTCCGCCATTGAGAGTCTACCATCGTTTGAGAGTTTATTAGTGTTTGAGAGTCTACTAGTGTTTGAGAGTTTGCTATCGTTATTATCTATTTTTGTAAAGACTATGTGATATTTATTCATTCGTATTGTAATAAACTTTGAGATGGTACAATTTATTCGATTTGTCAACTTATGTGGATGACTTCTGGGGATTCACATAAGGCTTGGATACGCCTCATTCTTGTCCTTAAAAATGGGCGTGACACGCTCCGACGACGCGTCAGGCGCGATCTACAACTTGCGCGACAACAAATTCCTAATCCATCGACACGAAGGCAGAACAACCATCGTAGAGTCACTTTTGGACGCCCCGAGCGGCCACGTTTACAGACAGTGAACCTACAGCGACGAGTTCCAACAAATCCTCGTGGCAACCATACACGGCCAGATGGCGGCAGAAACTCGCAGCAGCTCCGACCACGGTCGATCATCATACGCGGTGGTCGGAGAGGCCAGCCGAGTAACATACGGCAGAGAATCCTGGCCGATATCCTAGATCTGAGAGAGAGGACTTCACAACAAGCCTCACGGGACAATAGCAGTCCAGATCAGACAAGACAAACTACCCGACATGATGTACCCAGTCGGAGTTACGTGTCAACAGTACAGCGCAGAAACGCCCGTCG
Source organism: Themeda triandra (assembly GCA_018135685.1). Taxonomy (NCBI): domain Eukaryota; kingdom Viridiplantae; phylum Streptophyta; class Magnoliopsida; order Poales; family Poaceae; genus Themeda; species Themeda triandra. The sequence continues at coordinate 466,375 of JAENPR010000246.1, read as the reverse complement.
CAACGAACGACGACGACGTCAGCGAGAAATCCGACGAACTGGTCGGAATCTGCCAGCTGCACCTACTACGGCAACGCAGCAAGAACGACACCAACAAAACAACACATCTAATGCCCGGTTGTTCGCAGAACGCACCGAGCTAGCTGCTGCCCTTCGTCGTGATGAACAACGGAGGGAAAGACGACGGCAAGAGGTATTGACTGCCATGGCAAACGCAACAGAGCAAAGAGCTGAACGGCCACGAGCACGTTCAACTCAATCCCCTTCAATGACAATGGCATCGGCACGCAGGGCCAGGGCACTTGCTGATCGACACCAAGACGTAGAAAGAAAACGGAGGGAAGCACATCAGAAACACATGGCAGCAATCAGAGAGAATCACCGCCGTACCGGCAAAAGCCCATTAAGGGACGATACAAGGAACTCGCCTGACATTGACGAGCCTCATGGTTGCACCCAGCAGCCAACTCAGACGACTACGGTATACAAACGTGCTCGGAGTCCTCCTCTTGGACAAACGGTTCCATCTGTTCAAACAAACCGTAACGGTTTCATCACTCCCTTCTTGGACAGTTTGCAAACCAGAGAACCAAACTGGAGGCTCCCTAGTCCAACTCCTCCTGAGGACAGGATACCTCCGCACACCGAGCACATATTCCCTAATCCAATAAACCCTGCCAATCTTCGGCGCATCAGAACAGTTCGATCACCAGGACGCAAAACATCTGAAGGCATGTTCATAAACGGCGAGTGGTATGAAGTAGTACAACAAGGAAGCTAGTTTGAGAAGAATTCAAGCTCCTTAGATTCTTTTACAGATGTACCTTTTCCAAAAAGGGACAATCTCAATACTACTCGGAACGGGATAACTATATCCGACCACGCCCGACGCCGCGACGATCAAGTCTTGGACGATGACGACCTACTGCTCTGCACCGAAGAAGACCCAGTCATGGTCCATGACTTGGAAGAAGGTGAAGCAGAGCCGGAAAATTGAAACAACAAGAGATGAAATCTCCTCTTTTATCAGCACAAGTTTTCTTTTTTAGGCGATTTCCCTTTCAAGGTTTAAAGTTAGCATCAGTCGTACACATCGTTGTAAGTCATTTCAAATGACAAAAAAGCAATCTAATGTGTACTATTTTATAATAAGAAGTCAAGTTTTCGTGTCAAACACTTGAGCACATGAATTTTTCTTGTTATTCAAAGGAAAATCATCCCTCGATCCGACGCGTTACGACATTCTCTAAACAAGAGGATTCCAAATCCCGAAATAAAATCCTACGGCATAAACGTGACAAAGTCATAAAAACGGATCAAAATAAAGAGATAAAAAGAATCTCGAAGGATTCCGGCACAGACACATCTAAAAGGATCCACTTCTTTCATTAAAGAAATAAAATTTTACAAACGGGGACCGATTGCATCTAAGCAATCTAGTCATCCCCGAACAGCTTGCCGACCACCAGGACGACAGGAGTCGCGGCGACGACAGCCTCCGCCGCCCCGGTGAACTCGACGGCGCCGCCCTCCATGGCGTCATGCGCTGCCACCGATAGCTCCATGCCACGGACATCAACGCCCGAGATGGCGTCGACGGTGGCATAAGCGGCAGAGGCACCATTGCGAACGCCATGAACCGCCACCGCGGCCACTTGGCCGGGGATCGCCGCCAGCTGCGCGATGACATCGCCGCCCTGGGCGTTCACCGCGTCCGCCGCGGCATGCGCGGCCTCCTGCAGCTGCTCCAGCTGCTCCGTCAGCTCTGCAAAAACAGAGTAAAAATTTAGAAATACCAATACAAGCACAACCCAGGGCATATGAACAATGGAGAATTCAATACTTACCGCCGACCCTGATGTCGGCAGCCTCGCGCTGCCGAAGCAGCGTGTCCACCTGGACCTTGCGGGCCAGCCTCTCGTCCGCCGCCTCATTGACGGCGGCGTTGGCCTCGGCGTCGAAGTCGGCGGCCCGCTACTTCGAGGCGCCTCCAGCTCCTCCTGAGCGGAGGAGAGTGCGTTCAGGAACAGGTCGGCGTTCGCCTCCGCCTGTCCCAGCTGCTTGGTGGCCTCCGAGTAGCGGTCCCTGACGCGCTCCAGCTCCGCCCGACAGCGGTCGAGCACAGACGCCAGGGAGTTCACTGAGGCGCTGCTCAGTGAACGCGGCGTGGAGACACTGGCCGCCGCCGCCACCTCCTCCGCCGCCACCTCTGCCACGACAGGAGCAACCTGCTCCGCCGCAGCAACAATGGCCCCGGCCTCCACGACCGGAGCCACCTGTCCGGGGGCCACAGCCCCAGGCGCCACCCGCGGCTCCTCCGCCGCCCTCCTCGCCGCCTCGGCGGCGCCTGCAGCGGAGGTGCCCGCCGCACCTCCAATGGTCAGGAGGGTGTACCTACATTACGGACGACGAATTGCGGTTACACCAAAAGACGAAAACCCCAAGATCAATCAAAGGAAAAATCCCCTTTCAAAACTCACCTCCTCCGCAGCCTCACCTCCCGAGGGGAGTTCACCGACTCCTCCTCACCCGCCGGGCGCTTACCATGGCGGCGGTCCATCGCAGGTGGTGGCGGCGAGCAAATGCTATCTAAAACCCTAGGTTTTTGGGAGCAGAAGGAGAGGAGCAAGAACAGAGAATGCGCTGCGTGTACAGAACTCCCAGCGCAGGCCACGATTTATAGAAGAGCCCGGAGAACTCGAGAAGGCAACCGACGAGATCGTGGGTAATCAAAACCCCGCGGCCCTCTCGTTTCCCAAGAGCACGACGCGACGAAAACCGCTCCACTCAAGCGACGAGCATTTATACGTTCCCCTCGCATCGGGAACCCCCCGTGCGCTCGCTGACGCACGACGTGAGGAAGGTGGAGCGATTGAGACACCGACACATTGGCCCCACCACATCAGCAAGAATTGACTTGACCAAAGACGAAAAACCGTACGCCGGTTTGACGTGACGACCCGGTCGCTGATGTACGGTTGCATCAGCAACCGAATATTTTCACCCCGCACGCGATCATGACGTGCCACGACGGACAAAAGATAAGTACCCAACATCTCTAACAAATTTTTTATTTTATTTGGTTCACCCGTTCAAAAGACCACACTTTGAAAAAACCAGTTTGCACAAATTTCTTTCCTCAAACACGAAGCAAACCAGGAATGCACTGTCTCTGGTCTCACTCGCTACGTGTTCACAAACTCCAACGCTATACAACACAGAGTGCGCCAATGGCCGCTCCCAAAGGAAAGGGGCTCCAAACATTCCGGACCGTGCTTTGTTTGTTTAGGATCATCTAATCCCTAAGGACTCGGTCGGCTCTTGAATGAGAAAGAGAAGAGCGCTGCTGGCAATTTTTTCTTCCAAATTTGTAATAAGCATAACCTACCCTTCTGCATAAGAGAATTTTATATACCTTATGACCATTCTTTCAGGAACAAAGGCATGATCAAAGCCCGCAACGGAAAGACGGTGGCTCTCAGCAGAATACAGATAAGTGCTCTCATAACCTAACATACATGCCTTCTCTGATCTTTTTTCACAAAAGATTTCTTTATACGAACTACTTCAAAGTACGTTCGAAAAATTCTTTACAAAGTTAAAAACACCTTTTTCTTTGTATCAAATGGCCAAGTATGTCACCCCTCCAACGAAAAACAATCGGCGTGCACCGTCTCGATCAACCCCGCTACGTGTTCACAAACTCTCAACGCTATACAACACAGGGGTGTCAGCGGTCGCCTCCAACGGAAATAGGGCCCTAAGTGATTCGGCCAAACGCGCTATTCACTATAGGTCACCTGCACACCTGCGGACTGATTAACTCTAAGGAGAGGCGATTACTAAAAACCATTCTCAAACACCACATTTTTGATACAACTCTATGTCATAGATTATATCAAATCAATACGATTCAAGAACACCTCATCAAAACATTCACTCATACCAAATTTTCTCTTTGCAGCAACAACTCGAAGAACCAACCCGCTGTAACAAAGTTATAGTATAGCAGCAGTATAGCATCAACATTTCAACCCACACAATCCGACAGCTGAGCTGGGATTTTTTGGCCAATGATACCGGTTATTCTGGCGCACAAATAGCTAAGCTATTTTCATGGGTTTAGATTTAAAACCATGGTCTCACAGCCACGCTGGGGACTGAGTTAAGTAGCAAAGCTACCTTAGCTTAATCATGACAAAGTCATGGCATGGTTCAAACCGACCAGCCCAAATGAAATTTGGCCTGCTCGGTCTCACTCAAATAGTGGTCGGAAACACATAAAGCACGATACAATGATCAGTTGTCTTCTTTTAGACCCTGACATAACGTGTTCCACCTCATCTCAGGCTCGGGGACTACGTGAGCCCACGTCACCTGAGAGGTGACATGGGCTAGACCCTTTTTTAGAGCTTGCTGCAACATATACTATCTTACAAAGAACCTCGGGACTACGTGGGCCCACGTCATTTGCATGACTCGCCCGATCCTTTCTCTTCACAAAGAGCTTAGTTTCAAAACTTAGCTAAGGCACGACCAATCACGACAGATACCATGTGATGGCAGACATCACACACTAACGAGGGCCCACGTCTCCAGATTTGGGACCCTTTCAAAATTCTTTTTTCTTTTTCAGGAGCATCATAAATCTTTCGGTCAAAACCGACAACGTCAACCAAATGCAAGCAAAGTGTGGTCGGAAGCACTAGACGGTCCTCTAGCCCTGCTCGGACCACATGTCGAACGTGTGTCCGACCACCCTTTCTCACTCAACCAAGCAAGACGGTGTTTTTTCCCTCAAGATCCATGATGCTCGGGGACTAGCTGTGGAGGTATAAACTCCATATACCCTCACGGCCTAGTTTGGGCCGACACGCTACCACCAGGCCGGCCCATCAAGCTTCAAGACCAATCGGCTCAGGCTGGTCGGACAGCCTAAAACAGTCAAGAATAATATTGAAGACCGACAAGGAGGACAAGACCTAGCTGAGATAGGAAAGTTTAGACTTGTAAAGTATGTAAACTTAGTACCAGATAGGCTAGTTCCGACTTGTAACCTTGCTCTCCATGTATATAAGGAGAGCAAGGACCCCCATGCCAGAGGACGGAATCTGGCATAACGCACAGACTCATACATCCACATCATAATCGAAACAGAGAGCAGGACGTAGGGTATTACGCTTCATAGCGGCCCGAACCTGGGTAAACCTTGTGTGATTGCTCCCTGTTTACATCTTGCTCGCAACCTCGGTGCGCCTTCCGCCAATCCATCACCGGTCAGGGCATACCCCTGGTCGGACTATCGCCGATATTTCGTCGACAGTAGCTAAGCCTACTGCAAACCCGAACTACTACCAGAGAGAGGGTGTCACAATTCCTCTTCCGGCAACATCCTAAGACTGCTAAGCCAAGCTAAACTCTAGTGACAACGTAGGACTAACCAAAGGGTAACTCTGCAAGCCCACAGGTACCGATGTAGCACTTCAACCGGGTGAGTATTCCGGTGTCGAATTTATAGTTCGCTCAAGGGAAGCGGATTAAGACTCTCTAGCAAATGTGTGATGGAAATCCGTGGTGGTTCTACTCAATCTAAGCTATTGATATTGATAAAGGGTATGAGTGTTGTTATGAGTGATAACTAAGGGTAACTAGTAGGTAGCTAGCTAGGTGGGAGGACAACGAGTGAGTAAGGACTCCTATGTATCTAACTATATTTCTGTATTCTAATCTAACTAGTGTAATGACTTAACTAAACTAATGCCTAGACCATCGATGTGATAGGGGAGATCGGCTGACAAATAGGAGGGTAGCGTCTCCCGAGGGACTAACTCCTATTCCAGCGGACCTATGACTTTAATGGGCGCCCTACACCTATGGAGGTATAAACTCCGTATACCCTCACGGCCTAGTTTGGGCCGACACGCTATCACCAGGCCGGCCCATCAAGATTCAAGACCGATCGGCTCGGGCTGGCCTGGACAAACCTAAAACAGGCAAGAATATCGAAGATCGACAAGGAGGACAAGACCTAGCCGAGATAGGAAAGTTTAGACTTGTAAAGTATGTAAACTTAGTACCGTATAGGCTAGTTCGACTTGTAACCTTGCTCCCCGTGATATATAAGGAGAGCAAGGACCCCGTGCTGCGAGGACGTAGACCGGCATAACGCACGTACTCATACATCCACACATAATTGAAACAGAGAGCAGGACGTAGGGTATTACGCTTCATAGCGGCCCGAACCTAGGTAAACCTTGTGTGATTGCTCCCTGTTTACGTCTTGCTCGCAATCTCGGTGCGCCTTCCGCCAATCCATTACCGGTCGTGGCATACCCCTGGTCGGACTATCGCCGATATTTCGTCGACAGTGGCACGCCAGGTAGGGGGTGCGCACCAAGATTTCACGTCGATCAAGATGGTTTCCTTCCCGGCTTCCATGACTTTCGAAGCTGGTCTCACCTTCACCATTGGGACGATGACCTGGACAACCGCTCCAGACACCTCATACATTGAGAGTCCGCCCTCGATTCTAGCTCCACAAAGCAATGAAGGTGCAAATCCTTCGCTTCCTCGGCCCGAGGCATCATCATCAAAGCTCGAGTTATCGAACTCCAAATTTTTTCTTCTAGGCACCAATCAACCACCGGATGAAAATTGGGCCGATCTCGTTCAAGCGCTCATGATCAACAGGATAGGCTCACGGAGTTTTTTGCTCGCTTTGGATCTATCCGATTGAATCAAAGCAAGAATCACCTACTATCCTTCAACAGACCAAGCACCAACAAAACGCATCGGATCGCAAGATCCTAGATCCAAGGGTTGCATTGCCGTTCCCATACGGGTTGCCAAACACCGCCGACCTATTCAGCCACCAACTTTTAGCAGATTACCTCAAAGGATACAGCCGGATCCCAGATCCACGATCAGATATGATCGCCTACACTTTCGACGCACCCGCAGGACATATCGTCAACCATGTGCGCCTCGAAGAAGTCACGGACGACCAATCTTCAGAAAAAACATGTGACGTTACTCCAGACACGCCCAGACTCGAAGATTACTACAATATCTTAGAACTCTTGGGATCTGCCCATACGATGGTCTATTCCGACAACGAAGAAGAGGTACAATCTGCAAATAACAGCACTAAGCGTATCGACACTACTCCAGATCTACAACTTACCGTGTTCCGACCAGAGGAACATGAGGAAATTCAGTCAGAAATCCATAACCCGACCAAATCCGCTCAAGAATTACAGCAATTCCCATCTTTCCCTCCCAGCCTAGGGAACGCAGTATGTCATGTTAGTGACAACGAAGTCACCATCAATGGAGAAACCGACGAACAAAGGCAACAGCGAGAGGGTCGAAACGCAGCCGGGAACAACGAAGACAAAACGAAGCCGCAATCCGGGCGGTAGCCGACCAGATCGTATGGTCGGACGACGCAGGGGTTTTCGGCGAAATCTCGCTGATGATTTTGACCTTGTAAATGAAAGACAAGTTCACACAACCCCAAGTGCTAATCTGGCAGTTGCTATTGACCGCCTCAAGACGGCCAATATTCCTCAAACTCCCCAAATTGAGGAAGCGATTGATTTTCTAGTAGCCGCTAAAGCTCAAGTGAATCATATGAGAGAACAAGCGCGCCCGGCCCGCATCTCTCGAAGTCACCGGCCGCGTAGTTTCTTCGCAAATCAAATCCCGGACTCTAGAGAGGGAGGTGCTAACGACAACAACTACGTAGACGATGGAGAGAGTTGTGGGAATTTTCCTCACAACAGATTTCACCAGAGACACAATGATAGAAGACAGATCAACCACAGAGATAACAGAGATTATGGTCAACCTTTCAATCACCATCATGGTGAACAATACGATGACAACGACCTTCGAGCAGTCATCAACAACCGATACCGAGCTCGCATGGATGCCTCAGGACCGAAGCCGTATTCAGCTGCCCTACGAGAGGTAGTCTGGCCTAAAAGTTTCAGGATACCGGATATCAAAACTTACGATGGCAAGGTTGACCCAGAGCATTGGATCCTCTTGTACGAGGTGGCCGTGCGAGCGCGGGAGGAGATGAACATGTCATGGCCAATTACCTTCCTATTGTACTCAACGGGGGCCAAATAATTGGTTATTACGCCAACGAGAGGGGTCGATTCACGCTTGGCCCCAATTGCGACACCTCTTCATCGAAAATTACAGAACCACGTGCCGGCAGCCGGCACTAAATACGACCCGGCAAAGATCGTCGACTACCCAAATGAACCACTACGTCACTACATACGGCGTTTCTCGGACGTTTGGACAACAATTCCGAGACATTTCAGCGAAGAAGTTGTGTCCTTGTTCGTACAAGGATTACGACAACAAGGAAATATCGATCTACGAAAAGAACTCTTGAGAAGACAACCCACTACAAACGACGAGATGTTCAGAATAGCACGTGAATTCGCTCGCGTTGACGATGCCATGCAACAATTGCCCGAAACCGGACAAGGATACGAAAACTTCAAGAAACGATGACGAGAAAAGAGATTTTCAACGCAAAGACATGCGTAGAAACGACCGGCGCGACAGCAACCGTCGTGACGAACGACGCCACGATAACCGCATACACAACAAATACAACAGAGACACAGATCAATGTGTCCATTCGGTACCACCCAACAGAGAAAAGAAGCGAAACTTTGATCCCGAATATGAGAAAATCCTAGGCCAGGATTGCCCTAAGCATCCGGGAAAAGGCCATACAATGGGCGAATGCCGGGGATTCACAGCAATTTTTAGCAGGGCAACCGCCAAGAAACAAAGATTGATAAAACAAGACAAGGAAAAACGACCTGAACAGAAGGACAAAACCGAAGAAGAAGAAGACAGGCGATAAAGACCCTCGACATCAATTCAACGAGCCCACCAAACACTGTCGGCCATGATCTTCGGCGGCAAGGTCGGCCTCGAAAACTCGCGTGACAAGAAGTTACTAAAAAGGAGGATCATGGCGATCGCTAAGTCGGGAGGAGCAAACACGGATACCAAAGCTCCAACTGTCGGAACAACCGGTCACCTTCAACAGGCCGACATGTGGGCGAATATACCGGACGCCGGGCGCTTCCCTTTGGTACTCGATCCAGTTGTCAACCACATACGCATGGAAAGAGTACTCATAGATGGCGGAAGTGCCTTAAACATACTATTCTTACAAGCGTTCCGAGAGCTGGGGTTAAAGATCGAAGATCTCGAGCCTTACGACTCACCATTCTGGGGAGTCATGCCAGGCAAACCTTCAATGCCATTGGGAAAAATAACCCTACCTGTCCAGTTTGGGACAAGACAGCACTTCAGAAAAGACTACATCAGCTTCATCGTAGCTGACTTTGAAGGCGTTTACCACGCCATACTCGGTCGACCAGGGATCGCAAAGTTCATGGCTGTCCCTCACTATGGATATCTAGTATTGAAAATGCCAACATCAAAGGGCATTCTTTCTCTCGAGGCAATGTGCTTATGGCCCATGATCGCGAAACAAACGCCTACGCAGGCCGAATTAGCCGACCTCAAAGCTCACATGGAGCAAACATGCCTTGAAGCAAAACAGATACCCGAAGCTGATCTCCAGATCCCAGTCAAGCAGTCTAAAAGATCAGCTAACAAAAGCAACAACACAAAGAAGATCGAGCTCATCCCCGGCGATAAAGAAAAAACCGCTCTTATAGGAGCCTATCTAGATGACAAATAGGAAGACGCGCTCGTCCAATTCCTAAGGGACAACATAAGCATATTTGCTTGGAAACCACGAGACATGCCGGGCGTCCCAAGGAAAAGGCCGAGCACTTCCTTAATGTCTCGAAAACCGCTAAACCAATCAAACAAAGATTACAACGGTTTGCTCGCGACAGGAAGGAGGTGATTAGGGTAGAAGTATTAAAGCTATTAGCAAATGGTTTTATAAAAGAAGTGTATCATCCCGACCGGTTATCCAATCCAGTTCTTGTACAAAAGAAAAATGGTGAATGGAGAATGTGTGTTGATTATACCGATCTCAACAAACACTGCCCTAAAGACCCCTTCAAACTACCTCGCATCGACGAAGTAGTTGATTCAACCGCAGGCTGCGAACTGTTGTCTTTTTTAGATTGCTATTCCGGGTACCACCAAATAGCCCTGGCAACCCACGATCAGATAAAAACATCGTTCATCACACCTTTCGGGGCATATTGCTATACGACCATGTCGTTTGGCCTCAAAAATGCTGGTGCAACATACCAACGCGCTATCCAAGAGTGTCTTCAAAAAGAAATTTCCGACCAGCTGGTCGAAGCATACGTAGACGACGTAGTCGTAAAAACAAAGGAGAGCGGATCCTTAGTTCCAAACCTAGAGCGAACTTTTGTCGCTTTAAACAAATTTCAGTGGAAATTAAACCCACAAAAAAGCATATTCGGAGTACCATCAGGGATACTACTTGGCAACGTAGTTAGCCAAGATGGCATCAAGCCAAATCCCGAAAAGGTTAATGCAGTTTTAAAAATGACGCAACCCAAAGGCATAAAAGATATCCGAAACTTATCGGATGCATGGCGGCTTTAAGCCGCTTCATATCAAGACTTGGCAAAAAAGGCCTCCCTTTTTCAAACTATTAAAGGCCAAGCAAAAATTTGAATGGACGAGCGAAGCATACAAAGCCTTCTTCGAACTCAAGAAATATTTAACATCGCCACCAAAGCTAACAAAGACCTAAAGATGACGAAGAATTATTGCTATACATTGCGGCTGCGATCGCGTGGTCGGACAAGAATAGTCGTCGAAAGACAAGAAGAGGGACACACATATGGTGTACAAAGACCAGTCTATTACATCAGTGAAGTTTTAAACGACTCCAAACAGAGATACCCACATGTACAAAAATTATTGTAGGGGATCCTATTAACAAAACGAAAGCTGCTGCACTACTTTGACACATATCCGATCACAATAGTAACAGAACATGCTGTCAGCGACATTCTCCGCAATAAAGACGCCAGTGGTCGGATCGTCAAATGGGCAATAGAGCTTAGCCCATACACATTGAAATTTCAGAGCAGAACAACCATCAAATCTCGTGCTTTGGCTGATTTTCTAGTAGAATGGACGGACATGTCCCTACCTCCATTTCAAAACGAAGCCGAACGATGGGAAATGTTCTTCGATGGCTCCCTTAAAACAAAAGGAGCGGGAGGAGCGGCGTCGTGTTCAAAGCACCAAGCGGTGATACCCTAAGATACGTGCCGCGTATCCATTTCAAAGCTTCAAATAATGTGGCCGAATACGAAGCCGCACTTCATGGCCTCAAGATAGCCATAGAGTTGGGCATAAAAAGGCTCCTCGTCTTTGGAGATTCTAATTTAGTCGTCCGGCAAATCAACAAAGAATGGGACCGTACTAATGAGAAAATGGAAGCATACGTGGCGAGAGATAAGGAAGCTGGAAAATAAATTCTATGGTCTAGAATTCACCTATATACCAAGAGAAAAGAACAAACTTGCCGACCAATTATCTAAATTGGGATCTGATAGAGCAAAAATGCCACCTGACGTATTTGTTCAAGATCTATTATTACCTTCTGTCACACAGGAGGTAGTACAGGAACCACCACAAAAGGAAACAGATTCATCTGACGACAAAACCAAAACAGATGATATCCAGCAGAGCATACTTTTTGCCCACCTCCGACCAGCAGCAAACAGTATCATCGCTGCAATCCGACCAAAGACCTTTTAGAATAAGTGCTCCAAGAACAAGATCGGGCAAAAAATCTATAGATAACTCCAAAGTTATTTATCCAAAGAAAAGAAAGCGACAAGACCTCTCAACTGCAAAGGGATGTAACAAGCAAATACCATCGATGGAACCTTTGGAAAAAACAAAAGAGATAAAGCCGACCGGAGAATTCCTTTTATTCGGTATCTCATTGATGAGGACACACCGACAGATAAAATAGAAAAACAGCGTCTCATACGACGCAGTAAACATTATGTCCTGGTCGATGGGCAACTTATGCGCAAAAATGCAAGTGCTGAAGTCTTGCAAAAATGCATTTCCTTTGAAGAAGGAGCAGAACTACTACTACGTATTCATGAAGGAATGTGTGGAAACCATGCAGCATCAAAAACACTGGTCGGAAAGTTGTTTCGAGCAGGTTTTTACTGGCCAACCGCACTCGCTGATGCTAAGAAACTAGTTCAGCATTGTAAAGGTTGCCAATTCTTCGCTAAACAAATTCATGTCCCCGCACATGAGCTTCAAACAATACCGAAGCGGCATGGCCCTTTTCATGCCGGGGACTAGACATGATAGGACCATTCAAAAAAGCCCCAGGCGGCTATCAATTTGTCTATGTACTTATAGACAAATTTTCAAAATGGATAGAATATAAGCCCTTAGTCAAGGCAAATGCTCAAAAGGCTATCGAATTCCTAACAGAAGTGGTACATCGTTTCGGCGTACCCAACACCATCATAACAGACTTGGGATCCACATTCACAGTGGTGAATTTTGGGATTTCTGCGAAGACTTAGGAACAAAAGTAAAGTATGTATCAGTTGCTCACCCTCGAGCCAATGGTCAAGTCGAAAGAGCAAATGGGATGATCATAGACGCCCTACGAAAAAGACTATACCGAGACAACGACACCCATCCAGGAAGATGGTATCACGAATTGCCTGCTGTGATATGGGGACTTCGAACTCAACCAAGCAGAAATACCGGTGTCTCGCCTTATTTCATGATATTTGGCGCTGAAGCAGTTTTGCCAGATGAAGTGGCATTTGGTTCTCCAAGAACAAAGAACTACGATGAGGAAGCTACAAATGAAGTCAGAAAAACTATCATAGATTCAGGAGAAGAGAGGAGCTTGGAAACACTCCCAAGAACGGCTAAATATCTAGCGTCTCTACGGCGCTATTACAACAGAATGTAAAAGAGAGACAGTTTGTGGTCGGAGACCTCGTCCTTAAGAGAATTCGAAAAACGACGACCTCCACAAATTGTCATCTCATTGGGAAGGACCTTTCCTAATCAAAGCAGTCACAAGACCAACGACTTATAAACTGTGTACTCTAGATGATCCACCTAGAGATTTGCCAAACTCTTGGCACATAGAACATTTAATTAAATTCTATGCCTAGCACATACGGGAATTGCAATTGTTCCTAGACATGCAACAAAAAGTACTACCATCTGTATCAAAGAACATCAGATATTGTTACAAACGGTGCAAAGCACCACAAGAGTTTAATACCACAACTTAATTTCAAGTTATTGATCAGGCACAAGATCTATCTTGTCAGCAATAACACAGGCGGTGCCCCAACAAGCTTTTTGCAAGTCTCTAAGCTTTTCTGGAGAAGTATCTGTGGGCCTCCCAGACTCCAAGCGCTTGAAATCCGCCCGAGGAAAGTGAGATTGCGCAAGAGCTAGAACACTTCACACAACAAAGCGACTCCTCTTCCCGACAAAGTCCTTGAGCAAACGCCACGAACGGCAGCACTGATCCACAACAAATTCAGGAACGAGAAGGGGATTTGCCGGCCTCACTTCACCCCGCGCAAGTACAGCAAATAGAGGTCGCAATCCATCCACCATGGACAAGTAACGCTCTGTCAGTTGCTGGTTATCATCTCTTAGCACGCCGAATTGTGCCATATAACGCTCATGCGTTTCTACATAAGTACAGCTTATAAGATACGATAAGAGCCAAACAACAACAAGATAAGAGGAGAAAACGCACCTCGTGCCTCCTTTTCCAAGCGCTCAATCTCTGCACGAGCTTTCTTCTCCGCTCCAGTCAGACGAGCAATTTCAGTAACCTTTAGGGCTTTTTCACTCTCCAAATCTACAAAGTACACAATCAGGTGCATGCGACACAATCGCCAAAACCATAAAAGAATGAGTAAAACAAACCTTTGTTTTGCTCCTAAAGGGCAGCAACTTTTTTCAACAGGAATCTTTTTCCAGTTCCTCCTGAGCTTTTCACGACCTTCGTGAACACGGATCTGCCGCCCCAAATCTTCATTTTGCTTCCGCAGAAGACCATTTTCACACATGGTCGGTTTGAACTGCTCTATGCAGAGACGACGCTTTTCAGCAATATCTTCAACCACCTGCAAAAAGGAACCTTCACAACGTGACAGAACGGGCAAAATAGAAAAATTCACCAAAACAAGTACTAACCTTGATACGAGCCCGAAGATCAGCAAACACTTGTTCAAAACCATCAGAAATGACACTCCCGGTAACATTCTCAAAAATGTGCCACTCACCATCGTCATCTCGACGAGCAATATAACTGTGGCTTCCAGGGATGTGAGTTCCAGAAGAAGTTCCCCCTCTGACCTCTTCCATTACCTCAGGGGGATCTGCAGTCGATGCACTGGGCCTAAAACTACCCAAACCCAAATTAAGATATCGATCACCCTCAGGAGAAGAAATCAGGGAGGAATCTACCACTAATCTGGACAAAGATGGCTGAGTATCCCTAGAGGAGGCCACAGTGTTGGTACCATCAGTGACCACCGCAGGTTCAGCAACAACATTTGCAAGAATTGTCCCTGGGTCCTCAACATCATCAGCAGCAGATGGTACAACTTCAGGAACAGATTCTTGGTCCACGACTACATTGGCGTAAGGAGTTACAATTTCGGAATGCCTTCTTGGCTCACCAAAGCATTTCCAGTTTCCACCAAGGGCTCCCTGCTCAAATCTTCAACAATAGGAGCTCGGCAAGGAAAAGTTTCACAATAATCAAGAGAATTCAAAGCACAAATAAAAATATAAAACTAAAAATTCGTACACTCACAGTTCAGATTGCTCAAAATGAAGGTTGAACCAGTCTGGCATATCGGTCTCTGCGCCTCGAATAGAAGAAGAAGATCCAATAACAGCATCTGCCTCAGTATCACGAGGCAGTAGGGCAGCAGACGCACCCTGATCTTCTAAACCTTTAGTTAAATTATCAGGATGATCATCACTAGCCAAGAGACCAGTTTCAACAATAGGCAAAACAGGTTGATTCCCAGAATCAACCGCCGGCTGAGGAAAAACATGGGGAGGAGTATAACTCCGACCACCACTACGCTCAGTGCGCAAACGTTTGCGCCGAGCAATTTCAGCAAGCGGCAACTTATCGTCAGAATCAGATCCAGAATCTGATGACTCCACAATCTGACGATAACGACGCTTCTGACCGCCAGAAGCACAGGGCCGAAGAGATAAAGAGCCACCTGTCAGGACACCAGAATGTTTCTTTTTCTTCTCATACACAACCTTCCGCTTCCCGGCAGCTTTAGATTGATCATCAACAGGCTCCACGGCGTCATCATCAGCTTCCATCCTATCAATTCCCCGATCAAACCCGGTGCGTTGGTATTGCAAAGATTCTCCAGCAGGAAGATCATCAAGAGGAACGCGAGAAACATAAATATGACGACCCTATACATACAACCGAATTCAGCATCAAAACAACCAAACCAGGAAAGCACGGAAATAAGAGGATAAAAGATATACCGGAGGAGGTGGTTGTCTCCAATCAAATGGCCTTCTTACAGGCTTAGGGATATGAGTATCATCCCCTCGTTTGAACATCTTCATGAGCCTCAAAGTGATATCATCAGCAGAAATTTGCTCTGGAGTCTCACGGGAAGGGTCGTCCTGTCCACGATACTCCCAAAGAAAGTTGAATCTCCTTCAGAGGTTGAATACGGCGAGAAATAAAAATGGCTGCCACCGTATAACCATTCAGGCCTTTCAAGTTCATCATTGCCAAAATTTCATTCACTTCAATCATCTTAGTAGCATTTGGCTTATCCGACCAAAAGTGATTGGGTTCAGGAATTTGAGTAATATCACAAGGAACAGGCCGTCCCTGTTCGTTATCATTCACATAGAACCATTTCTTGAACCAATCCTTCACATTGTCAGTATGAGTAAATGACAGCCAGCGCGAGCGCATACCATCGCGAAGAGAAATGTAGCACGCTCCGGCTATGTGGCTACCCCCCAAATTTCCTCTCTTTTTCAACTCATAAAAATGACGGAAGACATTAAAGTTCGGCGGAATTGCAAGATACAACTCACAATACGCCACGAAGAGAGCAATCGTCATAATTGAGTTTGGTTGCGGATTGCGTACGAGATATTTTCCAAAAATGCAGAGTTCCACTAGGAAAGTATGAAGCGGAATACCCAAGCCTCGATGAAATAATCCTCAAAAACAACTATTTCACCATCATAAGGGCGGAACGCCTCACCTCGCGGCGGCACACGCCACACTCCAAAAGATCTTTGGCGGAATCATGCCCCCATCCGCCAAAGAATTCAGCGACGCCGCCGTCGACCGTGTCGGCGACCAAAGAAGCTTCATCTCGTTTCTCATACTCCTTCGTTCCTTTTCCTTCCTCTTCTCTCGCGTGCATTGACGCTTCTTCGCCATGATTCTCGGACGGGAAGGATGCGGTTGCTCGAGCTAACCCTAGACACAGCGCACGGGAGCAGAAGGGACTGATTGCAAGAACGGCAGGCAAAATGAAACCAAGCAGTCCAAATGACGGCGGCACCAGAGTTTTTAACCACACTAGGGTTTTTTACTCCTAATGGGCCTAAGAAACTGGGCCGTTTCAAGCCAAAAAGGCTTTTTGGTTAGTTTCTTCCTCTCCGTTCAAATTCATTTTTACAGACGCACAGCTTACCAGACAACCTGAAAGCTGGCCCAGTAAGCAAAGCTATTGATGGCCATTTAAGTCTCGTCTTTTAGCTATAGTCTTAAAAACAGCCTCGCTAAAAGATCGGGTTCACAAAGAAAGTCGTTTCCAACCCGCCGTAACAAAGTTACAAGATAGCAAAGATATAGCACCAACATTTCAACCCACACAATCCGACAAACGAGCCGGGATTTTTTGGCCAATGATACCGGTTATTCTGGCGCACAAATAGCTAAGCTATTTCATGGGTTTAGTCTCACAGCCACGCTGGGGACTGAGTTAAGTAGCAAAGCTATCTTAGCTTAATCATGACAAAGTCATGGCATGGTTCAAACCGACCAGCCCAAATGAAATTTGGCCTGCTCGGTCTCACTCAAAGAGTGGTCGGAAACACGTAAAGCACGATACAATGATCAGTTGTCTTCTTTTTTAGACCCTGACATAACGTGTTCCACCTCATCTCAGGCTCGGGGACTACGTGGGCCCACGTCACCTGAGAGGTGACATGGGCTAGACCCTTTTTTAGAGCTTGCTGCAACATATACTATCTTACAAAGCAACCTCGGGACTATGTGGGCCCACGTCATTTGCATGACTCGGCTGATCCTTTCTCTTCACAAAGAGTTTAGTTTCAAAACTAAGCTAAGGCAATGACCAATCACGACAGATACCATGTGATGGCGGGCATCACACACTAACGAGGGCCCACGTCTCCGGTTTGGGACCCTTTCAAAATTCTTTTTTTCTTTTTCGAGCATCATAAATCTTTCGGTCAAAACCGACAACGTCAACCAAGTGCAAGCAAAGTGTGGTCGGAAGCACTAGACGGTCCTCCAGCCCCGCTCGGACCACATGTCGAACGTGTGTCCGACCACCCTTTCTCACTCAACCAAGCAATACGGTGTTTTTTCCCTCAAGATCCATGGTGCTCGGGGACTAGCTGTGGAGGTATAAACTCCATATACCCTCACGGCCTAGTTTGGGCCGACACGCTATCACCAGGCCGGCCCATCAAGATTCAAGACCGATCGGCTCAGCCGGTCTGGACAGCCTAAAACAGTAAGAATATCGAAGATCGACAAGGAGGACAAGACCTAGCCGAGATAGGAAAGTTTAGACTTGTAAAGTATGTAAACTTAGTACCGATAGGCTAGTTCCGACTTGTAACCTTGCTCCCCGTGATATATAAGGAGAGCAAGGACCCCCGTGCCAGAGGACAGAATCTGGCATAACGCACAGACTCATACATCCACACATAATCAAAACAGAGAGCAGGACGTAGGGTATTACGCTTCATAGCGGCCCGAACCTGGGTAAACCTTGTGTGATTGCTCCCTGTTTACGTCTTGCTCGCAATCTCGGTGCGCCTTCCGCCAATCCATTACCGGTCAGGGCATACCCCTGGTCGGACTATCGCCGATATTTCGTCGATAACACCCTACCCCTAACGTAAACAGATATAACTGAAAGGCTGCGTTCTGTCACAACCACCCCCGCTGTAATACGTTGGACAGTGAATGGACTTACCACTCAAGAGTGAATGGAATTACCAATCATCGATAGGGTGCATCCACTATTAAGCACTAGCCTAAGCACCTCGCCTAATCTAGTCTTAAGACTCCGGCTACCACGTACGTAACCTCGGCCCCAGTTGGTAGTGAAACACACACAAAGGATCTAGACACTAAGTAGTTTAGACTCTACACTAACGAGACTAAGACACAACACTACTACACTAGTATAGCGGCACTAAGTAAATACGAAAGTAAAGTACTCAAAGTAAAGACTTAATAAAGTAAAGCAAGACTATATTAATATAAGGAAAGTACTTCGAAAGTAAAGGTACAAGAGTTATACCAGATTCTCCGAAAGACGACTCCGAGACCCGAGCTTCGCCGACTCGACTCTAACTCCCACTCTAGACTAGACTACACTACTCTTGATCTCCCAAGAGAGCTTGAGCTTGAGAACACTAATGTGAACTACTTGGGGACACTTTACAATGAGAGACTAGGGGGGTATTTATAGTGGAGGTGGAGTAGGGGTTACTCCAGTGCCACGTCAGCGATTCGTGTGCTCTCCGTCATGCGCCGTTGGATCAAACCGACCTTCCACCGACTTGAATGGACGTCTCTCGGTGCAGGACACGTGGGAGTTATGCAGGAAGGCAGTGGAAGCGAACCGACCCCAAGTGGGGCCCATGTGCAGGTCGGCCGACCTATGGTTGGCTGACCTGTGGGTCCCACTGACCTTCTAGAAGGTCCGGGTGGCAAAGGGTGCAATGCCAAGGTGTCCCGCCACCAAAGGCGGGTCGGCCGACCCGGCATTGGACCCCGGTCCACGTGGCGCCTTCCCCGGTGCTGTCCCGGCTTGTCACGTGTAGTCTTGTCCGAAGTTGGGTTCACTTGATATCTTGCTTGCTTCCATGTGGATCCTTGGTCCATTGTACCAATCGATGGAATGTTGATGTGTGGTACATTTGGATCCAGGATCAGTTCTCCTCAGAGTTCGGGGACCCTGCTTGGTGGTCGATCCTGGTGAGACCGGAATCGTCGAAGACCCGGGTTTTGGTCTCACAGTCCCGTTTTCCAGCTTTCCCGCATTTCACAAGCTAAGAGTACAAGTGGAACTTTATTAGTGATAAATATGCTCATGTGATGCTTATCTTCCTTCTATCGAGGACTGTTGACGGGTTTCTAAATGTACCAAAACTGGTCTTTATTTCCGTCAACAGCAGGTAGGTCATTCATAGCAATGTCATGAACAGCTAAGTCATATAGTCTACAGGGTTAGAGATAAGTCAGAGCCTAAATAACAGGGAGACCCCCGCAGCTGGTCTGCCAGCCGATAGAGGCATTTACGAACTCCTACACGACATACGGACGTGGGGGATTACAAGGGACGGACAGGGCTGTCACCACCTGCCGCCTACCCCTCAATCGTGGCATGCCGGCATATCCGAAGGCTCTCTCGTATCTGGACACCACGCCCGCATATCTGAGAACTACCTACATTCCCCGCGGACTCCCACCCTACGGATGGACGAGCTAGAACATAGGCAAACCCGAAGGAACGACGAACCGTTACTCCATTCTCATCAAGACCTCTAATCCTATAAATCATATGAACAATGAAGAACAACGAAGAACATGCTAAGAAATGATCGTAAGAACTTTGGTCTAGTTCATATGAATCAGGTTTAGCAAGAACGCAACTATACTCTAGTTCATGAATGTTGACGGTTGTTAACGATCAATTTTATATGTCAATCAGAGAGAGAAAGAGGGGTATATTCTGTTCACCACCATAAACTTAGGGTCTAAACTGACAGATTCCACATGTTTTGGTGAATATGTGTTTTCGCAGGGGATTATCAGGAAAACATCCAAGAAGGACCACATGTCAGGATTACATAGAGAGAAAGACCGAACGGGTAAAATTGTATACTCTAGAAGACTCCGAAAGGCAAACCACGGAAGCGGAGCCCCACCCGTCATTGACGGGGGCGACCGACTCTAGGGGAGGGCGGCCACCTCTCCACCTCCACCAATCGGGTGGAGTCTCACGGATCCCCGCCTCCACCGACCTTGAGGAGCAATAATTATCATCCATTTAGGTCGGTTTGATCCGATGGCCGGGTTCCTTCAAGGGGGCTATATATTCGTGGCCCCTCCCCCCGGGTGAAACCCTAATTTCATTCAAGAATTCATTATTCAGAGGTAGCCATCAGTAAAGCCAGGGTTTAGAGAGATCTCTCCACCAGAGAATTAGAATAGCTACTCTAGTTCTTCAAGTTCTACATAGGTTTAGACTAGATAGAGGAAGAATCGGGCGCTGTGCTAGGAATTCCGGATCTTCATCATCAAGAGTTGGTATTATCTTGTATCTATTCTTGTGACCTTATTCTAATATCATTATGTTTCTATTTATTATGTTCCTAGTTTATTCTAGTTCTACATTTGATATGGTTATGATCGATAATAAGTTTATGTATATGTTTGCAAAGCGCTTAGCTCTCTTCGGGAGGGTTAGGTGGTAGATTTCATGTGAGCATGGTGCTTAGATGCCGTTTACTCGCAAATGCACCCTATTGGCCGGGTCGTGTGGTAGATCGCGGAAGTGACAGTTCCGTTGAGTCCTCTCGTATTCCATGCCCCGTTGGTAGGTCTAGCGAACCAAAGTTGCGTAGTAAGTCCCGCTATGTCTTGGCTTGTTATAGCAAAGATCCTTATACATAGATGAAGAGTCTTTTGTGCTATATGTGATAGTGTAGAGTTGGAGTAGATGAATGACTTAGTAGATTAGAACCTACATAGGATTTCTATTTCTTGCACTAATCGATGTCAACCTACCTTATGTTGAGTAGTCTATATCTAATCTCTGTGTGATTTATACCCTGAGCTTATTACTTTATATTCCCTTATTTATCATGGTTTACCCCTCTACCAAAGTATGTGACTGTGCAATCAATCACTCATAAGTAGTCGTGTTTAGCAAGTTTATCTCATTGTTTAAGTCCTTAGTTCTTTCCCTTGAGCTAAATATAAATTACAATACCTGGAATACTTCCCGGTAAAATGCTACGATGGTGTATTATCTGTTCGCTTGCGGATCCCATATTTTCTTGACTAAAGGAGCAGTTTCTATACCAACACTTCTGGCACCATGCTAGGGATGACAACTTAGTGTGAGCGGTGTTAGAAGTGTCAACAAGCATTTTTGGCGCCGTTGCCGGGGACAGAATAAACTTGTAGAGAAAAATTGCTTAAGCGAGATACTTAGAAAATGAGTGATTGTCACTAGTCACCTCTACTTTGGCGGTTCACCCCCGTTGTTTTTCTTTGTTTATATTTTATACGGGTATTAGCGGATTGAATCTGATTCATTCAAACTCTCGATCATCGAGTCGGTTCAATCAAGAAGGAAGCTCGTCACCAATCCGGATGGCCGAGAAGACCTTGCTTTGGAGTTCTCTCGCTCTAACGAGAGAGTATCCGCACTGGTCCAGCATTGGACATAACTAATGTTGAGTTTGAGCTCAAGCCAAGTCTCATCAATGTGGTGCAAGCTATCCAATTCAGTGGAACGGTACATGAAGATGCAAGTACACATTTACAAGACTTCATGGAAATTGGAAACACCATCGCCATAGAAGGAGTTAAAGAAGACCTCATACTTCTTCGTCTCTTTCCATTCTCACTACTGGGAAGAGCGAAGCAGTGGTTCTATGCAAATAAAGAAGATATCAATACATGGGCGAAGTGTTCCAAGGCCTTTCTAGCAAAATTCTTCCCAATAGGCAAAACCAATGCCTTAAGAGGAAAGATTACCAACTTCCAACAAAGAAAGACGGAGACCATGTCGGAAGCATGGGAGCGTTTGCAAGGATACATCCAAGATTGTCCCATCATGGAATGGAAGAATGGTTACTCATGCAAGGTTTCTATCATGGATTAACTCCGAAGACGTGTGAGCACTTAGATGCAACTGCTGAAGGATCATTCTTATCACTCACTCTTGGGAGAGCCAAAAGACTTATGGAGAAGATAGCAGATAATCAAAGCTGGTCCCAAGACAACATTCAAGATTGCCATCAGAGTGAAGAAGCAATTGAAGAAGTAAATGCATTGTCAACCAAGATGGATGCCTTACTCCATTGGCTTGACCAGAGGGCCAGATACAAGGAAGATCAAAGGGCAATTGAAGCAACGTATAAGCAGAATTCAAGTCCTCCTGTGAGAAAGGTTCCACATTGGGTACAACCACCCACTAACCAAGGTACACAGTCAGGTAATTTTGCAAGGCAACCTACTTTAAGAGAGTTGGTTTTACAACAATCAAAGATCAATTCGTCTATGGAGGATAGGCTTGCTGCTAATGACAAAACCTTGGAAAATTTAAGCACTAAAATGGATAGTTTCTCCTCTCGCCATTAATGACCAACTAGAGTTCAATAAAAAGATAGAAGCAAAGATAGCACAAACTGGCATTGCATTGCTCATTTGCCACTAACCCTGAGCAGGTAAGATCTATTACTACAAGAAGAGGGAGTTCCACTAGAGATCCTCCCTATCCAAAAGGAGCAAGAAGGCCATCCGTGCTACCACTAGTGGTAGAAGAAGAGAACTTCCAACTTGAGACAGAAGTATTACCACAAGAGCCAGTACGAGAGCCAGTGCAAGATCAGGAAATGAGACAAAACTTCAGAGATACAAACTACTTACCATTTCCTCGAAGGAAGAGAGGACCACAACAGACAGATGATGAGCGGTTTGGTAAGTTCGTGGAGGTAATTCAAAAGTTATATGTCAATATACCTTACGCTGGATGCCATACAGTCCCCACTTATGCTAAGTACATAAGAGATATTCTTAACAAGAAGAGACCACCGCCATCCAATGAAATGATCAAGCTAACCGAAGAATGTAGTGCGGCCATCCTCAACCAACTACCGAAAAGAAGAAAGATCCAGGATGTCCCACTATCGACCGCACAATTGGAGATCAATATTTCAATAATGCACTCGTGATCTTGGAGCAAGTGTCGAGTGTGATGCCCGCAGCAGATCTACTACAAGCTCAACCACACTACACTTGAGCCAACATCAATGTGTCTACAACTAGCCGACCAATCGGTTCGTTATCCGTTGGGCATTGCTGAAAACATTCCAGTCAAAATAAGAGAGTTCTTCATGCCAGTAGACTTTGTAGTACTGGATATGCATCCAGACTCAAAGGTGTCACTCATTCTTGGAAGACCCTTTTTGAGCACCGCCAATGCACACATTGATGTCGGGAAGGGAGAAATCAAGTTCACCATAAATGGACAAGAAGAGCAATTCACATTCAAGTCAAAACAAGAGCTCAATAAATCCGCAAAAATGGTAGAAGAAGATCAGACAGTACAACCACCAGAGACAGAGGATGCATCTCTAGGATCATCGGCGGAATAAATATTTTGGAAGGTCCAATTCGGAGGACTTTAAAAATTTGAATCCTCACCGGAAGGTAACTCGGTATCTATCCGCATTTTAAATTTCGTCTCTTATAATTTTCTTAGACATATTTATTTCTAGCATTGCATTATAAAAATTCTATGCCCCATATAAATAATTTTACGGTGTGTGACAACCCGTCAAAAATGTTTTATCGTGGTGGCACAAAAAATTTTTTATTTCATGCATTTAAATTAGTTTACCTTCATTTAAATTTCTGCATTGTTTATATTTTTATCATGGCATTTAGTGCATGGTGGGTCCCTCACCATGGGTCCCACATGTCATAGACTACACCTCACATACATCCCATCACATAATTTCATCCACTTCCACTCACCTCCACCATCCTCTCTTTTCCACCTCCAATTCCACCCAACCGACAAAAATTTCTGGATGGACAAAAGATCACGCAATGGCATGTGAAGGGGCAGCCAGGATGGCCACCCTGGGTGGGCAGCCGCCCCCACCATTGAGGCGCCCGCCTCCTCACCTCCTCCTCTATAAAAGGGCCTCCTCCCATGGCTTTCTTGCACCACCCACACTACAGAATTTTAGCCAAACCATCTGCTCTCGACTTCAAGTTTCCTGGAGAGTGCTAGAGAGAAAGGGAGAAGAGTAGAAGAGAGAAAGAAGTGAGTAGAAAAATTAGAGAGTGAGCAAGAGTTTAGTGGCAAGAGAAGGGAAGGGATAGCGCTGAGTAGATCATCATAAAATTAGTGGAGATGCTGTCCAAATAGGTTAAAGACAATCTAAAATTAAGGGGAGGTTCTGTCGAAATTAAGACCTGAAGTTGAGAAACTTTGTCATGAAGAACGACTAACCCCTGGACCGCTGACCCTGGATGGCTAACCACTAACCTTGTGCTAATCTTTCTCTCCACTAGTGTTTGTTTTTGTTTCTTTTGAGCAACTTGCAGGATGAAGGGCGTCTTCAAGGGGATCTCGGGAACCATCAGGAACATCAGGACAAGAAGTGCATCCCGCCAGAACTCGGTGGCTGGTTCCGACATGAGTGTCGACCCACCAGCAGCAGCACCTGCAGCACCACCAGCATCTCAAAGAGTTCTCATGAGAACGTCCGACCTCGTCCTGAGGACCGCCCAGGAGAAGGAGATATACAAGAAGGTCAAGAACAAGCACTTCATACGCCAGTCATCGATCCGACACTTCTGCTAGAGACAGGTATGGCTCAGGAATTTGACACAATTTTTCCGCTAGTTGGTTGGACTTCCTTTGCAAACCTCACTGAGAAGGGGATCAGGCTCTTGACCATAGAATTCCTTAGCACCCTCAGATACACGGATAACGGGGTTTATTTTAGAATGTTTGCTCTGGAATATTCTGTTTCATGGAGAAACCTTAGTGACCTCCTAGGTTTCCCTCAAGATGCTCTCATAGACCTAAATGCAGCACTAGGTGATTTTGACGCACATAGGTTTTGGAGCTGCATTGCTAGAGGACCTTATCACTTAGCACACCGCACAGCAGACATAGAGCATCCTACGCTTAGATTTTACACCGCTAGATAGGAGCCACCTTTTTCCCACGACATGATGAAAGCATGATCAGAATAGCCGACTTGCAGCTGCTTTATGCGGCTGTCAAGAAACAGAAAGTATCTCCTGTCCACCTCCTAGTGAACCATTGGATGAGTGTCCCCCATTACAAAATAGGAAGTGTGGCCGTTTGCTCGCTTATCACTCGCATTGCCACAAGCTTGAAGTTATTAGAGGGAGCCACTTTAGAGTACATTGAGCATCATAGAGAATTTTATGACTACTACTGTTGGGTGACAACCGGGACCTAGGCACCCTGTCTCGCCGAAATGATGGGATGTCGATTCGGTTGGTCAACCGAATCGGCCGCCGATGCGTTTCGGTTATTTGAACTGGCTGACAGCGGGCGGACAGTTGATTCGGTTAGTCGACCGAATCACGATTAGGGTAATTCGGTCGACGTTGCCGTCGGTCAGTGGATCGGTGATTCAGCCGCCCGGGTGTAGAGGCGCCAAAGCACCCCCTGCAAAGGGGGTCTTCGGTGCCCTAACCGAATCAATACTGGGCGGCCGGCGAAATGTTTTACTTGTGCAGGAACGTCTTGCTGCAGCTCCTGTGAAGAATGCTCGCTGCCTGGTGGGCCTGGTGTTGTCGGCCATTCGGCCGGCACTTTGGAAAAGCACCCAGAAGACTGTTACGCCCTCGCTACCAACCAGCAGGAGAGCTCAGGAGAAGCGGCCCAAGGGCATTGTAGTCATGTAAAAGCCTACGGGCTCCTATAAATACCGCCCTGATGGGACTGTACAAGGGATCGGAATACAATGGAATGCATTGAGCTTATGTTTTGTCCATTTCGTGTTCCGTGTGTCATTGCGTAGCTAGATTCAGCATCGCTCGTTGAGTATATTCGGGTTTACCACCGGAGGGGGTTCTAAGGTTTTGCCGTAGAACAACATTGGCGCCCACCGTGGTTGTCGCCGAACATACCATGGCTCCGAAAGGCAAGGCGAAGACAGTGCGGGGTCATCCAAGGAACCCGTGGTCACGATTCGGTCACGCCTACCGAAGTCCTACAAAGAGCCGGTACTTTGCAATCGGGACTATCCATTCAGCAGGCCGAAGGTGCAGTGGCACCAGCACTGACCAACGACGCAGCAGTACAGAACAATCAAGGGGGCGGCACAAGCGAACTTGGTGCAATAGCAGGTGTGCTTTCGGAGGCCCGCATAACCGAAGACCCCAAAGAAGAAGAAACCGAAGAGCCCGAGGGATCGGACGTACAAAACGCCCGGCTACTGAAGCAGTTAGAAGAGCAGTCCGCCAAGGTGAGTGCCCCGAAGCAAAGATCGCGACCGTTGCGCCCAAACGGTGACACAAAACCGAATGCGGCAACCCAAGAGGCAATCAACCAAGCAAGAGAAGAAGCAGAGAAACTAGAAAGGAAATTCGGACCCTCCGATCATCCTCGGGAAGAATCAAGAGAAAGATGTTATCATTCTGGGAGAAAAATCACGAAGGGAAATAGCCGAAGCAATAGACTTGGCATCTCCATTGTCACTGGAAATCCAAAGATGTCCTTGGCCACTGGGTTACAGGCCGAAATTGCCAAGTTTCAATGGGCAGTCCAACCCGAGAAGATTTATTACAAGTTATGAAGCATGTGTCCATTCGGCTGGTGGCAACGGCATGATCCTCGCAAAATCGTTGGTCATGGCTTTAACAGATGTAGCATACGACTGGTTCGTGTCCCAACGACCGTTGTCAGTCACTTCGTGGCATCAGGTGAAGGCGGACCTGCTCACCACCTTTCAGGGGTTCCAAACAGACAAGAAAACAACGCGGATCTCATGAATGCTTCCACCGGACGACGAATCACCGTCAAAATACCTTGAGAGGATAATTCAGTTGAAAGCTCAGCTACCGAATGTGTCAGACGATATAGTCATTGCCGCGGCGATCAAGGGACCAAGATAGGGCCCTGCGCTCAAGCCATGTCTGGTGTAGCACCAACAACAATCAAACAGCTGTTTGATCAGATGCGCCAGTTCGCTAGATCAGAGGAAGACTTAGTGCAACGGAAGGCAACACGGTATAACATCAAGCAAGCATCACCCAAGTCCAACCAACCGAATCAGCAAACTCAGCAGAAGAACGAGCCAAAGTCCACCGCCGTGAACAATGTGCAGGAAGACTCAACCCAGAACCAGCCGAACCAAACCAAAAACTTTGATAACCAGGGCAGAGGCGGTAGAGGTTCCAGCGGCGGGCACGGAAGGGGCAGAGGCAGAGGCCAGCCCAGAACGCAGTATTGTGTTGTGTGTGGCGAGGACAAGGGCCATACAACGAAAGAGTGCAAATATACCCAGCTAGCAAAGGAGCAGCGGGAAAAGGACGAAGCAGCCAAACCGAATGAGGCAGGAAAGCATGTTTATCACACCATGGCACCTCCTCAGCAAGCGTTTCACCATCCGGTTTTCACCCAGGCACCATGTAACCTGCCACCGGCGCAGGTATACCAGCAACCGATGGCGTGGCCGATGCCCCATATGGCGCAATATCACCAACCTATGCCAATGCACAATCAGGCATTTCAGGCAGCCGCATCATCTTCAGCCACGACTGATCAGCACGCAGTGCAGCAGTCAGCGAATCCAGAAACTTCAAGAGAGTTGCAAATAGTCAACACAGTCGCACCAACTAACATGATGAACTCCAGCGGGCATATCTACGCCATCACGGGTGGATCCAACTTGGAGCACGATAACAAGAGGGCCAGACGTGACTTTGTCAAGAGAGTGTTGACCATCTCACCTAAAACACCGATAGCGCACCCTGCTTGGAAGACAACCCCTATCACTTTTTCGGAATCCGACTTCAGAGTGAAGGACTTCCCACACTGTGACGCCTTGGTAGTTACAGCGTATGTTGGAGGATATACGCTCCACAACATTCTGATCGACAACGGCAGTTCAGCAGACATACTATTCACCAAGGCATTCGACAGTATGAAATTAGACCGAAAACACTTGACCAGGCAGGGAACCCCCTATTCGGTTTCGGTGGAAGGAGAATAGACGCGATTGGCAAGAAAACAATCACGGTTGCGTTCAGCGAGGACACAAAAGTTAGAGCGGAGGAAATCACATTCGATATAGTCGACATTGATTACCCGTATACAGCCATTTTTGGCAGAGGTATCATCAGCAAATTCGACATGGTGATTCGGCAAACTCACCTGTGTATGAAAATACCTTCACCCACCGGCATCATTTCGGTATTCGGAGATCAGATCTCAGCAAGGAGAATCGACGGAAAACCAATACCAGGATACAGCATGGTGCACGAGGTGAAATCCAAACTCAATCAGAAGGAAGAGGAGGATCAAAACAGCAACAAAGAACCAAAAGCGCTCCCTGCATAAGAAACAATTCGGGTGTCCCTGAGCCCGAATCGGCCTGACGAATGCGTCAATATCGGCGCAAGTTTGGGTCAGGGCGAAGCCTCAAGACTGACGGAATTCCTGCTGGAAAACCGAGACGTGTTTGCTTGGTCAACACGCGATCTGCAGGGAGTAGACCGAAGCCTTGCACAGCACAGCCTGAACGTGAACAGGTCAGCCAGGCCTAGAAAGCAGAAGCTCCGCAAAATATCAGACGAAAGAGCAGCAGCGGCAGCAGCCGAAGTACAGAGGCTTTTAGATGCCGACGTAATCAGAAAAGTGCAGTACCCCGAATGGCTAGCAAACGTGGTCATGGTAAAGAAGAAGAATGGCAAATGGCGAATGTGCGTTGATTTCACTGACCTCAACAAGCATTGCCCGAAGGACCCATATCCACTGCCCAGGATAGACAAATTAGTCGACATCGCGGCTGGTTGTGAGATAATGAGTTTGCTCGACTGTTTTTTGGGATATCACCAGATATGGCTTGACCCGGCAGACCAGGAAAAGACTAGTTTCATCACACCAGACGGCACCTTTTGTTACAAAAGAATGTCCGAAGGGCTAAGGAACGCCGGACCGACTTTCTCCAGGTTAACCGACGAAATATTCCGGGAGCAGAAGAAGAAAAACAATCTCGTTTCCTATGTGGACGACATTGTGGTAAAGAGCGACCAAAGGGACGCGCATATCGACGATCTCAAAGAAACATTCACAAATCTGCGATCAAGTGGCCTCAAACTTAACCCCGACAAATGTGTATTCGGTATCAGCAAAGGAAAACTACTCGGTTGTTTGGTCTCCGCCAGGGGCATAGAAGCCAACCCAGAAAAGATTGCAGCCATTGCAAACATGGCACCACCTCAAAACAGGAAGGAGGTGCGAAACTCACGGGAGAATTGCAGCCTTGAGCAGTTCATATCAAGATCAGCCCGAAAGGGGATTACCATTTTTCGAGCACTCCGAAATGCATCGACTTTCGGTTGGGGACCTGAACAACAGCAAGCTTTCGAGGAACTCAAGAAGTATCTCACTAGACTCACCACACTGTCGAAGCCAACATCCGGAGCAACTCGATATTATATCTATCGGCGGCGCCGATAGCGAAGCGCAAAGCGGCATTGATTGAGGAGAAGGAATATGAGGGTAAAATGCAACAATTCCCCATCTACTTCGTCTCCGAAGCCCTTTCGGGCGCTAAGGTGAATTACACTGAGCTGGAAAAGATTGCATACACAGTAGTGATGGCTTCCAGAAAGCTCAAGCACTATTTCCAAGCACACCCAATTCGGGTCTTGTCAGCTCAGCCACTGGAATCTCTATTTCGTAACTCGAAGCAAGGGCCGAATCGGTAAGTGGGCAAAATGAGCCGAATGAATACATAATATCATTTGAGCACGAGATCAACCATCAAGTCACAGGTGTTAGCATAATTCATAGCAGATCGGACACCTAATGCGGATGACTCCACAAAGCGCTTTGATGAACCCGAATGGACCGTACATTGCGACGGGTCGTGGTGTTCAACAGCGCAGAATCTCCCATACCGACACCACCGAATGGGCCAAGAATACGGTATGCAGCTAGATTGCGCTTCCTCACCACAAACAACACAATCCGAATACGAAGCAATACTGCTTGGGTTACGAAAGCTCGAGCACTCGGAGTCCGACGTTGTGTGATTCGGTCCGACTCACGTAGTGGTCGGCCATGTCCAAAGAATACACAAGAAAGGACCCCGAGCTAGCCACATACCCGGCCACCGTAAGGAGAATGGAGAAATATTTCACGAGTTTTACCCTAAAGTATATTCCAAGGTCGGAGAACACCGAAGCCGATGAGTTAGCAAAAGCAAAGAGCCAATGCCACCATTGCCGGTGATGTCTTTTACCAAGTCCTAACAATCAAGGCCGTCAAGGAAGAAGAAGAGTCACCCTCGGTCGTTCATGTAATCGCAAGCGACGACTGGAGGGCGCCCATCTGGGCATACCTCAACGGCTCATACGAACCAGCCTCAAAGAAAGATATGCACCGAATGAACTCCAGGACGAAGCAATTCTCCATTATTGGGGAAAACATGTACAAGGAAGGCGTAGTTGCTCCAATGCTCAAGTGCATAAGTAGAGGAGAAGGGAAACAGCTGCTCACCGAGATACATTCGGGTTCATGTGGAGCTCACAGAGGTCATCACGAAATTGCCCATAGAGCAATGAGGCAGGGGTTCTATTGGTCGACGGCCGTAATCGACGCTAAAGAGATTGTGAAAACATGCGGGGTTGTCGATGTTCGCAAAGAAGCGAAATTCTCCAGCCTAACCCTACGTCACCCGTATTCCCGACCCGGCCGCTTCGGCGTTGGGGTGTAGACATAGTTGGACCGTTACCCCCGGCTCCCGGAACCTCAAATATGCAGCAAGGTGGCTCGAGTACTTCACCAAATGGGTGGAAGCCAAGCCGCTAGCTAAGATAACTTCGGGGACTTTGGTGAATTTTGTATGGCAGCGAATCATCTGCCGATTCGGGGTACCCTCGTACATCACGGTTGACAACGGCAAACAATTTGATTCGGCACAATTCAGAACGTTTTGTGAAGAGTTGGGGATTAAACTGTCATTCGCTTCGGTGAATCACCCGGAGGTGAATGGGGCAGGTTGAAAGAGTAAATGGTGATATTTTCACCACCATCTCAAAGACGCTCGAGGAATCAAAGAAAGGGAAATGGGCCCAAGAGCTGGTCACCGCTGTTTGGGGTCACAATGTCTCCAGTCCGAGCTACGGGTTTCACCCCATTTCGGCCGTTGTTTGGTGAAGAAGCCATAACGCCGGAGGAAGTAAGGATGGGCTCGTTCGGAAATCAGAGATATCGCCCACCAACCCGATTCGTAGAATGGTAGACGTAGAAACGCGTCGGACCAAAGGAAGCTTCGGGCCGCATAATCTAGACAAATATCACGCCGAAACCAAAAGTTGGAGAGACAAGAAAATCCCGAAGAAAGACATTAATCCGGGGACATGGTTCTTATCCGCCAACCGGATAAACAAGGCAAGTTGCAGTCACCATGGTACGGACCGTACATCGTGGCAAGAAGGGTCAGCACTGGCGTATTCACCTTGGTAACTGAAGATGGAAGCGAATCAGCCCACACTTGGAACGCAGATAATCTGCGTCAATTCTATCCATGACTATGGCGTGCTCCGAAAGGAGATGTAATAATTTAATTTCATGTAATCTCGGTACTCTTGTCTAAAGACATTCGGGGCTCTGCACTCTTTTTCCTCACTGAGGTTTTTAATGAGGCATCCCATGTAATAAGTTTAACTTCGTCTATGGTTATGCTTCGCGGAATTATATTCATGTCTGCGACACAGCTACCGAATACGCTTCGGTTGGCGACAATAGGAAAAGGTTGTAAGCAACCTATAAAGCCGAGAAGGGTCAAACTCCCGCGGAAACAACGGGAGATATCCCAAACGTACGCATACATCCGTACAATTGGTTGTATGACCGAGTTACTCGAAAGGCGGTAACATCGGCTACACAATCACCGAAAACGGTCGGCAACAAGCGCGCTGTCCATATATTCGGTATCAATTTAAAAGGTTGCAAGCAACCAAAACAAGCCGAAAGGGCAAGAAAAACCTCCAACACACACGGTCATGTGCGTTACAACAAAGCGTATTTAATAACGAAAAGTACCTGTCAAAATTTAATAACCAAGGTAGTTCAATGTAGTTATGAACCCTAGGGTCACGTAACTCTATATAAGAGCACCCAAAACTCTCTTGCGATCATTCCATCAAGAATGTCCTAGCTCAAACATGAGAGTGGTGTTAAGTCATTGTCAAATAGGCATGAGAGGCTTCGGGAAGGAGCGAACTCGGGTGGCGAGAGATACACCACATTTGGTTTCGGTGTTCCCGGTGAGGACAATTCGGTCCTCACAAGATATACCTCGGCGGTCACGGTCCCAAGGTCGACCCGGCTCGATCCGCCAAGTGGCCGAAAAGCACGCGCCTTTCACCGCGTTACGTTCGCACGACCATGTGCCAGTTAATGGTGATGTGGAATCATAATGAGGTTCCCATAGATCATGGTGCAACGCAGCGCGATGTCAGCATTGGGGCCTGTTGCCAGGGCTTCGGTTAGTTAACCGAAGCCAATACCCCGCGTGTCTTGGCCGGTGTCAGCCGCCACGAGAGCTTCTCCATCTGTGAGCTCGGCTACCTCCGGCACCACAGACTCCTCGTCCAGAACAGCGGGTAGCATTGGGGCATGACGTATCAATTAATAACGTGTATACAGCACAACCGCATCCACCACGGGTTTCTGCATCCTAGCCACAAACTGCAGGGCCACAGAAGGGCCTCGATCAAGCCGAAGACATTTCGGGTGGTGATGCGTCACCATACTGCTACAAATAAACCATCAACTGTAACAGCCAGCATTGGCACATTTGTAATAAGAAAATAAAGAGATATATATCACATTTTTTGTTTAAAAATATTCCCTCGGTCCAAAAAGACGGGGCGGAACGGGTTGCAAGCCCATCAGAATTCGATTACCGAATTCTACAAGCCAATTCGGCGCAATTAGTGGAACAATCCAAGCTAAACTAACGACACACCCTTCGGTCTAAAAAGACGGGGCGGGACGGCGTTTTACAAGCACACCTGGATTCGGTATCAAGACCGAAGGGCATCGCATCGCTATCCCGCTAAATTCAATTAGCTAAGGCTGGCATGCATTTCGCCTCGAGAACCCACAGCCGTCATTCGGTTGGGATTCGGCTACGCAACCGAACCGTCGAACAAACTTAACCATTTACTCGCTCCTCGGTCTAAAAAGATGGGGCGGGACGGCGCCCTCCAAGCATGCATTCGGCACTAAAACCGAAGAGCTTCAAAGAATGGAAACAATCAGCAAACCCAACATAAAAAGGGGGACAACATGCATTCGGTTAAAATGTTCATCAAACGCCAAGCAGTTTGTTCTAAGCAATTCGGTTTTAACAACCGAAGCAAAATCCCAACTTAAAGTATGCCATTACATCATGTTCGCATACGGCCAACATACTGGCCTAAAAAGTTCATCACAGCAAAATAGCAAGTATTTTTACTCCCACACGCGGGAGGGTTAAATTCCGAGGGCTGAAGTAGAGGGGTTCAAGGCAGAAGCCGCATGAGGACCAGCAGCCGAAGCAGACTCAGTTCCTGTCCCTTCGTCTCGAGCCTCAGGAGGTTGTCCTTCGGCAAGGGTTTCTTCGGCAGTAGCGTGAGGGGCTTCGGGGGTGCCCACCGGTGTATGCACGGCTGGGGAGCCCTCCCGAGCATCGCGCTCTTCCATGTAAGCTTGGACCCGTTCCTTGATAGCTGGTTTCTCACTAGGATCCTGCATTATCGGAGGCCATATCAGTTTCGACAATATCAACCGAAATCGTGCAAGTACCGACAGATAAAATCAAACAAGATAAAAAAAAACTAATTACCCTTGCGCAAGCATAGGCTGCCCGAAGCAGAGCCAAGTCTCGCCCTCCAGCTTCGGTCCAGAAAAGGTCAAAGAACCACCTTTTAGCAGCAGCTTGGACATCATCGTCTGGTTTCCAGTAGCTCATGGCATTCTCAAAGCATGTGGCCTTCTCAAAATGGTCGCAGCCCCTCCTCCTTCACCGCCTTCATCGGGGCACGTGCTTTGTTTCAAATCCAAGCATATTCGCGCCCCAGCTGAATGGCGTGGTCAAGCTGGGACAACTCTCGGTTAAGAAACCGAATCTTCTCCAGCCCGACTCGGCGTCACGGGGGCGCACAATCCCCACCGACGCCATTTACCACTCGACGGAGAAGGAGAGTCAGCTCATTCAGTTTTTCACCCACTGTGCATTCGGCGGCTTGAACCCTTTCGGCATCTTGACGCGCATCACGCTCAAGCTGTTTCTGGGTCTCCAGAGAGGCTTCGGCCCGCCTTTGAGCATCCAAAGCCGCTTCGGTTTTCCCAACCTCCCGAGTGAGAAGGCCTTCGGTGTCCGCCAGCTTAGTCTCCAGCCGTTTAATTTCCTTGTCCTTGAGAAGAAGCTGCTTTTCGGCATGGGCTAGGGTGGCATGGCCTTGCTTCAGCAACGCGCCAGATAAAACCGAAGCCTGCGATCAAACAAGAAGACAAACGACAATACTTATAAAATTTCTAGAACCAGGAAATTAAATGCGCAGGCAACAAAGGACTCACCGAAATGGCATGAAAGTTGACAGCCGAAAGCATCTCATTTCGGTCTGTAGCAAGCAAGGCCTGTTCGGTCTGACTGGCCGAAAAAGACGAGCCGCACTCCTGACCGAAGCCTAATGCAGCTTGGGAGGGCAAAATACCCACATCACGGGGGTCCACGTACGCCACCAAACGAGCGTCAGAATCAACTCCTAAAGCACGAGCAAGTTCATAAGTCTCTTCCCGTTCAGGGCTATGTTCATCAGCAGAACATGAGCCCGAATACACCTTCATCGGGCCGAAACGAAAGCTAGACGGCTCAAGGGAAACAAACCCTTTGCCGAGCAAGACATTCGTGGACATCTCAGGTGTCATGCGCGTTGATTCGGCATGAAACAGAGACTTACCAGGGCGCCGAATAACAGGGGTGATACTCCGTGGGCCGCCTGCAATCTCCTGCACGGTACCCAAAGTGGCCTGCGTAGCAGCTTCGGCGGGTCGGGTAGCAGCTTCGGCAGGGGCACCCAGACTTAAGCCGCTGGTGGTCCCCCTAGGCCGAAGCTGCGAGGTGTGAGCCGAAGTAGCTCCATCTCGGCCAACCTTCCGCTTCTTCGACGTCAGCTTGAATCCGCTCACGGTCGGCTGGTCGTCGATCTCCAGGTCGCGAGCACTCCTCATTTTGCCGCCAGCCATCGAGGAAGCCTCCTCACTAGATTCGGCAAATTCCTGTAGAAGTTAACCGAATCAGAACGAGCCGAATCAATCAAAGACTCCATATGCAGTTAAAATGAGCCAGCAGTACAAAAAGCTATGAGTTAGATTTCTAAGCCAAGTCTTTCTACCGTATGCTCGGACACGACCGAATCAGCTTCGGCCACGACAATAACTTGATTGCGGCTCTGTTTTATGGGTTTTACCCACTCTCGCTTGGCAAGCATGCGACATACCCGGACGTCTTCATCTTCTCGAGGCCGTTTCGGACGACCAACTTCGCGGCGCCGTTGTGCTTCGGCCTGGCGCGTACCACGAACATTTTGGGCGCCGTGGCCTAGAGCCCGGTTGCCTCCATGACCGCGCGCCGCATTCGGTGGTGGTGCCGAATCAGCCGGGTCAACTGTGGCGTCAACCCTCCGTCTTTTGATTGGGGGTAGCCGATCAGGATACTCTACATTCATACGATCCCATATTCGGTTGAGGCGCTGAAGGGACCCGAGTTTGGCCATGCTCAAATCATACTCCTTATCATTGTACGGATCGCATAGCCGATTAGCTCTTTTCTCCATTTCATTCACAAAATCAGAGTTTGACTCATAGCCAGGTGGTCGGGCCAGATTGCCCGAAGGCCCTCGGTATCCATGATGGTATGAAAAGCCATCAAATTTTAGGCCAGTGCATAGCGGCCATTGTCCAAGAGAAAGCATTTCCTCAACCAGATCTCGACTAGTTTGCCTTTCGGCTGTTTGCCGATAGGACTTAGCGGCGGCATCATCAAGTGGCCCCATAACCATGTCAGGAGCCGAAACAAGCCCCTCCATCCGGGTCATGACAGAAACCAGTGGATGAGCTTTCGGTTGGCCTTGTTCCCTGGCGAGTGCCACATCGGCATCATCACACACGCGATAGTAAAACCAGTGCTTTTTCCAATCCTGCCACTTGTTCTTAAAAGTGGGAACTATGCAGGCGGCTGAGTTACCTCGGGCAGGAACAAAGTTATAAGACCCAACCTCCAACCGAAGTTCTTTCGTCCCCGTTTCATCAGTCCCGTAAGTGGAATATAGCTGAGTCTCATAATGCCGAGCAAACACGGGAACGCTCAAACCGCAACCCATCATTTTCTGTGCCATGGCATAGCAGCTCAAGCGCACTATTGCATTCGGGGTCAGATGGTGAAGCTGCAAATTAAACGCATCCAAAACCTCTGCAACAAAGCCCTCAAGGGGGAAGTGTAGTCCCGCCTTAAAGTAGTCGCTG
Organism: Themeda triandra; assembly: GCA_018135685.1. Taxonomy (NCBI): domain Eukaryota; kingdom Viridiplantae; phylum Streptophyta; class Magnoliopsida; order Poales; family Poaceae; genus Themeda; species Themeda triandra. Next base: position 429,536 of record JAENPR010000246.1, on the reverse strand, counting down.
AACACGAGAGCTTCGGTAGGTTCGGGGTTCGGGTATTCTTTGGTTCCAGGAGAACGGCTTCGGCTTCATTCAGCAGCTGTCAAGATTCCATCTCGTTGGTATTGATTCAACATACGCACTGTGGATTTGGACCGATCAAGGCGGCATGTCCAGCCAGTATGCCTTGGTCCCTTTGGTGGCCTTGGTGGTCGAGCAGGGGCAGATTCGGCTACTTCTTCGGCGTGAGGAGCCGAACTACCCTCATCCTTGCCCAGAGCGACACGAGCTTCTTTTTCATCATCTGTCGAGTCAAAGCACTCAACATATTCATCCCCTTCTTCTTCTTCTTCCTCAGTTTCTGTTTCATCAGATTCGTGAACAGATTCGGGCAGAACGGCCCTGAGGGGCATCGGCTATTTCCCTGGCGGCATATTTTGTCCACTACTCTCGCTAGAGCCGGACCCGAAGGCGACTCGGAGGCCGAAGCGATTGATCACCCGATTCGGCATCGAAGCCGAAATATCGAGCTAGTCGGGACCCTCGACATGTTAGCAATACACAATGAAAAAACCCACCGTGACTATAAAAGGAAAAAAACGGGAATTAAAATAAGACAACGTTTCAAGAATACCGAATATAAAAATTGAGTGCACTTCGGCAATGATATTCATAAAGAAAACTAAAGGTAGTGAGTTTTTACCTCGAAGAAAACCGAAAGGAGTGACTTGGCGGAGAGAACGAATCACACCAAGGAGCTCGGAAACCGAAAGGTTGATTCGGTCGAGCAAACCGAATAGGCAGCCGGGGAGGAAGGTAACCCGAAACGTTGTTCCGATCAGGACACCGAAACGGGTGGCCGAAACGGATGCTAGGGCACCGAATCAGCAGACCAAATCGGACGAGAGAGCAACCGAATCAACAGTAGGGGCTCAAGAGCGCGCGCGGCGGAAAATGACCGCTGGCGGTCAGGGAGGCCTTTTATAGGCCCCCGCGGTGGCCTGCCCGGCGGTTAGGCTAACCGTCGTCTCGGTCACGCATCCCGAGGCGGATCAACAGTAAAAAAAAATCGTCCTCTCCGCGGGACGGCGCTTGGTATTCCGGTTATCATCTGCAGGTCAACGGCAACCGAAGTGAAGAAAAGTCAATTCGGCTACCGCTGAGGGGCTACTGTTGGGTGACAACCGGGACCTAGGCACCCTGTCCCGCCGAAATGACGGGATGTCGATTCGGTTTGTCAACCGAATCGGCCGCCGATGCGATTCGGTTATTTGAACTGGCTGACAGCGGGCGGACAGTTGATTCGGTTAGTCGACCGAATCACGATTAGGGTAATTCGGTCGACGTTGCCGTTGGTCGGTGGATCGGTGATTCGGCCGCCGGGTGTAGAGGCGCCAAAGCACCCCGCAAAGGGGTCTTCGGTGCCCTAACCGAATTAATACGGGCGGCCGGTGAAATGTTTTACTTGTGCGGAACGTCTTGCTTTGCAGCTCCCGTGAAGAATGCTCGCCGCCCGGTGGGCTCGGTGTTGTCGGCCATTCGGCCGGCACTTTGGAAAAGCACCCGGAAAGACATTACGCCCTCGCTACCAACCAGCGGGAGAGCTCGGGAGAAGCGGCCCAAGGGCATTGTAGTCATGTAAAAGCCTACGGGCTCCTATAAATACCGCCCGATGGGGTGTACAAGGGATCGGAATACAATGGAATGCATTGAGCTTATGTTTTGTCCATTTCGTGTTCCGTGTGTCATTTCGTAGCTAGATTCAGCATCACTCGTTGAGTATATTCGGGTTTACCACCGGAGGGGGTTCTAAGGTTTTGCCGTAGAACAACAACTACACTTTTGTCCAAGGTCACTTACTGAAAAAGGTGAAAGATGTTTTGTATGCAAAATATGGTAATGCTGCGATCCGGTTACCTAACCCAGATCTGGCTTTGTATCATGTGCAAGAATATCATGTTGAGTTGCAGGCAGAACCAGTGAATGAGAGGGCACCCCGAAGAGTTCACTCGGAGAGGGTGACAGGAAATCGTGAACCCGTTTGGCGTGGTGCCAAAACCGCCCCAGAGGAACCAGCACATGCAAGTTTCAATGAGTGGAATGTACCCCATCACCACTCACTAAACTCATGGGTGTACCCACCACGAGCCAACCACATCAACCATTCTATGGTTTCTACCCACCATACACCACCCCAGGAACATCAGAGCCAGGACCATCAGACGCAGGACCCTCACAGCCACCAAGATACTCTTGTGACCCCTTTGGTACAACCGATGAAGAAGAAGAACCCCATCATGACTTTGAGCTATGTCGCCACTCCGATGCCACCGGTTTCATTTTCACCCAGCAGCACTATGATGAACAAGTAGCCTTCCAGCACAACACCACCGCCACTCGAATCGCCATGATCGGAGGTGGAATGACTTGACATCGGTGGAACCGAACACCACCCAAGACTAGCTTGGGGGAGGACCCCCATTTATCAAGATAAGTATTTCTTTTCTTTTGTTTTAGTTTGTTTATTTTTCAGTTTGTTTTATGCATTTTATGTAAAAAAAAATCATCAGAAAAACCGAGAAAAAACCAAATAAAAATTTGCTTGCTATTTCAAGAAGTTTGTTTAGTTTGCTTTCTTTAAGTGTGTTTGTTTACATTCCATGTTTGCCTTAAAATGAAAACCAAATAAAAAGAGTGTGCAAGTTTGTTTTCAATTCAGTTTGCTATAAATAAAATTGTGTAGACTTGGGGACTGCATGATGGAAATGATGAATAGTTGCTCTGCCGTAATTCTTTACAAGTACCTAGCTTTAAATTTGAGTTCTCCCAAGATTTAGATACACTTGTTTGACAACTGGATTTACTCTACACCTTAAACCTGTGGGAGCATATGCTTAAACTAAGTCTAGGTAGTTGACGGACATGATATGATGATAGTCTGAGCTGCTGTTCATTGTGTTCCAAAGTGCCACTAAATTCTGGAGATTTGTTTGTGAAAATTATAAATGTTTCATGATGAGTTCCTTATATGACAGAGCTAAAATTCCTACCACAACCACAACTTGATTATTAGAATAGGAAGCCTCCTCATTTGTTAGGGCTCGTGCTGTCGGCTATGTTGTATCCTTATGAACTCATCATACAGCTAAATCTTGGTTTCACAAACTCACATTCACCCCTGCTACTTCTACCCTGGAAGTACGCACCACATAAAGCCTATCGTCATTCATTGAAATTGTTCTACTCTTACACTGAGAGTGAACACACCAAAAATATCCCCTTGTTCATTTTTGCTAGCCATTTCTCAAAGGTCAATGCTCCAAGTATCATTGTTATTCCCGTTGTGAAGTTGCCAAGTTGAGAAGTGTTCCATACAAGAAGTATGCCATTCCTTTTTGGGCTGCAAAAAAAAAAGAAAAAGAAAAAAGATTTATGAGCCCAGTCCTTGTCAAGTTTTCAAAGTTCAAGTTTCCAAGTTTGAGTTCCAAGAAGTTCAAGTGTTGAAGTAGTTCCAAGTTTCTTCCAAATAAAGGAGCATTGATAGTTTTTTTTTGTGCACCCCTTCTCCTCCCACAAATATTTCTCTCTATTATATCATCCACATATAAAACCACACATGCACACACCGATTGGTTGTATGTTGAGTTCCTTCGGATCCATGGTTCGATGAGGCCAATGCATTAGTTCTCTACACCTATAAGCTCCACATAAGCCTTTATTAGAGTAGGGTGAGAGAGAGAGAGAGAGTGAAGGCTCATCTATAAATGCCTTGAACCACAAATACCACATATTCTGAGAGTAAGAGAGAAGGCATAACATCTTTCAATGCCTTAGAGAGGATCCAAAAATACCAAGTATTGAGAGACTTGAAAGGGTCATACTAAGGAACTCTGAGTTTTATTGAAAATCTTGTAAAAACTCCAGAACAGAGGTGGAACAACAGAGCATGAGACAACAGTGCTTGACTTAATTGTTCTGTCTTTCAACTACTCAAGACCCAAGTACAGGTAAAAGCCCCATGGTTGAAGGAAACATGAGTAAATTTGGGAGTTATGATAGTTCACTCTAGTCTGGGGATGAATTCTTGTTTTGAGCATGTATGTTTGTAAAGTGTGAAAGCATCGCAGCAACTCCTGATCCATCTTCTGTAGCTATTTGCTCAAGGACGAGCAAAGGGTAAGCTTGGGGGAGTTTGTTGACGGTTGTTAACGATCAATTTTATATGTCAATCAGAGAGAGAAAGAGGGGTATAATCTGTTCACCACCATAAACTTAGGGTCTAAACTGATAGATTCCACAAGTTTTGGTGAATATGTGTTTTCACAAGGGATTATCAGGAAAACATCCAAGAAGGCCCACATGTCAGGATTACATAGAGAGAAAGACCGAACGGGTAAAATTGTATACTCTAGAAGACTCTAGAAGGCAAACCCTGGAAGCGGAGCCCCACCTGTCATTGACAGGGGGCGGCCGCCTCTCCACCTCCACCAATCAGGTGGAGTCTCGCGGATCCTGCCTCCACCGACCTTGAGGAGCAATAATTATCGTCCATTTAGGTCGGTTTGATCCGATGGCTGTGGTTCCTTCAAGGGGGCTATATATTCAGGGCCCCTTCCCCCTGGGTGAAGCCCTAATTTCATTCAAGAATTCATTATTCAGAGGTAGCCATCAGCAAAACCAGGGTTTAGAGAGATCTCTCCACCAGAAAATTAGAATAGCTACTCTAGTTCTTCAAGTTCTACATAGGTTTAGACTAGATAGAGGAAGAATCGGGCGCCTGTGCTCGGAATTCCGGATCTTCATTATCAAGAGTTGGTATTATCTTGTATCTATTCTTGTGACTTTATTCTAATATCATTATGTTTCTATTTATTATGTTCCTAGTTTATTCTAGTTCTACATTTGATATGGTTATGATCGATAATAAGTTTATGTATATGTTTGCAAAGCGCTTAGCTCTCTTCGCGGGAGGGTTAGGTGGTAGATTTCATGTGAGCATGGTGCTTAGATGCCGTTTACCTACAAATGCACCCTATTGGCCGGGTCATGTGGTAGATCGTGGAAGTGACAGTTCCGTTGAGTCCTCTGTATTCCATCCCCCGTTGGTAGGTCTAGCAGAACCAAAGTTGCGTAGTAAGTCCTGCTATGTCTTGGCTTGTTATAGCAATGATCCTTATACATAGATGAAGAGTCTTTTGTGCTATATGTGATAGTGTAGAGTTGGAGTAGATGAATGACTTAGTAGATTAGAACCTACATAGGATTTCTATTTCTTGCACTAATCAGATGTCAACCTACCTTATGTTGAGCAGTCTATATCTAATCTCTGTATGATTTATACCCCGAGCTTATTACTTTATATTCCCTTATTTATCATGGTTTACCCCTCTCGCCAAAGTATGTGATCAGTGCAATCAATCACTCATAAGTAGTCGTGTTTAGCAAGTTTATCTCATTGTTTAAGTCCTTAGTTCTTTCCCTTGAGCTAAATATAAATTACGATACACGAATACTTCCCGGTAAAATGCTACGATGGTGTATTATCTGTTCGCTTGCGGATCCCATATTTTCTTGACTAAAGGAGCAGTTTCTATACCAACACTTCTGGCACCATGCTAGGGATGCCAACTTAGCGTGAGTGGTGTTAGAAGTGTCAACAATGAATAAAGCTACATAATAAGAATAAGAACTTGAAGCAGGAAGAACACTCCATAGTATATTACCAAGTGATGAATCCTCTTCCTAGGAGACAAGCCCTCCTTGATAGCTCAACCTAGCTCCTAAGCTACTAGACTAGGCTAGAGAACAAGAGTAGAGGGGAATGGCTCAAATGAATGTGTGTGTTGGAAAAGCTTGAATCTCCCCTTTTGTATGTTGAGCAGGTCGGTTCGAGGGCAGAAATGGCCCCACCTCTGCAATTAATGTACCGCCTCCAGGAGGATGGCCCCACCTGGCAGGCTGGGGGGTGCGAGCGCGCCCCTGGTGCGAGTGGGCCAGGTTGGTGCCTCCCCCCAACCGACCTTGGCCGGTGGGCCTCTCCTGTCAGATGAGTCTCGGTGATGTGGTGTTTTGGCCCGCTTCTGCTCTGGTTGGGCCTGTCTCCTCCTTGTGCCTCTTTTGCGCTTTGCCGGAAAGCGCCTTTTCTGTATAAAATCCCCTGTACTTGGTGTATTTCCTGTAAACGTTGCTAAACTCCAGGTACAAGTGGAATTCAGTTAATAGCACAAGTATATGCGTATAAGAACATGTAATTCTCCCTTTTCTATCTTAAGTTGGCAGTTAAAATGTGTCAATAAGGACCGCCAACAGGCCCTAAGATCAAGATCCACTTACCACCAAAATATGCTGCTTCTGATCTGGAAGTACGCAACCATGCTACTGTTAGCCTGAGAGTATGCATCTCACTACCATCATTATGCTACTCCTATCCTGGGAGCACGCATCATCATTCATACCACCATTCTTGCGCTACTCCTACACTGGGAGTACGCACCTTCACCATCTTCATCATATAGGTTGCACCATGCTCCAAAGTTAGAAACTCTCTCTCAAGTTATCATTTGTTAGGTGAGACATATCCCAAAAAGGCTAGGCATCTATTGAGATAGAGCAAAAAAAAAAAGATAATAAGAAAGAGCTAGCCTTGTCTCAATAGAAGTAGAAAGAGAGATAGCATCAAAAGAAGGAGCAACCTCATCCACCATACATCCAATTCCTCTCCATTATCATCCATTACATTCTTTCACTCCACTTTACATCTTGATCTGGTGGTATGATGAGTCTCTGCTGTGGTCCAAGACTTTTCTTTCTTAACTAAGACAACATATGCATTGCAAGTATGCTATTCCTTGACATATCTATTCAAGCTCCATATAAAGCCTTATTAGAGATAGGATGTTTTTAAAGGCAAATACATGATGTGCCTTGGTGAGGATTCATACACCACTTGAGTGACCAGAGATATCTTATGGGGAGTAGGAATGACACATGTGCTTTCTTTTCAAAAATCTATAAAAACTCTAAGTACTAAGGATATGAAAATAAGTAGAGAATCGTGCCTTGAGAACTATTCCATTTGTTTCAACAACTGAAGGATTTATGTTAGACAGTACCACATAACACACATGAATGATTTTTGCCTGAGTAAACTTAGTATTTGCTGATACCTTAACAATGTCATAGTATACCTTTCTCTCTCTAAACTTTGCTTGAGGACAAGCAAAGACTTAAGTGTGGGGGATCTTGTTGACGGCATTTAGACCCTGTTTTCATCCCATGAAAGCCATCAACATTAGTCACATTCTAGAGCTACACCCAGCAAACAAGTAGTGATATAGGTGCGTTTCACTTGGTTCCACTTGTACATGTCATTATTGGGATGCAGGTACAAACAGCTACTAATCAAGCCTGAACAAGCGTGAATGGAGCAAATTTGACCAAACTTCAAATGAGCAAGCAACACACTCCAGGACACGTAGGAACATCGGAGGAACAAGGCTGGTGGGCCCACCTGACCAGACCCTGGTCGGCCGACCATGGTATGGTGGGACCCACCTGTCACACCAACTCCACCGACCTACTGGACCTTCTAGAAGATGCCATGTGTCAGCCCTAGGGCAAACCCCTGGTCGGCTGACCATGACATGTGGGCCCACTGAAGGTCGGTTGCCTCCCACCGACTTCCTGCATGACCTCCACGTGTCCTCTGCTATCAAACGTCCATTCCAAGTCGGTTTGTGTTGGCATTTCTTAACGCAATCACTAGAATTGTTACATCCTAGTGGTCACGCCAAGAAACGCCAAGGTGATAGTCATGTTCTAAAGATATTATCCACAAGCGCACGGATCTATCATTGTAGCATTTCACCCGGAAGTATGTCAGGGTATCGTTATTTATATTTTCCCAAAGGAAGGCATGGTGTAAAACAGCTCTAGCACATGGCTATGGTACTTCACATCATCGAAATGAGCCTTAGTACTATGCAGGGGTAAGATAAATGGTAATTTGAGGATAGTGGACACACACTTGGTCTTCACTCAAGGATAAAGAGAAATAAGGAATAAAAGAAACGGAAAGAATAAAGAATAAATCTACTGGAGCTGGTTGGTCGTATATTGCTAAGCATAGATTAGCTAAGTCACAAGTTATACAGAGTTAGAGGCAAGTCAGAGCCTAAAGTAACAGGGAGACCTCCCACAGCTGGTCTGCCAGCAGATAGAGGCATTTACGAACTCCTACATGACATACGGACGTGGGGGATTACAAGGGACGGACAGGGCTGTCACCACCTGCCGCCTACCCCTCAACCGTGGCATGCCGTCATATTCGAAGATTCCCTCGTATCCGGACACCACGCCCGCATACTAAGGAACTACCTATGCTCCCCCAGGACTCCCACCCTACGGATGGACGAGCTAGAACATAGGCAAACCCGAAAGAACATCGAACCGTTACTCCACTCTCCTCAGAGACTCTAATCCTATAGAACATATGAATGATGAAGAACAGAGATGAACAAGCTATGAACTGATCATATGAACTAGGCTCTAGTTCATATGTACCAACATGAACATGATCATGACTATGCTCTAGTTCATACACTAAGCAATATATAAAGTATAAGAACTTGAACAAGGAAGAACACTCCATAGATAATTACCAAGATGTATCTCTTCTTCCTTGGAGACAAGCTCTCCTTGGTAGCTTTCCTAGCTCCAACACTACTAGCTCTAAGCTAAGGAACAAGTGGAGGAGAGGGAGAGAGAGACCAAATGAATGTGTGTGTTGTAAAACCAATTCTTCTCCCCTTTTATATGTTGGTGGAGGTCGATTTGAGCCTGAAATGGAAGGAACACCGTGCACCTACCTCCCTGAGCATTGATTGCACCGCCTCCAGTCGGCCAGTCCCACAGGTCAGTGGGGAGGGCGCGAGCGCGCCCCTGGCGCGAGCGCGCCAGGGTGCCACCTCCCCCTGACCGACCTTGGCTGGTGGGCCTCCCCAGGTGAGTGGGCTTCAGTGTTGGGGTGTTTTGGCCCATTTGGGGTCTCGAGGTGGCCCATCTCCATTTAGGGTGGTTTGGTGCTTTCCAGAAAGCGCCTTTTCGATGTTTAATCCCTGCACTTTTATATGATTCCTGCAATGATAGTATATTTCATAGTGCACATGGATTTGGGTTAGTTGCACATGTATATGCATATAGGAATATATAATTCACCCTTTTTCATGTCTAATTGGCGGTATAAAATCGTCGATAAGGACCGCCAACTAGATCCCCCAAGCTTACCCTTTGCTCGTCCCAAGCAAAGCTCAGCCTTAGGTTGTTGATCAGGAGTTGCTACTATGCCGATCATGAGTCAAAAGTACCAAGCGTATAAGCAAGATTTCTACTGGAGTTTGAATAAATCAGCATGACTGCTCACCCTGTTATTATGTCAAGGCAAAATGGGGCTTTCCAGCTTTCTCGAGTCTTGGGATATTGCAAGATAGAACAGATTCACAAGCGTTGCTTATCATCTACCCAAGATCAACCAAGTCTCCGGAGGTTTTGAAAGTTTTGTAAAAGAAACTCAAGTTCCTCGAATGATTCTCTCAATCGCTCAAAAGTGTTTGTACCTCACCAAAGGTATTGTGCTTTTTGCCTTTCTATCTAACCTACTACTATGGCTGAGAGTGGAGCTTTGGGTAGGTATGAAAGGTGGCTATGATTTGATCACATAGAGTTGGTGAAGTCAAAGAACGAACCGTCCGAAGATTAAGACATACACTTAGATTGAGATTTGTGCAAGTGTGTGAGGGTGAAAGATTCCTATCTCTAAATGTTTTTGGTACTCCAGGCATCATGACTCCTTTTTATTGGTGGAAGGCAATTTTGAGAGAGTATGGGCTTTTGATTTGAAAAACTAAGATCTTTCTTTTCTTTCTTTCTTTTTCTCTTTTTTTTCTTTTCTTTTCTTCTTTTTTTCTTTTTTTCTTCTCTCTTTCTTTTTTTTTTGAACGGGAGACTAACTGGGATTCCCGTTTGTCTACTTTGAAGCTTTATTATTTGCCCCTTGGCATTCATCATCATCATCATTTTTTTTTCAAGAGATGCTAATGCCCAATACTCTCTTTTAGGTACGATGAAGATTTTTGGTGAGAAGGAGTCATGACGAAGACAAGAAGTAGTTTTTGATGGATGATGAGTAGGGGATGTGCGATCCTCAGTGTAAGGGTCGGCATGCTTTTGTTTTGAAGAAGGTGTGCAACTCTAGGGTCAAGAGTTGGCATTTTTGGTGGATTGGATGAAAAGTTAGGTTGCGCGACTCGCAGTGTACGGGTCGGCAAATTTATTTGGTGGGTGCAAGTGAATCTCAATCGTGAGTGTAAGACCATAATCTTGCGAAGGTTACGGACTTCTAGTGATCAAGCAGCATATGACAACTGGGTTTAGAAAGAGTATTGACAGCTACGTCATATGGCCTTGGTAGGTATTTCAAAATCATTAAGGAACTTTTGTTTTGATAGTTTTGAAAATAAAACTCCGGAAGTCAGGTTTTCACCTAGGACAGAGTCATAGCATTGCTCGTGGTACTATATCGTACCCAGCAATAACTTAGACAAGGTCTAGCCTATGCAACCCACTAAGCTCAAGTTTTTAAGGATAAGACATTTTAGCCAAGAAACTCAAGCTTAGGAGAAAGCCTGATTATAAACAAGGTACAAACAAGTCACGAGACAGAGCAACTTTTCATCATTTCAACAAGGGTTGAATTAAATATTTCTAATACGCATATGTATAGAAAATGACGAAGCATATTTTTTTATATATATATGCGTAAGTATTAGTATGATACATACCTCTTATTGGGGGTCCTCCCCCAAGCTTGCTTGGAAACGGGGCCCTTTAAAAATTATTTCGAGGTAACAAATTATTTTATTTTATTTGGAGTCTCTCATCGGGATTTCCTTATGATTGAGGATTATCCTGCAGGTTAGCATACTACCAATATTCCTACTAGTAATGTCTCAATGATCGACAAGTCGATCAAGGTAAACTAGCAACCTAAGCACCATGCCCAAGCTACGAGCCTAGGGAACATGCTAAGCTTGAACATGTTCCAAGACATCAAATTAAGCGGAACAGGGTAGCAAGATAGAACTTTATTTGACAGACTAAGTAAAAAAATACTTATAAAAAGATAACTTACCGATTATCCTGTCGGTCGGGCTCACTGCTTTATAGTCCGTGAAGCGAGACTTTTCTCCTGCTCAATTTGAGCCTGATGATGAGGCATCCGTCTCAGGAGAGGTAGACGGGGATGCCTGCTTGGGCCTCCACACCATTTTTGGTGGTGTGGTGACAATAGGTGAGGATGGTGGTTGATCGGTTTCTTTTGGAGTTGCTTGTATTTTCTCCACCTTTAATACCATTGTCTCCTCCTTAGGGACCAATTTTGGTGCCCCAGAGGTTTTGAGTGGGATTGGTTTTGCCTTGGTTTCCACTCTTTCTTGGGCCGGAGCCTTACCCTTATTTTTCTTTTCTTCGGGTTGCGCAGGAATGGTCTTTGATTTTGTTTCTTTTGTAGGAGCCTTCTTTCTTCCTTTCTTAGGAGCTCTTTGCTCCTTCTTTTCTTTTGGTTCCTGTTCTTTCTTTTTCTTTTGTTTTTGTTCCTGGGTACCCCTTACTTTCTGTGGCTCTGGCCTCTGTTCCCAGACAATATTGGGAATCTGATTCGCACCAAGAGGTCAGATTTCAACTTCTGTGACCTCTCTTGTGGTTGGCTCATACTTGATGCGAATCATGTTGCACTCCTCCGTCTTCCGTGGCCGAAAGTGGAACTTCTCCTCACTCCCATTGATGTTGAACCGGATTTCTCCAGCTCCAACATTAATCTGCGCACCAGCAGTGCTGAGGAATGGTCGTCCCAATATGAGCGGTGATTCTTTGGTGGCCTCCATGTCGAGTACCACGAAATCCACTGGGACGAAGTATCCTCTAATTTTTATAGGAATATCTTCAGCTATTCCCGCTGGGTAGCGTAAGAAGGAGTCCGCTAATTGGAGTGTGATCATTGTTGGTGACAGCCTTGTATAATTTAGCTTGTCAAATACCGTCTTGGGCATGACACTGACGCTGGCACCAAGATCACAGAGTGCGTGGTCAAACTGTTGCCCTCCAATGGAGCATGTGATAGTGGGGCAGCCTGGGTCCTTCTTCTTTTCAAGTAAATCATTTAAGATTGCCGCACTACATTCTTCAGTGAGTTTGACCACAGCTGTGGATGGTAGTGGTCGCTTGTTGTTGATGATGTCTTTGATGTACTTGGCGTAAGAAGGTACATGTAAGATGTCCATGAGCGGGACGCTCACATGTACTTTCTCGACCATCTCAACAAATCGAGGGAACTGATCATTCACAGCTTGCTTTCTTGTTCTTGTGGCGAATGGCGATGTGTTGTATCTCGGATAATCCAGGTCGTCCCCGATTCGCCGCTCGCCTTGTGGTTCGAAGATGAAGTTCTTCTTGCCGTGGTGCTGCTTGTTTCCCGTCGCTTGTTTAGGATATGGTGGATCACGAGTGGCCTTACCGCCTCTTGTGGTCACAGAATTAACATTTTTAAAAGTACTAGCAGCTTGATCGACGTTTTACAGTTGGATCAACAGGAACATCGAAGCAACTGAGCTAGCTGTCTTTCTATCATCTTATTAAAGCTCAACGATTCTTGACAGGTCAAACCTTCTATCTTTGTATCGATGCTCTCTAGGATTTTGTCATTGGCCGATCTTTTGGTGAGGTTTTCGTTGATCTTTGCTTGGCCGAGGACTAAATCCTTGAGAGTAGGCTGATTCGAATTGTAATTTGCGGAGTAGTTTGAATTACCTTGATACCGCGTGGACGGGTCTCGATTGTTCCACCCATTATTACCTCCTTCTTGCCGTTGACGATACCCGTTATTGATGTAAGAGGCTTCTTCATGGGTTTCGGGGCAATCATTCCCCGAATGTCCATCATTGCCACGAGACCTCGCACATTATGCGAGATTCTATGGCTTTGACTGTGCCGGATGTATCTCCGGCGGCTCTTTCATCAAACTTTTGCAGGAGCAAGTCTATCTTTGCGGCCAGCGCCTCCGTCTCCTTCACGGGGTGCGAGCCTTTTTGTTGCTTGGGTGGAGTTCTTTCTTCCCCCCAAGCTTGATTTTCTACCATTTTGTTGATTAACGCCGTAGCGTTATCAACAGTGAGTGATAGAAATGCGCCTCCAGCCGCAGCGTTGAGGTGCCCTTTTGACATGGGCGTAAGCCCATTGTAAAAGTTTTGGAGCACCAAAGATTCCTCCATCCCATGATGAGGACAAACCCGTAATGAAACCTTGGAGCCTTTCCCAAGCTTCGGGAATGGGTTCCATCTCGCGTTTGTTGGAAATTGGCAATTCTTCCCCTCGAGCATTTGTTTTGCCTATGGGGAAGAACTTTGTGAGGAATGCCGTGGAGCATTTGCCCCATGTGCTCACAGCTTCTTTGTCCTTATAAAACCACTGTTTCGCCGTCCCCACAAGGGAGAAGGGAAACAGCCGGAGCCTGATGACGTCAGCTTCAATGTCCTTGATGACAACAGTGTCACAGAGCTCCAAGAAACGCTGCAAGTGAGCGTTGGCATCCTCATTGGGGAGCCCACAAAACGGAATCCCCTGCACCATGGTGATCAGGCCAGTCCTAAGCTCAAAGATCTTATCCACCACGTTGACGACGGGCCCAGTGGGCACGTTGGCAACAGCGGGGACGGAGAATTCACGGAGGGTCTTCTGAGCCATTTGGATGGTCACTGAAGGTGCGGAAATGACCGGTTCGGCCGCCGATGGAGTAGAAGAAGGAGTAGCTCTAGGCTTCTTCTTCCTTAGGAGTGCCTCCGGATTTGGTTGGAAATTGTCTCGCAGGAGAAACCGGACATACACTATCCTGTTTTCACCCACAACAGAGAAAACATAAAAGTTAGCTCGCATAGACTCGGACTATTTCTAATGAAGTTATATCCATGTCGTGCTAGATTATTTTAACCAATGCCTTCCGCGCAACGGCGCCCTTTAAAATGCTTGTTGGCATTTCTTAACGCAATCACTAGAATTGTTACATCCCAGTGGTCACGCCAAGAAACGCCAAGGTGATAGTCGTGTTCTAAAGATATTATCCGCAAGCGCACGGATCTATCATTGTAGCATGTCACCCGGAAGTATGTCAGGGTATCGTTATTTATATTTTCCCAAAGGAAGGCATGGTGTAAAATAGCTCTAGCACATGGATATGGTACTTCACATCATCGAAATGAGCCTTAGTACTATGCAGGGGTAAGATAAACGGTAATTTGAGGATAGTGGACACACACTTGGTCTTCACTCAAGGATAAAGAGAAATAAGGAATAAAAGAAACGGAAAGAATAAAGAATAAATCTACTGAGCTGGTTGGTCGTATATTGCTAAGCATAGATTAGCTAAGTCACAAGTTATACGAGTTAGAGGCAAGTCGAGCCTAAAGTAACAGGAGACCCCCGCACTGGTCCGCCGATAGAGGCATTTACGAACTCCTACACAATATACGGACGTGGGGATTACAAGGACGGACGTGGCCACCACCCGCCGCCAACCCCTCAACCGTGGCATGCCGTCATATTCGAAGGTTCCTCGTATCCGGACACCACGCCCGCATACTAAGGAACTACCTATGCTCCCCCAGACTCCCACCCTACGGATGGACGAGCTAGAACATAGGCAAACCCGAAAGAACATCGAACCGTTACTCCACTCTCCTCAGAGACTCTAATCCTGTAGAACATATGAATGATGAAGAACAGAGATGAACAAGCTATGAATTGATCATATGAACTAGGCTCTAGTTCATATGTACCAACATGAACATGATCATGACTATGCTCTAGTTCATATACTAAGCAATATATAAAGTATAAGAACTTGAACAAGGAAGAACACTCCATAGATAATTACCAAGATGTATCTCTTCTTCCTAGGAGACAAGCTCTCCTTGGTAGCTTTCCTAGCTCCAACACTACTAGTTCTGAGCTAAGGAACAAGTGGAGGAGAGGGAGAGAGAGACCAAATGAATGTGTGTGTTGTAAAACCAATTCTTCTCCCCTTTTATATGTTGGTGGAGGTCGGTTTGAGCCTGAAATGGAAGGAACACCGCGTACCGACCTCCCTGAGCATTGATTGCACCGCCTCCAGCCGGCCGGTCCCACAGGTCAGTGAGGAGGGCGCGAGCGCGCCAGGGTGCCACCTCCCCCTGACTGACCTTGGCCGGTGGGCCTCCCCAGGTGAGTGGGCTTCAGTGTTGGGGTGTTTTGGCCCATTTGGGGTCCCGAGGTGGCCCATCTCTATTTGGGGTGGTTTGGCGCTTTCCTGAAAGCGCCTTTTCGATGTTTAATCCCTACACTTTTATATGATTCCTGCAATGACAGTATATTTCCTAGTGCACGTGGATTTGGGTTATTTGCACATGTATATGCATATAGGAATATATAATTCACCCTTTTTCATGTCTAATTGGCGGTATAAAATCGTCGATAAGGACCGCCAACAGTTTGATCCAAGGGTGGAGAAGTGATGTCACGCGGATCGATGACGTGGCACTAGAGTAGGGGCTACTCCATCTCCCCTATAAATACCCCCCTAGAGCTTAGTTCAAAGGCACAATGTATCATAGGAAGAGCTACTCTTAGCTATAGTGTGAGAATAGAGGGAAGAGAGTGAGGAGTTCCAGCGGAGAAGTCCCGGCCTGTCGGGAGTCTTCTTCCAGGAGCGCCTCAGCGGATGCTTGTCTTCTAGTAAGTCTACTTTCTAGTTGGCTTCCATTTGAGTACTTTCAGTATTTACTTTCTATCTTAGTTTATCGTAAGTATACATCCTTTCTGCTGGCACATTGCTCTCTCCTGAGCGAGCGTATGTTAGGCTCTTGAGTGAAGTGCTTCTAAACCCTAGCTAGGTTTAGAGTAGTAGAGATAGTGTAGGCGCGGTGTCTAGACTAGATCTACCGGTGTGAACGTCTGGCTGCACCCAGGAACGCCCAGAGTGAAGTGTGACAGCCTTCCATTGGGACCTTCGAGTTCTCCTGTGAGTGTTGTTAGGTTAGATTGTAGGTATGCACTGGTGGCCGCTTTAGGCTGTGTTATCACACAGCCTGTCTTGCCCATCGGCCGCAGAAGGGAGAGTTAGCTCTCACGTATCCTTAGGATAACTAGGTTAGAACCCAAATACTAGAATTACCTCTCTATCCCATCCTAAGCCCTTGATCATTGCCTGGCGGCATACCTTGGCCTAGTTAGTCCACTTCTCGTTCCCTGTGGAAAATACGATACCTGGAATACTCCCGGTGAAGTGCTACAATGACTACCCGTCCGCTTACGGTAATTCCGTTTGCCACTTCTGGTGTCAACAGTTGGGTTATGAGGGTGCTGTAATGTTCTGGATGTTAATCATTCATTAACTCTGCAAATCATGAGCATAATCATATCATTAGCATCTAATCATCATCTTGACATGATTGCTTGATGTTTGTTTGCACTCTGCTTGACTTATTGTCTAAGTGTGATTGTTGGCTTGAACTAGAAGTAGTAGCTACGTTGCTTATCTCGAGTTGGACCTTTAATAAAGTTCGTAGAGGAGAACATTTCGAGATAACTTTATGTTTTGACCTTTTCATGAAAATGCGTAGAAGGTGCTCAAAACGAGTGATGAAGTCGATACAATTATTGACGTCGGCAGATTGGCATGCCGCGTTCTCCGAATTCTGTGAGACAACTTTAGTTGGCCCAAAAAGAAAAGACATAGCTAACCCATTGGGGCATAGCATGCCCAAAGTTGGGATCGATTTGACCGAGTTTGGCCATCTGTTTCGAGAAAACCGAGCCCTAGGTCGAGCGTTATCAGTGCGTTGACATTGCCATGTTGGCAACTAATTATCTCCTAAACCATAAGCCAAATGATCAAAGTGTCTAAACAGAAAACGACTAGTAACGTATGGGCTTCGATCTTCCTTTTGGGCCCATGTCAAGATTCGGCCCAGAAGGGGCCCAAAACAGCCTCCCACCGAGCCCACCTTCACGCCCGCGACCCGCTCGGCAAAATGCCCCAACGGGGAGCGCGTGTCCGTGTGCGTGGCCGCCATGCTGGGACTCGCGGAGCCGCATGGCCTGCAGCGCCTCTGCCGCCAGTCCGCATCACCAGCAGGGCGGTGCGCCGCCCGGTCTCACTCGCTCATTCACTTCCTCCTCACTCCCACTCTTTCCCCCTCGCTCTCCTTCTGCCGAAAGGCGACGCCGCCATCGCCATGGCCGAGCACGCCGCCGCCATTGTCGCCGCAGAGCTCGCTCAGCTACTGCCGCACCTCTTTGGCCACCGCTCCATGGCCAGCAGCGGCAGCCCGCTACCACGCCGCCGCTCGCACGCCCGCACTACACCGCGCGCGCGCCACCATCGCTCGCCACCGCAAGAGCTCTGTAGCAGAACCGACCAACTAATTTAATTACGATGCACTAATCAAGCTGACGTGGCAACTCAATTAGTACTTAGCAACCAAACTAGCCCGGTAGTCCATGAAATCTTGAAGGATTTCAAACAACTCTACAACAAACCTGAATCCAAAGTTCAACAGTTCCCATTCACCTGTTTTATTTACATTTCACACATAGGATTATTACAACCCAAAATAGAAATAATAGCGAAAAAAAACTCTTTTGATAATATACTCACACCTATACTTTTAAATACAATTTTGCCCATTTCGGTCGACTCCATCAACAAAGGTAGAAGAGGTATAAGAGTTGACTTTGCCCGAAGTCTAGTCCTCCCGTAGTGGGATATAAGTCCACCGTGTCGCCACGGCGATAGTCTCCAAAACCTACAACAACATTGGGAATTGCACCCTGAGTACATTGTACTCAGCAAGACTTACCCGACTAAAAGAAAATAAAGACTCCTTGGTGGATGCCAAGCTTTATAGTGGGTTAGCCGACTCCTTTGTTTGCCAAAAGATGAGCTTATTAATAATCATTTAGTGACAAAAGGACTCTCTAGCTTATCCATTTAAGTTGGATCCTGCCATTACTACATTAGCACCTGCAACTACTTCATCATTTTAAGGTAGAAACAATCAACATTATATCATAACTGCATTGATTGAGTATTCATTAAACCATCATAAGTGAACATAACCAACTCGCATTTCAAATCTTATTTGCGGCACCGTAACTGCTCGGTCAAGTTAGTCGCTATCCAGGACCGATGGCGATTATAATCGATTGCAAACCAGCTGGCGAATATTCCATCACATAAACCACACTCACTGGCTAGAGTGAGTGACAGTCACCACGATCTACTCGGGAAAACGCGGGATCAACAACTCATCACCATGATCAAGGAAACTCCCGGCAGCCAACAGGTAAGCGTGCCCATCAAATGACACCGCCCCATCTTAAGGACTCACGACCGGGCACCTTGTTTACTACCACCCCCATCGCCAGCATGGATACCTGGAAGTTGAAACCCGGCCCAAGTAGATTCGAGGCTTCGCGGATAGGCTCCGCCCGCCTTTTCTAGCTATATGTGAGGCACTGTTCAAAATGATCCGAGGACGCTTGTGTGCCATAGTATATTAGAGGTGATTTATCATGGCCACATGGTTATATTCATATCCAACATTTCACCATTCTCAACCCCAAGGGGTAATAACACCTACCTCGCGAGTGAGAGTCGATCACTTGGCTTCTACCGTTTAAATAGCAGGCCTAAGCATGTAGTCGATCCTGTATGTAAAAGTAGGATATTTCTGGTGGCAGGGTAGTCCTGATGCAACTACGGTTTCAAGCAATGCCTATAAACTTAATGCATCATAAGGAATAAAAGGACGCAAAGTAAAACATTTGCAAACATAGGAGGGATGCTCCGGGGGTTGCCTTATTTAGAAGACCGAGGTTAGAGCCCCAGGTACTCGACTATTCCAAGTCGGTTCCTGGTGCTTGATCAATTCTCGTGCGGATGTCCATTCGTGACTTGTCCTTCTGGATCCTCGAGTCCACGATGGATGTTCTACACGTGATCCTGGAATGATGCATGTGCATATGTATGAGTACGTGATTATCGGTGTATGCATGATCAAGGAGAATGGTGTTCAAAGATGAATAGTTGATTCAGATGCTACTCTTATCACTAGTAAACAAGCCAGTAAAGCCAAAGACCTAAACTTAAGCATAATCTTCTAAACCAATCATGTTGACATACCTTGTAACAACCATCAATCATACATGTTCTAGGCATCACTAGACTCTTTCATTAAGCTCTATACCCAAACAACACTCATCCATGCTTCACCAGCAATCATGGCCTACAATCAGCACTGCTGTAATAAAATCATAACTGCTGATCTATAAATCCTATGAACATGATTGAGGATATTCTGGAAAGCTTATGAAATTGCTCATAATTCATCTTGAGACATCAGAGCCTGATTCTCAAGTTATCTAGACCTAAAACAGCAAACATCAGGACTGTGTCCTGACAAAACAGCAGTTAACAGCCCCGACTAGATTGCACAACCATAACTCTTAGACTATTGATCCAATGCACACCAAATTTGAACAGTAGATAAATCAGCTAATTTCAAGCCTATCATATGTTGACAAGTTCCCCAGAAAACCAACCTATACTTAGGTTAAGCATAGCATTATACCAGCAACTCCAATTTAAGCCACTATGGGTTGAACAGCAACCCCTAGATAGACATCTCACAAAAACCTATACAAACTACAGTAGACTTAGCATGGCAATACTAGTCTACCACCCAAATTTCACTCCATTTGGATAATTCTACTGGCCTATACATAAATCACAAGGCAGCACATTTCACGGGACCAATAAATACTTTGCACTATGAAGTATGGCAAACTCATGTGTTAAACACATCACGGACTTCCTACTGGCATATAAACAGTCCACAAAAAGAATTAAACCTTAACCAGACATAAAGACCCAATTTATGAATTTAACAAGATCATGGCAATAATAGGCACTTGAACTGCAACTCTATAAAACTACACTAAATATGCATGTGATATCTTTATCATAGACAGAGCACCTCAATACAAGACCAATAAGACCAGAACCACATTTTTCTGAGCATCCTAGAATTATCCGTGCATTTCCAAAGATAAACAACAATTAATCCAATTGCAACACTTTAAATAAAACTATACAGGAAAGTATCTCAACAGGGTCACATCATAATTCTATCAGATACTACACATCACAAGGATTTTATCTCAACAAGACTTGAATCACTCACATTGGACACTCCTAGCCTAGATATGAATTTTACAAGCTTTTTCCCAAAATCTGGAAAAACACATTTTTCTGAAAACCCAATCCTAAACGCTACGCGTACCCAGCGGTGCACCCCGGCACGCATCTAGGCTAGGTACACCCGACCGTGTACCCAGATAGATGCCCTGCTGACGCCAGCAAGTGACGTCAGGCGGGTCCCACTCGTCGGTCAGCCAGAGCAGGGGAGCGAGCTCTCACCGGCCGGATCTCGCCGGCGGCGAACTTTCTCGCGGGGCTGAGGGCATCGCCGTGCTCTCCATGTCAAGGCGAACCCGGCGAGCTAAAATATGAAGGCCCACAGGGCGGCGAGGCCCTACGGCGACGAGCGGTGGCGTGCGAGGGCGGCGCGAGGCGCTGCATGTCGCCGGCAAGGCAGCTCCGAGCGATGCTAGGGCCGGTCCAGGTGAGCACCCACTCCAGCAGAGTGAGGCGGAGGCGAATCGCGAGAAGAAGGTCGCGGAGGAGCGGCGCATCGACAGCGGCAGTGGGGGTTCATGCATGGCGGCGGCGAGCCAAGGACGCGGCGGTAGGAGGCGTTCCGGCTCACCGGAGCGCGGAGAGGCGCCATTAGCAGTGAGACGGGCTGCGCCTCACTAAGGCGGACGCGGTGCGCTCAAGAAGGAAGAGCGGGAGGGCAAGGAGCAGGTGCACAGCGGCGTCGAAGAGCTCGTCGGAGCACGGGATGCGACGGCGAAAAAGGGGTCGCCCGATAGGGCGTATACCTTGAAGAAAATGGCGGGGAAAAAGGGCGGCGGTGACGGAGCACGATGAGGCGAAACCGATGGCGTGCTCGGCTTTGGAAATGGTGGAGCGGGGTGGCAGTTAAGCGGCGAGCTCCGAAGCGGCGGCCATGGCGGTGACGCTCTCGGCTCGCGGAATGGGGAGAAGAAGGGAGGAGAAGAGCGACTTGGCGAAGTGGAGAGGAAGGGAAGAGTGAGGCGAGCGCGAGTGGATGAGAGGGAGAGTGGGGCGACCCGCTGTCCCCCTTCGGACTCAGACGCGGCGCGGCGTGGCGATGTCGGAGCTCGGGCGCCGCGTGTCGGATGGCAGGGGCGCGTGGCGAAGGTGGCAGGGAAGCACGGGCGAGGTGGCGATGGGGTTGCGTTGTGGCGAGGCGATCCATAGGCAGTGGTGCGGCACTGGTGGGCGTCGGCCACGCGGCGGACAGCGTCCGGAACACGGTGGCCGGAGGTAGAAGATGAAGGCGACGGGGCCTATGACAGGTGGGTCCCACCCCTTCTCTTGTGAACTGAAAAGTTTGGGGCCCTGTAGTTTCTAAACGGCTGCGAATTAGCAAAAACTTTCTACATGAAAGTTACTCCATTCGATGAGTAGAGTATTTCATCTAAAAGGAGTTTGGTCTAATTCAGCTTAGATTTGAAGATACAAATTTGGGCTATTTTTGAATTATAAAATAATACTTTTAAAATATCCTAGGGACTGTTTTTGGCCTTTTTGAACACCTAAAATGCATTTTCATAAAATGGTCCCAACACAAAGTTTTCTCTAAATATTTTTCTCAATAAACTTTATTTAAGGACCGACTCGAGATAAGCAACCTAGATACCACTTCTAGCTTAACTCGACAATCACACTTAGGGCCTAAGTCAAACAAGGTGCAACAATCATCAAGCAAATCATGTTAAGATGTTGATTAAATGCTAATGATATGATTATGCCCATGATTTGCAGAGTTAATGCATGATTAACATTGTGGATGTTACAGCCTAACCCCCTTAAAAGAAATCTCGTCCCGAGATTTGGTAGAAGTAGATTAATTTTCGAAAACGATATCTCACATAGCGACTAGTCATGCTTTACAACTGCCATCACCTTTATCCAAAAGCTTTCCATCCCTTGTGACTCCGTTCCAAGTTACAGATCTCAATGCCTAGGATCCAATACTTCTTCGAGTATAACTTGCCGGCTCCGATGTCGTGTTCCCAAGATATGATAATGGTTCACTCAAGATAAGCCAGTTTGCTCTGGTTGTGTCATTGGAGGTCTGACAAGGTCATATTCCATGCACGAGATATATCAAACATAGGTAACCCCGATGGAATCCAATTTATCACCCCAACCGATCCGCTCCTTGTTGCAAATTACCAAACATTCGATGCGGATGGTGGATTCAAACTTCATGGGCAGGAAGTGCCAGATGAATAAGGCAATCTATTATCAGCTGTCTTATTGGTTAATCAATGCTCACTCCCTAGTGGTTGTCTTCAAGCATAACTTGGAACCAACATGTTTTTCCCTTCTGATGTAATGCTACCATTACTATGTCAATCTAAAGTATGAAGATGACAAAGAATAGTACGATGAGCATTCATCTAGAACCCGAGACTATATCCAATGGGTAAGTCATCATACAACATGACCCAACATGAAAAAGTCGAGGGTTACTTGGGAGGGAATCTACCATTCGCATCATCAAATACATCAAAAGGTGCTTCAAAAAAAATCCATAATGTTTACCACAAAAAAAAGCAGAGCGTAGTTTTCCGCAGAACGGAAACCATGTGACTCTCTTTCGAGGTGGCAATATAGGATTTTGTCCACACCGATTCAATATTGGCACAACCGAGTGTAGGAACACTGGCTGTTAGGATGCCAATATGCATCATTTTGATCAGACCATCTAACCTTTTCATGTAGAAATCAAAATTCCTAGGTCAAGGTATCCAAATCTTCTCATGTAGAAGTCAAAGTTCTTAGGACAAGATAACCAAGTCTTATCATGTAGAAGTCAAAGTTCTTAGGACAATGACTCCTTGACTCACCGAAAACCTCCAACTTCTTTCTTCCATTAAGCAGGTCCAACAGGCTGAGCAAATCCTATAGTAACCATTTACAGGTAGCAAGTCATGCATACTACACGTGTTCTCAAGTTAGAGATCTGCTAACCTTAGGATACCAAAAGTATTTCTTCCAACTAAACATGTGCCAAATCTTGCTCAAAAAGTACCAGCATTGAGCCAAGTCTCAAGTCCTGACATTGCCTGAATGATGCGTAAGACCTATAGAGATAATCCCAAGGTCGTATCAAAATACTCATGTCAGGCATACCCAATGTACGACAAACTCAGGCATTCTGGCTCGTTAAATACTCTCGTCCGATGAATCCCCTCCATTGATTCCCATAAGGTAAAAGTACTTTTTAGGATGTTAGACAGTCTAACCCCCTTAAAGAACTCTTTTTCCTCGATAAGGAATATGATGAAGTAAAGATTCACTTCACTGATCAACAAGATCTTGTATCCCATCAATCTCATGCTGACTGTTCCAACTATTCGACGCTTGTGTCGGCAAGAGTGATCTCACTAGAGGCAAGGACTCGGTAGACGCAACCAAGAGCTCAACCAATACTATCCGTACTTCGCTCTCAAGACTCTCAGCATTAGACACGTGGTTTGTTCATCATACGAGAGCTTGCCAAATAGCTATCATTTCATTCTAATGAATGACAGACCTACTACAGTCGATTTCAACATTCACGGATCAATCAACCTATTTGGTTAGTTATCTATCTATGTTCAGGCTAGAGAACGACCTCTCGTTGTTTCATCGATAGGTTGCCTTTCAACATTAAAAGCTTCACACTGGTCGCAACTAATGACGACATAGGCACTATCCGTGAAGGGTAATAAGGAACAAATAGGCACTAAGGAAGTAAAGACCTCACTTAGCTCGAGGTTCGGTCGAACTCATCCAACACGAACAAGGTATATCCCTACAAATACCACAAAGAGAGGGACACACCTACATGATATAGAATGATTCTCTAGGGAAACTCTCTACTGAGTCCCCATGTTGCTATCTTTCGTGATCTATCAAGGCATAGTTAGCGGTTTGCTCTAATCGAGCCCTCTTTCGTCACACTACAAGTGACAAAACCTCAAAGAGTTCATGCCATCATTGGCTAGATGACTAGGGATTATAGGGTTTCTAAGTAGAATCGAGTAAAACAGCACATCGAGGTAATCTCTATAATGGATCAAGATCGATAACCATGATACCCGCGCGTGCCGAGCAACATTATGTGTCTGCAGCCACAAGGCGCTCTCGGTTTCATCGCGGCACCATCAGTCATTAATCAAGACGCCACTACAGATCCTTACATTCGAGATGCTACCTCACAATAGGATGGGTTCTTGCACGAATATACATTGCATGCAAGACAAAAGTGGGTAATCGGGCATAACTGCAGGGTTATAGGATAGCATGAATGGAGAACTAAATAGGTTCAACACATCGCATACTTAGGGATGTCTCATGCCTAACGTATCATCTTCCCTGGTAAAAGGTTTACTGGGAAGCATTAACGTAGGCAGGAGTAATTCTCCCCATGGTCAAAGTTAGTTAACAACGTATGAACTATTCATAGCAACAGTTGACCGTGTTGTGACATGTTTTCGCTGCGCTACTCTGATAATCATGCCTCGAAGGTAGGCACATTATATCCGTTTACTTGCGGGACGATCAGAGAGTCACTACCTATTGTCGAAAGAGCGATGAGCTATCGTATCGAGGGGGTATGAGGTTATCATACTCACATTAACATGCCTATAGTTTTCAGGATTCGTTTCATCGAAATATACTAACCAGATCCAAACGTGCGTATACTATACATACTTAGGCTCTAGTCGTCGTGAGTGACTTGCGAGGAACAAATCATTGTCGTAGCGGCAAAGATAAACCTCGCTAGTAGACGCAACGTTACTAAACTTCGGATGACCCGAATTTTTAGGTGATGTGGCTTACATTGGTAGGGTAGGATTAAATGAATATCCCAAGAGAAGGTTTTCACAACTGGGACATTGTTTTGACAAAACTGGATTAGTGGTCACGATCAAAAATTATAATACCAGCGCTTCTGCTAGAAATCTGACCATGTTCCGGCCGGTTATCAAGGTGGTTCTAGCTTCCATCGCGGCACTATAACAACTTTGATCGGGACAACGCTACTAATTGGTGGAAGATAGGGTAATTCCTTAGACTAGGGTTTGAGAGGTATAATTAAACATTCTTGTGCAACCTGAGCGATGCACTTGTGATGAGGTCAGGAACAACGAAGAAGTCTAAAACTCGAAATGGCAAGGATGTCGCTGTATCAAACACAACACAAGTTGCGAGTGTTATCAACGGCTGCTTGCAATGTGGTAGTTAACGACTGTACTTGTTTAAAAGAATAGGCCTAGACACGTGACCGTAAGACATCTGTATTGACGTGTAATCTTCGACCAAGGTCCTCGAGACAACCAGCACATTCTAAACGTTCTTACTCTATTTTGATTGGCAAGGATGGAACTAACATTAGAACGATATTGGAAAATTAAACCCAACAGACTAATGAACCAACACACTGGTTTCGACTGCTACTTGGGATAAGTATATTACAGGATCCAAGCTTGTCATGAAACACAAGTTCTGGTCGATACAACATCAGAGGACTAGCTACTTAAATGTTCACATCATTACATAAGATTTAACAAAAGAAAACACTGATCCCACGAGAGGCTTAGCCTTAAGCCGATTCTGCTTAGTCATGGTCCAGGCCTCCCGTAGTTGCTGCATTCCCAAAGATCAACATTGTCAAACGTTGGGCACAAATTGAGCACCTTCAAGATCAGCTACTCCAGGAGGATTATGGGGATGCTGATTATAAACCCATTGAATTTCTGCATTGAGAGCAGCATTCTTGGTCATCAGCATATGCACCCATTCTCTCAAGCGGTACTCTTCGTTCCAGGCTTCATTCTGTTGTTGTGCGACCATGCCAAAGGCTTCCTGCCACTGACCCAGTATGGCAGATAGCTCTAGATACTGACTCTGTGCCACAAAGGTTTCATGCATGGCAGCATTTTCCCGTTGCAGAGCTTGATCCTTGGAAAGCGTCATTCCTTCAAACATCTTGGTCACACGCGCTATGTCTTCTGTGTACACTCTCTGTGCTTCCCTCCTGTCGGAGGTGACATAACGGTAATCGTTATGAAGTGACCCCAGTGCATTCTCCAGGCATGAGTAGCTCTTCATCATGGCAAACATGGCACCGCTTGGTACCGTTACTATTCTCGGCCTCATCCGTACCACCAACAAGTGCGGTCTCACCAATTGGCGCCACACGGCATGGTATGGGTCACCCTTGGGAAACACACCCGCGGTGGGCACGAGCAACCTCATCGGACACCTCTTAAGCAAATCCCTCGGGCTTTGCATGCAACTATATTCGCACCTTCCTGAGGGTTCCTGCCTCGAGCGATAAAGCGGCGGCCACACCAGAGTGACGCACCCTTGCTCTTGGCGGGAATCACAACTTCAACAGGGAGTAAACTCGGATGTTGACTTTCCAACTCCTTGCTCCATTGATAGCGAGGCTCTTTACCCGTGGTGTAACCCACTGAGTGCAGAACTTGCCATAAAAGAGACGGCATTCCAAATTCCTTCAGAAACTTCTTGGTACCACGTGGCTCACGGGTGACAAGCTGTTGTGGTTTCCGGGTTTGAATCATGGTTGACTTGGACTTGATGCGCTTCATGCGTGCCATCCGTAGAACCGATACACAACTCTCATGAGACGAAGTTTACATTGGTCAACTTTTATCGAAAAGAGAAGTATTCAATTATAAGGAAAGAGAGAAAGTGTCGTTCCCATGAGATGATCATATGACATGATGCATGCACGTTCCGTACGTCCTCACAACTAGAAACGATAAATTCTAGCGTCTTAAATGGTGGCATACATACGACGTCTATACGGCTCTCAAATAGCGGAATCTAGTCGAGCTACACGAACTTGCGTGGTTAGTGTACCTGCAGAAGATTCCATTTCAGCCCAAAATCCCATATGAATGCAAGCGACGTAAAAAAACTCGGCACCTTAAGAATAAGGTCAAAACTTCGAATACAATCAACTCCTATTCAACATCCTCCTCCACACAGGCATATCCCCGATATCCCTGCATGTAGGTGCACGCTAACCAATCATCATCAGAAGACGGCGTCCCACACATGGGACACTTTCACATGTGTGAAACATGTGAATAATCCGGTGTCATATAAGCACTCTCCTAGATCGGCAGTGTATCCGATCAGGCTCTCACAACTCACACTTACCTTGGGCGTAGAGGAATATGAAACCAAACGTAACCATTCCAGTGAATGGCCCCCATACAAGTCCGTCGTGTATGAGCGCGACAAAGGAAAATATGATACAATACCCATGGTTAGCCTGTTAGATAGCCACCTAGTAGTCCTTAACTGGGCATATAGGATACGACCACTGGCACACTTTAGCTTGAACACATAGTTTTTAAACATCTATATATCTATAAGTTGGCAAATAGTTTTGTAAACCAAATCCTTTTTGTTTTGAAACACCCAAGTGAACGGTAGATGCTGAACGATGGAGCTGATACCGCTGTAGCAGAACTGACCAACTAATTTAATTACGAAGCACTAATCAAGCTAATGTGGCAATTCAATTAGTACTTAGCAACCAAACTAGCCCGGTAGTCCGTGAAATCTCGAAGGATTTCAAACAACTCTACAACAAACCTGAATCCAAAGTTCAATAGTTCCCATTCACCTGTTTTATTTACATTTCGCACATAGGATTATTACAACCCAAAATAGAAATAATAGTGGAAGAAAAACTCTTTTGATAATACACTCACACCTATACTTTTAAATACAAGTGCCCACCAGGGTCGACTCCATCAACAAGGGTAAAAGAGGTATAAGAGTTGACTTTGCCCGAAGTCTAGTCCTCCCGTAGTGGGATATAAGTCCACCGTGTTGCCACGGCAGTAGTCTCCAAAACCTACAACAACATTGGGAATTGCACCCTGAGTACATTGTACTCAGCAAGACTTACCCGACTAAAAGAAAATAAAGACTCTTTGGCGGATGCCAGGCTTTATAGTGGGTTAGCCGACTCCTTTGTTTGCCAAAAGATGAGCTTATTAATAATCATTTAGTGACAAAAGGACTCTCTAGCTTATCCATTTAAGTTGGATCCTGCCATTACTACATTAGCACCTGCAACTACTTCATCATTTTAAGGTAGAAACAATCAACATTATATCATAACCGCATTGATTGAGTATTCATTAAACCATCATGAGTGAACATAACCAACTCGCATTTCAAATCTTATTTGCGGCACCGTAACTGCTTGGTCAAGTTAGTCGTTATCCAGGACCGATGGCAATTATAATCGATTGCAAACCAGTTGGCGAATATTCCATCACATAAACCACACTCACTGGCCAGAGTGAGTGACAGTCACCACGATCTACTCGGGAAAATGCGGGATCAACAACTCATCACCGTGACCAAGGAAACTCCTGGCAGCCAATAGGTAAACGTGCCCGTCAAATGACACCGCCCCATCTTAAGGACTCACGACCGGGCACCTTGTTTACTACCACCCCCATCGCCAGCATGGATACCTGGAAGTTGAAACCCGGCCCAAGTAGATTCGAGGCTTCGCGGATAGGCTCCGCCCGCCTTTTCCAGCTATATGTGAGGCACTGTTCAAAATGATCCGAGGACGCTCGTGTGCCATAATATATTGGAGGTGATTTATCATGACCACATGGTTATGTTCATATCCAACATTTCACCATTCTCAATCCCAAGGGGTAATAACACCTACCTCGTGAGTGAGAGTCGATCACTTCGCTTCTATCGTTTACATAGCAGGCCTAAGCATGTAGTCGATCCTGTATGTAAAAGTAGGATATTTCTAGTGGCAGGGTAGTCCTGATGCAACTACGGTTTCAAGCAATGCCTATAAACTTAATGCATCATAAGGAATAAAAGGACGCAAAGTAAAACATTTGCAAACATAGGAGGGATGCTCCGAGGCTTGCCTTATTTAGAAGACCGAGGTTAGAGCCCCAGGTACTCGACTATTCCAAGTCGGTTCCTGGTGCTTGATCAATTCTCGTGCGGATCTCCGTTCGTGACTTGTCCTTCTGGATCCTCGAGTCCACGACGGATGTTCTACACGTGATCCTGGAATGATGCATGTGCATATGTATGAGTACGTGATTATTGGTGTATGCATGATCAAGAAGAATGGTGTTCAAAGATGAATAGTTGATTCAGATGCTACTCTTATCACTAGTAAACAAGCCAGTAAAGCCAAAGACCTAAACTTAAGCACAATTATCTAAACCAATCATCTTGACATACCTTGTAACAACCATCAATCATACATGTTCTAGGCATCACTAGACTCTTTCATTAAGCTCTATACCCAAACAACACTCATCCATGCTTCACTAGCAATCATGGCCTACAATCAGCACTGCTGTAATAAAATCATAACTGCTGATCTATAAATCCTATGAACATGATTGAGGACATTCTGGAAAGCTTATGAAATTGCTCATAATTCATCTTGAGACATCAGAGCCTGATTCTCAAGTTATCTAGACCTAAAACAGCAAACATCAGGACTATGTCCTGACAAAACAGCAGTTAACAGCCCCTATTGACTAGATTGCACAACCATAACTCTTAGACTATTGATCCAACGCACACCAAATTTGAACAGTAGATAAATCAGCTAATTTCAAGCCTATCATATGTTGACAAGTTCCCCAGAAAACCAACCTATACTTAGGTTAAGCATAGCATTATACCAGCAACTCCAATTTAAGCCACTATGGGTTGAACAGCAACCCCTAGATAGACATCTCACAAAAACCTATACAAACTACAGTAGACTTAGCATGGCAATACTAGTCTACCACCCAAATTTCACTCCATTTGGATAATTCTACTTGGCCTATACATAAATCACAAGGCAAACATTTCACGGGACCAATAAATACTTTGCACTATGAAGTATGGCAAACTCATGTGTTAAACACATCACGGACTTCCTACCGGCATATAAACAGTCCACAAAAAGAATTAAACCTTAACCAGACATAAAGACCCAATTTATGAATTTAACAAGATCATGGCAATAATAGGCACTTAAACTGCAACTCTATAAAACTACACTAAATATGCATGTGATATCTTTATCATAGACAGAGCACCTCAATACAAGACCAATAAGACTAGAACCACATTTTTCTGAGCATCCTAGAAATATCCGTGCATTTCCAAAGATAAACAACAATTAATCCAATTGCAACACTTTAAATAAAACTATACAGGAAAGTATCTCAACAGGGTCACATCATAATTTTATCAGATACTACACATCACAAGGATTACAACAAGACTTGAATCACTCACATTGGACACTCCTAGCTCTAGATATGAATTTTACAAGCTTTTTCCCAAAATCTGGAGAAACACATTTTTCTGAAAACCCAATCCTAAACACTACGCGTACCCAGCGGTGCACCCCGGCACGCATCTGGGCTAGGTACACCTGACCGTGTACCTAGGTAGGTGCCCTGCTGACGCCAGCAAGTGACGTCAGGCGGGTCCCACTCGTCGGTCAGCCAGAGCAGGGGAGCGAGCTCTCACCGGCCAGATCTCGCCGGCGGCGAACTTTCTCGCGGGGCTGAGGGCATCGCCGTGCTCTCCATGTCAAGATGAACCTGGCGAGCTAAAATATGAAGGCCCACAGGGCGGCGAGGCCCTACGGTGACGAGCGGCGGCGCGCGTGGGCGGCGCAAGGCGCTGCATGTCGCCGGCGAGGTAGCTCCGAGCGATGCTAGGGCCGGTCCAGGTGAGCACCCACTCCAGCAGAGTGAGGCGGAGGTGAATCGCGAGAAGAAGGTCGCGGAGGAGCGGCGCATTGACAGCGGCAGTGGGGTTTCATGCATGGCGGCGGCAAGCCAAGGACGCGGCGGTAGGAGGCGTTCCAGCTCACCGGAGCGCGGAGAGGCGCCATTAGCAGCGAGACGGGCTGCGCCTCGCTAAGGCGGACGTGGCGCGCTCGAGAAGGAAGAGCGGGAGGGCAAGGAGCAGGCGCACGGCGGCGCCGAAGAGCTCGCCAGAGCACGGGATGCGACGGCGGAAAAGGGGTCGCCCGATAGGGCGTATACCTTGAAGAAAATGGCGGGGAAAAAGGGCGGCGGTGACGGAGCACGATGAGGCAAAACCGATGGCGTGCTCGGCTTTGGAAACGGCGGAGCGGGGTCGCGGTTAAGCGGCGGCCATGGCGGCGATGCTCTCGGCTCGCGGAATGGGGAGAAGAAGGGAGGAGAAGAGCGACTTGGCGAAGTGGAGAGGAAGGGAAGAGTGAGGCGAGCGCGAGTGAATGAGAGGGAGAGTGGGGCGACCCACTGTCCCCCTTCGGACTCAGGCGCGGTGCGGCGCGGTGATGTCGGAGCTCGGGCGCCGCGTGTCGGATGGCAGGGGCGCATGACGAAGGTGGCAGGTTAGCGCGGGCGAGGTGGCGATGGGGTTGCGCTGTGGCGAGGCGATCCATAGGCAGTGGTGCGGCACTGGTGGGCGTCGGCAATGCAGCGGATAGCGTCCGGAACACGGTGGCCGGAGGTAGAAGATGAAGGCGACGGGGCCTATGACAGGTGGGTCCCACCCCTTCTCTTGTAAACTGAAAAGTTTGGGGCCCTGTAGTTTCTAAACGGCTGCGAATTAGCAAAAACTTTCTACATGAAAGTTACTCCATTCGATGAGTAGAGTATTTCATCTAAAAGGAGTTTGGTCTAATTCGTCTTAGATTTGAAGATACAAATTTGGGCTATTTTTGAATTATAAAATAATACTTTTAAAATATCCTAGGGACTGTTTTTGGCCGTTTTGAACACCTAAAAAGCATTTTCATAAAATGGTCAAAACACAAAGTTTTCTCCAAATATTTTTCTCAATAAACTTTATTTAAGGACCGACTCAAGATAAGCAACCTAGATGATTTGCGAGTTAATGCATGATTTGCAAATATTTTTCTAGCTTAACTCGACAATCACACTTAGGGCCTAAGTCAAACAAGGTGCAACAATCATCAAGCAAATCATGTTAAGATGATGATTAAATGCTAATGATATGATTATGCTCATGATTTGCAGAGTTAATGCATGATTAACATCGTGGATGTTACAAGCTCCGCCGCCGTCATGGCTCCACCCTGCGCCGCCGTCTCCATCCAAGGCCACCATGGCCTTCGCCTCTCCAAGCTTCAGCCCATGCGCCTCCTCATCGGAGCCAAAGGCCGCCGGGGGGCCACCACCGCCGGAAACGCCGGCCGTCAGGCCGCCAGTCGCCCGGGCAGGGCCGCCGTCGGTCGATCCCGCCCACATTGGGGGACACTGGCGGATGCGTCGCGCCTCCGCGGAGCTCCGCCGTCCCTGTCCGACGCACCGGCGAGCCCCACTGGACGGGGCGACAAGCGCCACCGCGGCCGCTCTGCTTTCCCCCACACAAGGACGTCGTCCTTAAATTAGGTGAAGGTCGAGGACCATCCTGCAAAAGATCCAGACACCGAGAACTGCAGATCTACCCTTCTGCAAATCTCAAGAAGTGCAGGGGTCTTTCTGCAAACCTTTTGTCCTATTCGAATATAGGAAATTGATTTCCCGAATATTAGTGAGAAGGTTTAGAAATTCATATCTTGATGAATAATGGTCCAATGAGTGTGATTCAACTTGCGTATTTTTTTATGATGTGAACTATCTGTGAAAAATATGAAATGTCATGTTTGGTGCTTTCGTATTGAGTTTAGAATTAATTAGTGAAATGCCTTTAATCTTTAAAAATGCATAATAAATCATAGGATACTCTGAGAAATGTGGTTCTTGTTGTGTTAGCCTAGTATTGTCATGCTCTATCCATGATAAATATATCATGGATGCTTGCTGTGTAAAAATATGGAGATGTAGTTCAAGTGTCATTTGTTGCCTATGTCAAAAATAATTCATAAATCAATTGTATAGGTTGAATCTGAGGTTGATACTTTTTGTAGGCTTATATTATGTCATAATGTAGCTCTGTGTATGGTTGGTTGCATTGTTTGATCAAGTTGGTAGTACAAAGTATTTATAGGTCCTTGGTTTGGTGCTGCCATGTCATTTTTGTATAGGCCAGTAGGATCATCCAATTGGGGTGAAACTTGGATGATGCACTGGAATTGCCATGTGTCATCCACTGTAATTTTTATAGGACTTTATGATGTGTCTAGCAATGGGTTGCTGCTCAACCCATGGGGGGTTAATTTAGAGTCGATTCCAAGATGCCATGCCTAACCTAATGATAGGTTGGTATTCTGGGAAACTTGTCTTTACATGATTGGTTTGTAATTAGTATACGGTTCTACTGGTGAAATTTGGTGGTCATTGGATTAATAGTTTGGGAGCTATGGCTCTAGCAACTTGGATTAAAATGGCTATTTAATTACTGTTTGGTCAGAACCAGTTCTAGTATTATCTGTTTTAGGATCAGTTAGGTTGAGAATCGTGTCTTGGTGTCTTGAGATGATTGATGGGCAATTTGATAAGCTTTCCAGATTGTCCTCATTCATGTTCATAGAATTTATAAAACTCCAGTTATGATTTTATTATCGGACTGCCAGTTGTAGGTCGACAATTGGTAACAATGTGTGAATGTGTGATGTTATGCATAGAGCATAAAGATGGTGACTCATAGTGATTAGGCTATGTATGATTGGTTGTTACCTAGTGTGTGTTTTGATGTTTGGGTTAGGATGGTTATGCCTAGGTTTAAGTCTTTGGCTTTACTGGCTTGTTTGCTAGTGATAAGTGTAGCAGATTAAATAGGTTATTCGCCTATTAACATCTATCATCCTTGATCATTCATGATCATGCATAGACCGATGATCACGCACTTATGCATATGCATACGCATCATTCCAGGATCACGTGTAGAACATTCATCATGAAATCAAGGATCCAGAAGGACAAGTCGCGAACGGAGATCCGCACGCGAAGTGAGCGAGAACCAGGAATCCGACGCGGAATAGTCAAGTACCTGTTGACGGTCGTTAAGTATCAATTTTATACCATCAACGCAGCAAGAGAAAGGACTAATATGAGTTCACCCGTTAGATATAGGGGTTACACCGACGGAATTCCACGAGTTTTGGTGATTGTCTATTTCTCGGGGGGGTTATCGAAAGAGAACCAAAGGAGGCCCACATGTCATGATTACATAGAGATAAAGACCGAACGGTTAAAATTGTATAATCTACAAGACTCCGGAAGGCAAACCACGGAAGCTGGGGCCCACCTGCGGGGTGGGCGTCGGCGACCCGGGGGAGTCGGCCGACTCCCCATCTCAACCAATCAGGTTGAGTCTCGTGGATCATGCCTCCACCGCCTTTGAGGATGAATAATTATCGTCCATTTAGGTCGGTTTGATCCGAGGGCCGTGGTTCATCCTAGAGGGCTATATATTCGAGCCCCCGGCCCCCGGGTGAAACCCTAATTCATTCAAGAGTTCATTCTCTCATCGAATTCGAGAAGCCAGAGCCACCATCTCAATTAGAGCTCCATAGTTTAGTAGCATAGCTACATAGGAATAGATCTAGAGGGAATCAAGCCTAGCTTGGAGTCCGGATCTGTCGGAGTTCTTGGTAATTCCCCTCTACATTCTTGTAATATTCATCTTTGTTCGTGATACTATGAGTAGTACTTTATTCTATTCTATTATATCAGACTTGATTATGCTCTATTTGATTATGTTCTCAATTATATTGTTCTTAGTTTACTTTGATTATATGTTTAGCATAGTTGGACTAGAATTATGTTTATGCATAGGATCGTATAGCGCTTGCTCATTAGGCCAATGGGTGAGTGATAGATATTGTGTGGGCATGGTGCCTATACCGTATTTATCTCGATTGCACCCTATATTCCGGATCGTGAGGTAGATCGCGGGAGTGACACCTGTTGAGTCCTTTGTAGCCCTTCTCCCGAGTATAGGTCTAGCGGAACAAACCTATTACATTGAAGTCATTGTTATATCTCTTGTCTTCTCGGTAATATCACTATGCATAGGTGTAACCTTTTCCCGCCATGATTGCTAGATGTTCTTGCACTAATCATTGTATGCTTTGACTTTATAGTTAGAATAACATAGGATTATACCCTAGATCGTCCTAGTCCATGCTAGTGTTATAAGCTTAGAGTGCTAAGTTGAGATGGCTTATTACTATTATTTTATGTGGCTAATTGTTCTCATTTATCTTATGTCATTTATCATTCATTCTTATATTTTATGTGACACTTACCCCGTATGAGATGATCGATACGTACAAGGTTAAGCTCTCCATTATCGCATGTGCATTGCTCATCACTCATTATCCAGTGCATTCCCTTCCCAGTGGTAAAAATATAAATAACGATACCTGGATTACTCCTGGTTAAAATGCTACATCGGTATTATCTGTGCGCTTGCGGATCCCATATTTATTTCTAGTAGCAGTTGCATTATTTAGTACCAGCATTTTTGGCGCCATGTTGGGGATGACAACCTAACACTGAGTGGCGTTAGAAATGTCAACAAGCATTTTTGGCGCCGTTGCCGGGGAAGGTTGAAAGCCAATGGATAATGAGCAGCATTGCACTACATAATGAGATTGAGCACTGTCACCATTCTCTACTCATACAGCCTTACCCTTGTCTTTCGTC
Source organism: Themeda triandra (assembly GCA_018135685.1). Lineage (NCBI taxonomy): Eukaryota > Viridiplantae > Streptophyta > Magnoliopsida > Poales > Poaceae > Themeda > Themeda triandra. Next base: position 393,614 of record JAENPR010000246.1, on the reverse strand, counting down.
TATTTTATATCTTATGCAGGGTAATGTATGAAAAAGACAATTCTTCCTGATAATTATATTGACAATCCAGAAGCTTTATTCAGGAAGGCCAGAAGCAGGTTGAAGAAGACCAATCAATCATCATCATCATCAACTCAACTTGGAAGATTGTCAGGAGAAGAAAGTCGACCTTTCGTTCGAGACTTGACACCAGCGTTTGAAGCCATGGCGAACAAGTCACTCCGCGAGTTCTCGGCTCCAACTACGGACAACATTCGTCTTGGACCAGCTGCGGACATCGAAGGAGCTTTTGAGCTCAAGCCTGCGCTAATCAACATGGTGCAAGCAAGCCGGTTACTGTGGGAAGGCCCATGAAGATGCTAGTGCTCATCTCCAACACTTCCCGGAGATTTGTAGCACATTCACTATCAAGGATGTCCCCGGAGATGCTATACTACTTCGCCTCTTCCCATTCTCACTCTTGGGGAGAGCGAAGCAGTGGTTCTACGCCAATAAGGAGAATAATACTACGTGGGCACTATGTTCCACCAATTTCTTGGCAAAGTTTTTCCCCATGGGCAAGACAAATGCTCTTCGTGGGAAGATATCAAGCTTTCAAAGCAACACCATGATGAGATCCGTCCCGGAAGCTTGGGAGCGCTTCCAAGATTACATCCTCGAGTGTCCTCATCATGGCATGGAGAATTGGCCGCTTATGCGGACATTCTACCATGGGCTCAAAGAACGACACACGTGAGACGATGGATGCTGCTGCCGGAGGTGCATTCTTATCACTCACTATTCCTCAAGCCACGGCTCTTGTGGAGAAGATGGCATCCAACCAAGGTTGGAGTGAAGAAAGAACTTCGACCCGCAAGAGAGGTGGAGGAATGCACCCGGTGAAAGAGGTAGACATGCCGTACGCAAAATGGATTTGCTAATGAAGAGGCTCGATGAGAGAGCCCCGAGAGAAGAAAGAAGTCATGCATATACATGATGCTCGCATGACATGTGAAGAGTGTGGAGAGACCGGGCACACAAAAGTGCTAACCGTCCGTAGCCGAAGGAGGACGTGAACTACCTCAACAACAACAACAACAATTACTACCATCCTCGACCGAATCAAGGTTGGAATCAGCGGCCGAGGCCTAACTACTCGTGCAATTATTCGTGCAATTATCAAGGCAACAACTCCTACAATAATTACAACCAGCCGCCTTTGAGAGAGTTAGTGCTTTGAATCAAGGCAAGATGATGGACAATCCGTCCAAGAAGCCGACATCAAATGACAAGGTCCTAGAGACACTCGGAACGAGAATGGATGGCTTTTCCAATGCCATCAAGAGTCACTCGGCTTCAACAAGATACTTGAGTCGCGGTACAACGCTTGTTAACCTTGCTCCCTCCACCGGTCAAGGTAAACCGCGGGACAACCCAAAGAGCTCGAAACTGCAAATCTTGTTGATATATTCAATGTAGAAGATAGCCGGAGTGATCCATCGAAGGGGTCATGGATTGATTCAACTCTGCCAATCAAGAAGGGCGATCCAGGGAGACCAGTCATTCCGATCTCCATTGGAAGTACCAATTTCAATGAAGCAATCTGTGACTTCGGTTCAAGCATCAACATTATGCCGAGAGTGATATATGAGAAGCTATTCAGATGCCCCTTAGCATACACAACCATGTACTTACAGCTTGCAGATCAATCACTCCGTGCCCCTTTGGGAGTACTAGAAGACATATGTGTACGAGTAGGCAACTCGTATGTTCTAGCAGACTTCGTGGTAGTGGATACAGGCAGTGATGAAAGGTCCCCTGTCATTTTGGGACGACCATTCTTGAACACTGCTGGAGCCGTCATGTATGCCAACACTGCCAAGATCATCTTCAATATCAAGGGCAAGAGAGAGACCTTCTTCTTCAAGAACAGAGTCTTTGCCGGTTCAGCACACCCTCATCGCGAACAAAGTGAGAAGAAGAAGAATCCAGCTAAGAAGAGCAAGAACAAGAATAAGAAGACCAAGAAGACGGAGACAGTGAGGATGGTCACTGCAGTCCATAAGGAGCATGACCACTTACTCAGATCCTCACGTCTGATCAAAAAGGATGATCCGTGTGTCCCAACCATTCAATGCTCCATCAACGAAGCTCTTTCAATAAAGGCATGCGTGACACCGGATCGAGCGTCAACATCATGGCCAAGGTAACTTATGAGTATCTATATGGCACTATGCCTTTGGAGCCTACCTATGCACAAACTGCAGATGGCGGATCGGACGTTCCGCTTCGTCGAAGGAGAAGTGAAGGATGTCCTCATCCGATAGATGACCACTATGTCCCTACGGACTTCCTAGTCGTTGACATGGGAGATGACTACGATCCTCCAATCATCCTAGGAAGACCATTCCCGAACACCACCGGGGCTATCATCTATATTGGGACGGGAGAGATTCATTTCCACTTTCCCACCGAGAAGGTACGCCGCCGCTTCAACAATAATTATATATTCACCGAGGAGCCCAAGAAGAACAGAACAAGGAGAAGGCAGCATACCCGTCGCCAGAACAAGAAGAACATCACTACGGATGGATGGGCTGACTATGAGGGAGAAGTGTCAAGATATGAAGATCGATACCCAGAAGAGAAGAACATTATAGAGGAACCCGAAGAGGTGCTACCAGAAGAAAACCAAGTGCCCCAAGAAGCTTCCTCCTCAAGGTCATCCTCTCCAACAAAGAAGGTGTGGAAGGTAAAAGCAAAATCAGAAACAATTCCTACACACGAGGCGACATCATCCGAGGCGCCAGCCAATGCGCCCTTGGAAACTGAGTAAATATGACAAGTCCTGTTCGGAGGACTTAAAACCACCGAACGTCGCGCCAAGAGGTAACTTGGTATTTATCAGCATTTACTTTTCAGCATTGCATTTTTTACCTTAGCATATTTATTTTCCTACTTGCATCTTAGTTGCATCTTTACTCTTTTATCTCTGCATTAGAAAAGAAAATAAAGATGTTTTGCATTTGCATCCAGAAAAACTTTAAGCCCCATGTGGATAATCATTCACCGTGGTGGCACAAAAATAATTTCTCAAAGCATATTTATCTTTCTCTCGTCTGCATTCCTTAAATAATAAAAAGATAAAAATATTTCTTGTGATCCTGTTAGAATGAGTTTTAAGTTAAGAGAGTTCTAGACAACCAAGGCCTAGAGGTTTTTATCACTAACGCTTAATTAGTTCCACAAGCTTTGTTGTCTATTTTGAGCTTCACGAACATTAAGGATCATAAAGAGCTAACGAGCGAAGGACATCCAATCCCCGTTGGAGTGTCTTTGTCCGTGACGCTTGAATGCTTGTCTCCAAAAGGCAATCATCTACAACACTCCCGGAGGGCTAGAACGTCTTCGGTGCACAGGCTCGGCAACATCGGCGGACTATGTCAACATCCGGCTTGGGGGAGAGCATCCCCGTGTATCAAGCTAAGTATCTCCAACTTATCTATTTATGCCTTGTTAAAGTATGCTTTGTTAAAAATACTAAAAAAGATGCATAACCATAGAAACCCGAGAAAGATTTCCTTATTTATCTTTTCTACTTTTGGAGAGCTCTTGCAATGTGTCTTTAAAAGTGATCCCTAGAATAAACTCTACATGGAGATGATGAATAGTTGCTCTGCGGTAATTCCTTTCAAGTACCTAGTTTTCAACCTTGCACTCTCCCGAGTTTTGGACACAACTTGTTTAGATTTGAGATTTGCTCAACCTGAAACTTGTGGGTAGCAAACACTTGATCTAAGTCTAGGTGGTTGACGGGTATGATATGGGAAGGTTTTGAGTCATTTCTTGTCCATCTTGTTCCTAGAGATACTAGAGTTCGGAGAATTTATCGTGAAAATATTAAATTCCTGCATGATGAGTTCCTTTATGATGAGAGTTCAAATTCCTACCACGGCCATATATTCATGCTTACTAGATTAGGAAAACCCATCTGTTTATCTAGATCACACCGTAGCTTGAGTGTAGTCTTTATAGGCATTGAGTGTGGTTATGTTTGTGGACCCATAAGGAATCGGTCATGCGGTTAAAGTCAATACTATGTGCTCTCCATCCATTGATCTATGCTACTTCGTCCTCGAAGCATGCACCCTTTTTATAAATGTTACATTCATTACCCGTGCTACTTCGTTCCTTGAAGTACCACCCACATATAGATCCAAATCCACCACATATCGTGCTATCTCTACCCTGGAGATACGCACTCATGCTGCTCCTATCCTAGGAGTACGCATTCCCCACATACTGTGCTGTCTCTACCTTGGAGATACGCACTTATGCTGCTCCTACACTGGGAGTATGCATCCATCCATTCATCCATCCACATATACATACGCCATTCATTTCACTTCATCCAGAAAGGTTCTACTCCTATCCTGGGAGTGAACATCTAGAAATAATCATCGCCGTTCTATTTGCCTACATAAAAGCTCCGAGTCATTATCATTTCAAGTTATACACTCCCCGTTGCTAAAGTTTCATTTTCAGAGGATTGGTTGCTCTCAAAAAAAAAAGAGAAAGAAAGAAAGAAAGAGTAGCCAAGTCCTTCCATTCAAGAAGTTTTCGAGAAGTTCAAGAAGTTTCAAGGTTTCGAATAAAGGGAGTCATGTTATCCCCAAAGGAGCAAGTGTAGAAGTAGATATTCACTAGTTGAGTACCCCTCATAATCATTTCCTTACCATCACTATCCTATTCTCATCTTATCATCCATTCCACTTCCTCATTCACATGCACATATGACTTTATTATTATTTTAGTTCCTATTGGATCCATGTCTTAACTGTGCAATATATGCAAGTGAGTTTGAGTGTCTCCCCACCTATGAGCTCCACATAAGCCTATTAGAAAGTAGGGTGAGAGAGAAGGCACTTTCCACTATGCCTTAGTTCCACAAATACCACATATTTTGAGAGAAGGCATACACTACTCATGCCTTGGAGAGGATCCAAAAATACCACAAATGAGAGACCTGAAAGGTTCATACAAGGAACTCTGAGTTTTATTTCAAAACTTTTCAAAAACTCCGGGATAATAGTTGATCAAAGAGCGAGAAACATGGCGCTTGACTTGACTGTTCTATCTTTCAACTACTCAAGACCCAAGTGACGGTTACAAGCCCCATGGTGAAAGGTAATATGAGTGAGTTTTGAGTTAGGATAGTTCACTCTAATCCGGAGGAGAGTTCTTGTTTGAACGCATGTGTACTTGTGAGGAGTGAAAGTATTGTAGCAACTCCTGATCCATCACTGAGTCTATCTTTGCTCAGGGACGAGCAAAAGGTAAGCTTGGGGGAGTTTGTTGACGGTCGTTAAGTATCAATTTTATACCGTCAACGCAGCAAGAGAAAGGACTAATATGAGTTCACCTGTTAGATATAGGGGTTACACCGACAGAATTCCACGAGTTTTGGTGATTGTCTATTTCTCGGGGGTTATCGAAAGAGAACCAAAGGAGGCCCACATGTCATGATTACATAGAGATAAAGACCGAACGGGTAAAATTGTATAATCTAGAAGACTCCGGAAGGCAAACCTCGGAAGCCGGGGCCCACTTTGCGGGGTGGGCGGTCGGCCCGACCAGGGGGAGTCGGGCCGACTCCCCATCTCAACCAATCGGGTTGAGTCTCGTGGATCATGCCTCCACCGCCTTTGAGGATGAATAATTATCGTCCATTTAGGTCGGTTTGATCCGAGGGCCGTGGTTCATCCTAGGGGGCTATATATTCGAGCCCCCGGCCCCCGGGTGAAACCCTAATTCATTCAAGAGTTCATTCTCTCATCGGAAATTCGAGAAGCCAGAGCCACCATCTCAATTAGAGCTCCATAGTTTAGTAGCATAGCTACATAGGAATAGATCTAGAGGGAATCAAGCCTAGCTTGGAGTCCGGATCTCGTCGGAGTTCTTGGTAATTCCCCTCTACATTCTTGTAATATTCATCTTTGTTCGTGATACTATGAGTAGTACTTTATTCTATTCTATTATATCGAGACTTGATTATGCTCTATTTGATTATGTTCTCAATTATATTGTTCTTAGTTTACTTTGATTATATGTTTAGCATAGTTGGACTAGAATTATGTTTATGCATAGGATCGTATAGCGCTTGCTCATTAGGCCAATGGGTGAGTGATAGATATTGTGTGGGCATGGTGCCTATACCGTATTTATCTCGCGATTGCACCCTATATTCGATCGTGAGGTAGATCGCGGGAGTGACAATCTGTTGAGTCCTTTGTAGCCCTTCTCCCGAGTATAGGTCTAGCGAACAAACCTATTACATTGAAGTCATTGTTATATCTCTTGTCTTCTCTCGGTAATATCACTATGCATAGGTGTAACCTTTTCCCGCCATGATTGCTAGATGTTCTTGCACTAATCATTGTATGCTTTGACTTTATAGTTAGAATAACATAGGATTATACCCTAGATCGTCCTAGTCCATGCTAGTGTTATAAGCTTAGAGTGCTAAGTTGAGATGGCTTATTACTATTATTTTATGTGGCTAATTGCTCTCATTTATCTTATGTCATTTATCATTCATTCTTATATTTTATGTGACACTTACCCCGTATGAGATGATCGATACGTACAAGGTTAAGCTCTCCATTATCGCATGTGCATTGCTCATCACTCATTATCCAAAGTGCATTCCCTTCCCGGTGGTAAAAATATAAATAACGATACCTGGATTACTCCTGGTTAAAATGCTACATCGGTATTATCTCGTAACTTGCGGATCCCATATTTATTTCTAGTAGCAGTTGCATTATTTAGTACCAGCATTTTTGGCGCCATGTTGGGGATGACAACCTAACACTGAGTGGCGTTAGAAATGTCAACAGTACCTGGAGCTCCAACCTGATCTTCTAACTAAGGCAAGCCCCGGAGCATCCCTCCTACGGTTTACAAATGTTTTACCTTGCGTCCTTTTATTTTTTATGATGCATTAAGTTATAGGCGTTGTTTGGAACCATAGTTGCATCAGGACTACCTTGCCACCAGAACTATCCTACTTTTAAGTACAGGATCGACTACATGCTTAGGCCTGCTCTATTAATCGGTAGAAGTCGGATGATCGACCATCGTCCACAATTATAGGTGGTTACTACCCCTTTTGGATTGAGGACAGTGAGATGTTGGATATGAACATAACCATGTGGCCTTCTAAATCATCTCTAAAGAAATATGGCTTTGTACGTCCTCGATCATGTTGAATGCCGCCTCACAGATAGCTGGAAAAGGTCATGTAGGGACTATTCCACGAAGCCAAGAATCTACTTGGGCCGGGTTTCAACTTCCAGGTATCCATGCCGGCGATGGGGGAGGGGTAAACAAGGTGCCGGAGAGTGAGTCCTTAAGATGGGGTGTTGTCATTTGATGGGCACGCTTACCTGTTGGCTGCCGGAGTTTCCCTGGTCATGGTGATGAGTTGTTGATCCCGCGTCTTTTCCTGAGTAGATCATGGTGACTAAGGTTGCTCTTGCAAAGCATGTCTGGTTTGTGTGAGGAATACCCCGCCAGCTGGTTAGCAATCGATTATAATCGCCATCATTCCTGGATAGTGAATACTTGATTGAGACAGCGGCACTGTCGCCAATAGTATCTCTTGTGCGAGTTGGTTATGTTCACTCATGTTGTTTTAATGATTACTCAATCAATGCGGTTACTTAATGTTGATTGCTTCTACCTTAAAAATGTGAGTAGTGCAGGTGCTAATGCAGTAATGGCAGGATCCAACTTAATTGGATAAGCTAGAGAGTCCTTTTGTCACTAAATGATTATTAATAAGCTCACCCTTTTGGCAAATAAGGAGTCAGCTACCCCACTATAAAGCCTGGCGTCCACCAAGGAGTCTTTATTTTCTTTTAGTCGGGCAAGTCTTGCTGAGTACAAAGTACTCAGGGTGCAATTCCCAATGTTGTTTGTTGTAGGTTGAAGATTACCACGGTGGTGACACGGTGGACTTATATCCCGCTATGGGAGGAATAGACTTCGGGCAAGTCAACTCTTATATCTCATCCTCATGCTTTTGAAGGAGGCGACCACGGAAATGGCACTATATTTAAATACTTAGGTGTGGGTGTATTTGCAAAGAATATTCTCTTCTCCCCGTTTATTTGAAAATCCCGAGTTATAAAATATTATATTTGTGACCATCCATGTATTTATAAAGTTTGTAAAAAGTAACTTAAGTGAACGGGAACTGTTCCCGCCGAACTTTGTGATCCGGGTGTGACTTTGATAAAGTTCGAGATCTTTCGGGATTTCGCGGACTACCGGGCTGGCATAATTGCAGTTTACTACTTAAGCTGCCATGGTGGCTTGATTAGTGAACAGTAATTATATTAGTTGGTCGGTTCCGTTACAGGTGCTATGCTAGCTGGAAAACAAAACTTTTCTACCTCATATCCTAGGATCTACTGCTAGTTACAGGTTATGGGATTACCACTAGACGAGCAGATGCAGCGGAAGACGACTAGATGTAGTCGAACACATCGCAGCAGTGCCATGCAGTTGCGTGGTCATCCAGCAACTCCTCCCACCACTTGCGGTTCGTCCTCGTGCTCCAGATGCAGCACCTCCGAGGTATCACACACGTATGAGGGAGAAGCGATGCGCCTCCGGACTGCTAGGTCCGCGAGAAGCGAAGGCGAGAGCGTGGAGGGTGACGACGGCTGCCAAAAGGCATGGATCAGGTCTGGCCGCGCCCCTCCCCTCTTCTTATATAGGCATCTCTCATGTGCTCCCGAGTTGGAGGCCCATTAGAAACCCTAAGCCTTGTCTAATTCGGGTCCAACCCGAATTAGGCTTTCAGCCCCTTAAGCGTGCGACCCTATGGGTTCACGCCCACATAGACATGGGCCGAATACTCCTATTTGCCCAATAGCTGACAGTGGCCTCTAGCAAGGCGTGACAACTCCTATATGAACACAAATGATCAAATCAGACGAACCACCATGACATATACAAGTTATTCCCTTGCCACATGATATTTGGTTCAACTCGTGGGTTAACACTTAACCCAAGCACGGCCATGCATTTGTTGATCCAATCACTTGAGTGATCCAGTGATATCTGTCACAGACCGACCAATTTACATAAGCACAAGTATGAATATCAACGCCAAGGCGTCGAAGAACACACTTGAGCCCATGTAAACCCGGCAGTCAATCCAAAATCACAAAGGATTTCAAACTTTTCCAACGACACACCAGGAATCATAGTTCAGCAATTACAATCCATCTGATCATATACTTCGCACATAGAATATTTACAACACATGTTTTAGTTAACACTTACTACAAATCGGAGTTACAAAAGTGGCGGAAATAAAACTCGTTTTGAAACCCACACACACCTATTACTTTAACATAGAGTGCCAGCTCTAAGTCGCTATCCAACAAAAGCAATAGAAGAGATATAAGAGTTGATCTTGCACATTGATCTACATCCTCCCGTAGTGGGATACAGGTCCATCTTGTTGCCACACAACACGTCAAATGATCTGCAACAAGTGGGAATAAAACCCTGAGTACGTGGGGTACTCAGCTAGACTTACCCATCTTAAACCAGAAAATAAGGACTCTTATAAGCATATGCAAGGCCATAAGGTGGTTTGGCTGACCCTTTCTTGCATAAACGACTTGAGCTTATATTATCTTCATTAGGTGAACTACACTAAGCTTATCCACTTAAGTATTTCCTGCACATGCTAGGTTTTGCTCCTGTACTATAACAATATCAAGTAGAAGTATAAAACAACCATCCGTTCACATGGTTGATCATAATCCGATATCCCATATCTATCATGGCAACATAACCCCTTTTCCATTTTCTCGTTTATCCTGTATTGCATGTACTCATGTCAAGTTATCCACTATCCAGGGACGATGGCGATTCGAATCGATTACTAACCAGCTGGCGATAATTTCTCACACAAACCCCACTCACTGGATCAAAGTGAGTGATGGGTCACCGTTGGTACTATTCGGGTAAAGTCGCGGGACCGCTATGGAGCATTATACACCAAGAGGTTATCCGATGCCAGGTCGCTCAAGACATGTCTGCCCACGGTACGACGCTAGGTAGCTCAGACATTCTTGCCCATGGTACACTCAGGCCTCTAACCACCCCGCCTCCATTCGGTGTTATGCCTACATTTCGGTCACCGGCCCAAACAGAGCTACTAGGCTTCGGGGCCCATAATACCACCTAAATGTGAGAAGCGTTCAAAATGACTGGGGGCTGGAACAATACAGGGTTCCTTACCAATCCCGTTTGGGTTATGTTCCAACCTTTCCTTTCCGATCCAACCATTATCATGTGAAACCCTATCCTCACGGATGATTATCCAACCACCCGACTTCTACCGCATAATTAAGCAAGGCTAAGCATATTACGTCCTACACTTAATCCAGGGTAGGTATATCAAGTGGTCAAGGTAGGGTAATGCATCAAAGGTGTCATTCAACGCCTATAACTTAATGCAACATAAACAATAAAATGACGCAAGTATTTTGGCAAACCGTAGGAGAAATGCTCCGGGGCTTGCCTTTCGTTGTCGAGCGACGTCGAGGTTCCGAACGCTCGATCACTTCACGTCGATTCCCGATCACCTCCTTTGCGGGAACTTCCTTTGTGACTTGTCCTTCAGGATCCTTATCCTTCTCGACGAATCCCTAATCACGATCTTGGAATGATGCATTGTGTGCATTGTATGAATATATGATTGTCGACATATGCACGAACACATATGGTCGATGATGATGAATGCTCATGTAGCAATGACCCTATTGCATCTATCACTAGCAAACCAACCTATAAGTCAATATAACCTATACTTAAACACAAACATCTCAACCATTTCATCATAACCTATTCACCTTGCCACATTACCTAACACCCAATCATATCAATCATAGTCACCATGAACACTTGACATTAAGCCTAGCATACAACACTACTCATTCAAGCATATAATCAGCAGATCAGTAATTAAACCATAACTAAATATCTGTAAGTCCTATGGACATGATTGAATACAATCTAGAAAGCTTATGAAATTCTCCATCAAACATCTGAAGACATCACAAGCTGATTCCCAGGTTAACTACACCTAAAACAGGCAATACCAGGACTGGTTCTGATAATTCCAGCAACCAAACTGCCCTGACAACAAGATTGTAATAGCCACAACTCCTAAACTATTCATCCAATGGCCATGAAACTCCAACAGTAGATGGACAAGCTAACATACTAACCATCATCTTTAGACAAGTTAACCAGAAACCCAACCTATAATTGGGTTAACCTAGCATCAATGGACTTAACCCCTAATTTGTCCAACCATGAGTTGAACAGGAACACCAAGATTGGTTTCTCCTAAAATCCTACAAAAATTACAGAAGGTAATGCATGTCTGTTGGTATTTCTTAGCGAAAGCAGTAAATTCCGCAAGCGCACGGAAAGACCGTTGTAGCACTTCACCCGGTGATAAACAGGGTATCGTAAACTTCACGAAGAACGGTATGGTCAGGTTTAGGTCTTAGCTAAGTTGCCCAGAGGGGAGAGTAGGTAACTGGGAAAATGAGGTTTTCTATAGGACGAATCCTTAGAGAAAGGTAACTCTACCACTGATTACTTGCTTCAGGCGCCGGATCGCACCTGGACTGCCAGGTGATGCCGGCATATAGCTCTACGCCGTACCCGGACGTGGGGGATTACAAAGGACAGACAGGGCAATCACCACCTGCCGCCTACCACCTCAACCGTGGAGTACGGGGCAAACGAAGGTAACTAATTAGCTTAGACACCACGTCTACGCCAACGTTACAGTTCTAGCGTCGGCCAGGAACATCCATCTTTATCAGGAGTCCTCAACTAGAACTACCGCCACAAGGACGGTCGACGAACCCGCAAGCAAACGACGATAAAGATAACTTTGCAAGAAGGAACGTACGACTCGATAAACATGAACCTCTCACTTCAAGCGTAAGAAGTCGCCGAGGTACGAGTGAGGAGGGAGCCGACAAATCCGGCACTCCACCCCGTGGAAGACTAGCCACCGGGAGTACTCGAAAAGAGTTACTCCGCTCTTGACCTCTCTCACTCTCCTACTTCTATTCTAGCTAGAAGCTAGGTATAATGGCTCTACTCTTCCTATAGTGTAGGCTTGTGGAAGTGGAGAGGGAGGAATGAAGAATGAAGAATGAAAAGTCGGATGTGTGAAATGAAAGAGAAAAGGGCTTTTATATGTGGACATAGTCGGTTTCCGCACGCCCAAATGACCAAAACACCCCCGCACCGCCCTCTGGAGCATTAATTGTACCGCCTCCAACTGGCCTGGCCCTCCTGTCAGAGGGGAGGGCGCGAGCGCGCCAGGGTGCCGCCTCCCCCTGACCGACCTTGGCTGGCGGGCTTGGTCTTGGGCCTGGAGTTGGCCCATGTGGTGTTTCGTCACATTGGTACGTCGGTTTTGCCTTTCTCTTCTTTTCTTCTTGTCTTGCCTTTGGGCCCATTTTATAATTCAAATATTTATTCTCTTTTCTCTAGCTTTTGGCCCAAAATACATGGTTTCCATGAATGCTCCTGCAAAATAAGTGTTCACCAAAACTATGGAATTTTGTTAGTATAAATCTCCTATCTAGGTGGTTTTTGGTGAACTATGAACCTAAGTTGGCGGGGTTAGATATGCAATAAGGACCGCCAACAAGCTCCCCCACACTTAGCGCTTTGCTCGTCCTCGAGTGAAGCAAAGGATACTAAGGTGGTTTTGTCTTCCCCGAGATATTAACCTGCATACTGATTATTCCAAGCCTCACTGGTTTTCTGTGGGCATTCACAGTGTCTACCAAGTAATCTTTGAGCTTATTGAGGGATGGAACAGCCTGGATTTCAAGTCAACTCGTGTCTCCCTGCTTTCAAGATTTGGGGTTTTTTAAATTTTTGGTAAGAAAAGATAGCGATGAATTCCTCAAGTGATGCTCTCGAGTCACTCTTTTTGTGGGTGTTTGATCCTCACCAGAGAGTTTTTGTTGCCTTGCTTCTCATCCTACCTCTAATGGCTGATATCTGGAGTTTATAGGTATGGATGAGGTGCATGCTTTCCTTGCGAGTGTTTGTTGTGTCAAGAAGTGGATCAATGGAGGGAAGGACATAGCCTTAGATCGAATTGTGCAAGTGTGTGGAATATGAATGTGGGTGGAACTCCTTTTTGCCATGTTTCTCTCTCTTTTTATTTGAAGGAAAATATGGGCTTCCCTATAAAATGGATAGATCTTTCTATTATTTTCCACCTTCTTTCTCTTTTTTTTTATAATAGTATGGGGGAGATCTTTTTTTCTTTCTATCTTCTTTTTTTTTTTTCTTTTCTCTCTCTCTTTTTTTCGATAGGGATAATAATTCTAATGAAGCCCATATTTCTGTAGGTGAAGGTTGATTTGAGAGAGAGAACCATGAGCGTAGTGGATGGAGTTTTTATTCGTGGCGAAGATGGCTGCGTAACTCTCAGTGTAAGAGTCAGCATTTTTATGGTGGATGGATGAGAGGATGATGTGCGCGACTTTCAGGGTAAAAGTCAGCAATTTTATTTGGTGGGTGTGTGTGAAATTCGATCTTGGGGATATGAAACTTCTCTCGCAACGATCCGAAAAGGTGGGACACAATTTTAGTGCAAGGATAAGCAGCTATGTGGCAAGGTTTTATAAGTATAGCACTAATATTTGGCTCGATAAGAATTTAATCATCACTTGAGGATCATGCTATAAGTTTTGTAATTTTTGCAAAGAAAAACCCAAGTCTACGCAAGAGATAAACATGTTTTATATCATCCTACTATCTCTCATCCCACAATAACTTAGATCTTCAAGGGGTCCCTAAAAAAATTAGTTGCTCACAGAAAGATAGAATTTTGGCGAGGAATAAAAAGTATGCGAGTCGCAATCGATCAGTGAACACAAAGGTAGAGCAGCTAATTTTTAGTTATAAAACCCAATTATTTCTAGGAAGAATAAAAGTACTTGTGGAGAGTGAGAAAATGCGCAAACCGATGATTTTAAGGTGTGAATTTTTGCGCATCGCTTTGAGAGGTTGGGGTAGCCTCCCCCACACTTGTTTTGGTGCTGTCTCTTGAATTTTTGTGCAACACATAGGACAAAAACAAGTGTGTACAAGATAGAAAATATATATATTTATTCAATTATAAAACTGAAAATTACAAGTAGGCGCACGATTACAAAGCAAATTGAGAAGGGAAACGCAACAAGCTGAAATTTTTTAAAATTAAATGCGCGCGCCTAGTTATTCGGACGGAGCGAAAGGCTCTAGAAAGGAAGTTCGAGAACGTCAGCAACTCCTAATTTTGTTGCGGCTTCCTCTAACTCCTCATACATTTCTATATGAAGGGAGTCGATTTCTTGCTCTAGCATGAATTCAGCCGAGCTCCTTTCGGCGAGCCTACCTCTAAGATAGCGAATGTAACTAGAGAGCTCTTTGATCTTTTTGTGCAGCCCCTCTTTTGTTGGTCCTTTAGGTAAGGGCAAAGCATCACCAAAGAAACCAGCGGGCTGCCCTTGGATAGGAGGATGGCAAAGGAGACGAGGAGTGTAAACACCTCCTTCCCTTCCCGCAAGCCCTTTTCCACGCCCACCATCGGACCGATCAATTCCTTGAACGGTGTATGAAAGATCGGGGGCTTTGAACAAAGAGGTTTGGGGAGACGAAATCCTAAGGCGCTTGCTTGGTTGGTGATCCAACGAGGATGCTTTTGCTGCTCTTGCTAGTGGCGCCAAAGGAGGCCCTTCGATGGCGAGCGGTGCCGCCATTTGGTTGCTCCTTTCTCTCTTTTCTAAGTAGTCTTTGGCGAAAGAAAGAGCCTTTTCTCTATCAAAAGGAACAAGGGCCATGGCTATTGGGGGAGAAAGAACTTGCTGGTGTATAGATATGAACAAGAGAGAAAGAGATGAAAGGCTTAAGCTTTTGTGAAGAGAGGAGAGGAGAAGATGGCTCAATTTATAGGTGAAGGTGACATCTCTGTCTTTCGTGAATGCAGCAGGATCAAACTCCACAAGGTGAGCATCAGAGAAGAGCTGAGGATCAGGAGACGAAATTTGGGGAGCAATGGCTCGCTCCCTGGCGCGAGCGCGCCAGTGGCGCGAGCGCGCCAGTCGCGGCACGGCTCGTTCCCCTGTTTCGTCCTATCAGCCCCCAACGGTCCACTTGTTTCCAAAATTTGGTGTTTTGATCCATTGGATGTTCGAGGCTCATGGTACACTCCAATTTTTGAATGGATAAGAAGGGATTTTCAAGGAATATTTTGTAAAATATTTATTTGAAATATCCAAAGACTTGTAAAAAGGTGGGCAACCCAAGGATAAATGCTTTGGAATATTTCTATGATAAAGAAAAAATATTTTTGAAAATATTTTTGATAAGAAGGAATAGAAAAACTAGCCTAATCAAAAGAGTGAGGGCACTCAAAATCTAAGCATAATTAAATCTATTCGATCTAATTCTTCGCCGAAACTTAAATTGCGGGAAGGCTCAAGGAAAGGTTTAAGACGCGACCGTTAACTTTGAAGATGTTACCGTCATCATCTTGAATTGTGATTGCCCCGTGAGTTGACGTGTCGATGACGGTGTATGGTCCTTTCCACTTACTCCGCAACTTCCCTTCACTGAATAGTTTCACCTTTGAGTTGAAGAGCAAGACCTTCTCGCCCTGCTTGAAGGTTTTGAGCTTGATTCGGTGATCGTGCCATCTCTTAGTTCGTTCTTTATAGAGTTTGGCACTATGATAAGCCTTCTCCCGCCATTCTTCCGGTTCGAAATCTCTTTCTTGTCAATTTCGCCGGCTAATTTGAGATCCATATTCCAGCTCTTGATAGCCCAATAAGCTCGATGTTCGAGCTCTACGGGTAAGTGGCAACTCTTCCCGTACACGAGCTGGAATGGTGACATGCCGATAGGGGTTTTGTAAGCGGTCCCGTATGCCCGAGTGCATCGGGAAGCTTACTTTTCTAGCTTTTCCCCATATCATTGACCGTTTTCTCGGATGTTCTTGATCTGTTTGTTGGAGGTCTCGCTGACCACCGGTTTGAGGATGATAGGGGTAGCTATGTTGTGCTTGGCTCCAAGCTCTTTCAGGAATGCTCTGAATGTTTTGTCAATGAAGTGGGATCCTCCATCGCTTATCACCATGCGTGGTGTTCCAAAGCGAGGAAAAATCACTTCATGAAACATTTTGTTGGCGTGCTTGGCGTCAGCTGCTCTGCAGGGCATAGCTTCTACCCACTTGGATACGTAGTCAACAGCCACTAGGATGTACTCGCAATCTTGGGACTTCTGGAATGGTCCCATATAGTCAATGCCACACACTTCAAATATTTCTATTTGAAGGTTGTAGTGTAATGGCATTGCGTTGCGAGCCGTGATGCCTCCTTGGAATTGACACTTGTGACACCTCCGAATGAATTCTTTGGTGTCCTCGTACATCGTTGGCCAAAAGAATCCGCATTGCCAGATTTTTGCTTGTGTGCGGAATACTCCATAATGACCTCCGTACGGTGCAGAGTGACATTTCTCAACGATTTGTAGGCCTTCTGTTGCTGGTACGCATCTCGTCAACAGACCGTCCGAACATACCCGATACAGGTATGGGTCATCCCAAAGGTGACGTCTGCTTTCAACTTGCAGTTTTTTCCTGTTCTCCCCTGGCGGTATATATCCGGCAACCATATAGTTGACGATGTTCGCGTACCAAGGGTTGTTGTCTGTCACCTTTAGTAGCATGTCGTCGCGTAGGAAGTCATTTATAGGTAGTTCCTGCATGTTAGTGACCTGCATACGCGACAAATGATCCGCTACGGTATTTTCTACTCCCTTTTATCTTTTATTTCTAGGTCAAACTCCTGGAGTAGAAGAATCCAGCGAATCAGATGAGGTTTTGCGTCTTTCTTAGTGAGCAAATATTTCAAAGCTGCATGGTCTATGTAGACTATGACTTTTGCTCCCACTAAGTAAGACCTGAACTTATCGATAGCATAAATGACTGCCAGGAGCTCCTTCTCTGTGGTAGCGTAATTGAGCTGAGCTCCTGTTAGCGTTTTGCTAGCGTAAGCGATCGCATGATGCTTCTTATCTTTGGTTTGGCCAAGGACCGCAACAACAGCATAGTCACTAGCATGACATATGATCTCGAATGGTAGGGTCCAATCAGGAGGTTGGATGATCGGAGCTGAGATGAGTGCATTCTTAAGGGTATTGAATGCATGCAAGCACTCATCTGTGAATTCGAAAGGTACATCCTTAGCTAGTAGGCTTGTGAGGGGTCTAGAGATTTGAGATAAGTCTTTGATAAATCTCCTATAGAACCCTGCATGGCCTAAAAAGCTGCGGATTCCCTTTACGTTCACAGGGGGAGGCAGCTGCTCGATAACCTCAATTTTAGCCTTATCTACCACCCTCGTTTCGACACTAGGTGGCCTAGGACAATGCCCTCTTGGACCATGAAATGGCACTTTTCCCAATTGAGTACCAAATCCTTTTCCTGGCACCTTTGCAAGACTCTATCTAAATTTTCAAGACAATGATTGAAAGTTTTTCCATAGACTGAGAAGTCATCCATGAAGACTTCCATGATTTCTTCAATCATGTCTGAAAAGATAGACATCATACACCGTTGGAAGGATGCGGGTGCGTTACACAACCCAAACGACATCCTCTATAGGCATATGTTCCATATGGACAAGTAAAAGTCGTCTTGCTTTGATCATCGGGGTGGATAGATATTTGATGATAACCTGAATACCCATCTAGGAAACAGAAGAAAGAATGTTTTGCTAACCACTCCAACATTTCATCAATGAAGGGGAGCGGAAAGTGATCTTTCTTTGTTGCCATGTTGAGTTTCCAGTAATCGATACACATTCTCCACCCCGTGACGGTTCTTTGCGGGATAAGCTCATTTTTATCATTTTTGACTACCGTCATACCTCCTTTCTTGGGAACCACTGGACGGGGCTAACCCGGTCACTATGTGGTACGGGATAGATGATCCCGGCGTGAAAAGTTTCAAAACCTCCTTTTTCACGACTTCACGCATCGCATTATTCGGCCTTCGGAGGTTCTCGAGTTGGTGTACTCGAGGGGTCAATTGGAATGCGATGTGTGCATAAGGTTGGGTTTATTCCCTTGAGATCGTCCAAGGAATACTCGAAAACCGTTCTATGCTTTTCTAGCACAGCGATGAGTTCAGCCGTCTCCTTGTCGCTAAGCTTATCACTTATGATGACAGGAGTTTGTGAATTGCCATGTAGGAAAGCATAGCATAGTCCCGCAGGCAAGGGTTTAAGCTCAATGAAGAATGAAAAGTCGGATGTGTGAAATGAAAGAGAAAAGGGCTTTTATATGTGGACATAGTCGGTTTCCGCACGCCCAAATGACCAAAACACCCCCGCACCACCCTCTGGAGCATTAATTGTACTGCCTCCAGCTGGCCTGGCCCTCCTGTCAGAGGGGAGGGCGCGAGCGTGCCCCTGGCGCGAGCGCGCCAGGGTGCCGCCTCCCCCTGACCGACCTTGGCTGGCGGGCTTGGTCTTGGGCCTGGAGTTGGCCCATGTGGTGTTTCGTCACGTTGGTACGTCGGTTTTGCCTTTCTCTTCTTTTCTTCTTGTCTTGCCTTTGGGCCCATTTTATAATTCAAATATTTATTCTCTTTTCTCTAGCTTTTGGCCCAAAATACATGGTTTCCATGAATGCTCCCCGCAAAACAAGTGTTCACCAAAACTATAGAATTTTGTTAGTATAAATCTCCTATCTAGGTGCTTTTTGGTGAACTATGAACCTAAGTTGGCGAGGTTAGATATGCAATAAGGACCGCCAACAATGTCAAGTTAAATCCATCATCCAAATTTCAACCCATTTGGATGAATAATCTGCCCTACACAAAAATGACAAGTGACAGGACAGGAGCACCCATGAAAATATTTTGTACTACCATGTTGATCAAATCATGGATTTGATCACATATAGAGCTACAATATAGCATATTAATATCCCATAAAAATTATGAACCTCAGATCATACTCCTATAATTGATTTATGAATTATTTCCTTCCAAGCACCTAAATCATGCTTGAACTACAACTCTATATTTTCACATAGAAAGTCTACTTGATATCTTAACCACAGCAGGAGCATGACAAAACAAGATTACAGAAACAAGAATCACAATTTTATGAGCTACCAATAATTACTTATGAATTTCCTAACCTTTTAAAACATGCATAAAAGGCATAAATCATAACTAGTCATTTGTCTATAGAACATAGTCAGCTTCATATTTTTAATAAAAACTAGACATCTCCATGAACACAACACAAGTTGAATCACTCGATTTGGAGTTATAAAACTCGAGATATGAATTTCGCAAGATTCATAAAAAGTCCTACAAACAAGTCCCTAGAGCACTATTCATATGAGTCACTGACAGCGCAGAAAGGTCCCTCACTTTTGTTGAATTCTAAGATGGGGTCCTTGACGGGGAGAAACAGAGGAGGGCCGGTGGGGTTGCGATTCCGGCCGCTGTGGTGGCTTCCCAGCGTCGCTGAGGGGCGGAGGAGACCCTCGCGGAGCCCGCGCACTCGCCCGTGCTCACAAGGCGGCGCGCGACGGCCCGAGGCCCGTCGCCCTCGCGGCGCAGGGCGGCCGGCGGCGGCTGTTCCGTGGTGACGACACGGCGACCCACCGGAGGACCGCTGGAGGGGCGTGGCGCATGCGACCGAGGGTGGCGAAGAGGATGCGGCGCTCGGCTGGGGACGAGGGAGCTCAGAGAGAAGAGCACGCCGCGACGTCGCCGATGGACAGCGGCGGTGGCGAAACCGGCCAGTTGAGCCACTGCTCCCTGGTTTCGGCCGCGAGGCGGTGGCGAGACTTGCATAGCAGCTCGTGAAGGTGAAGGCGGAGCGCTGCTGCGGTGGTGGTGGAGAGAGCGGCGGCGGCGCTCTCCATGGCGATGGAAACGAGAGACGGAGGCAGAGAAGACAGAGGGAGAGAGCGAGAGAGTGGAGAAGTGAGGCGAGGGCGGCGAGGGGGTGGAGTCTCGCTGTCCTCGTTAGCGCGGTCGAAGGCTGGGGCATCAACACGGCGACAGCGGCGGCCGCGCGTCGGCCATGCCCGATGACACGTCCATGGACGCGCGTTTTGGGCTGGTTTTGGGCTGTCGATTTGGGCCATCTATGGACCGAATTTGAGCATGGGCCCAAAAGCAAAGTTAAACATCAAATGATGCTGATCATTTTTTGTTAAGACACCTAAATCATTTGGCCAAAGGATTAGGAGATAATTGGCTGCCAAAGTGGCATTGCCAATCTGCTAATTACCTAGACATAGGGCTGGTATTTCTCGAATTTGGGCAATCAAACTTAATCGAATTGAACCCAACTTTTGGCATGTCATGTCCAACTAGATTATAAGTGCTTTCTCTAATTGGGCCAACTCATGTTACCTAATGGAATTAGGTGAACGGGGCATGCCAACCGACAATTGTCACAAAACCTACAACAACCCATGACTCGCCTTAATCCCACTTTTTGAGCACCTTCTAGCCATTTTCATAAAACATTATAGTTGGATGAAATGTTCATCTCGAAGAGTGGAATATTTCATCTTTAGGAACTTTATCCAAAATACAAACAGTTTTTGAAATATAAATTTCTAAATAAAATAGCTTTAGAATCAAATAAATAGAAAAACAGCCCCCTGGGCTGATCTTCTCCCTCAAAAATATATGTCTTCCACCCATTTTCACAAGACGTCATCTTTGGGAGTTTTATTGCTTATAAAATCCTTTAACTAAAAGCTTTAGACCATTATTTCATCGAAGTGTCCGAGAAACACTTTTCGACACTCCTAGCCAAAGACATCCAAAAATTGGCTAAGTCAAGGACATGATTTAATTAGCTATGGTCATTAGCATGACCCCTTAATAGATTAGGCTATCTTTATGTCTAGGTGTAGTTAGTGAGCATCACATCAAACACTTGAGAATTGTCATGTTTTGCACACAAGCTAGAATTATCAAGCAAATCACTCATGAATGCATATGCTCATGCCTAAATGCAATGTGTAGTCACATTTGGATTTTTGGTAAACAGGAGCCAAAAATCCAGGATGTGACAATATCACTCTGCTTAGAGAGGGGCAAGTCCCATCTTGATTGTCTATGTCTCATAGCATGTTTCTCGACAAACCCGAAGACATCCAATAACTACCCAGTAACGGAGTAGCGTTTGTCAGTCCCTAACCAAGTCGATACACATCTCGAGCACATACAATAATCTCATGTCGAAGGACATAATGTATATGATGTGTAAAGAGACAATCTCATGTTGGGTTAGTCCAGCCTACATGTCATACATGTGCCCACATTATTAGTTCGACATCTCCATGTCAATGACTTGTGAAACATAGTCATTAACTAATAATGTGCTAGTCTAATATTCATGTGTGTCCTCACATGAACTCCGACCAGGGACAAATATAGAATAACCATATAAGTAAAAGAGTTCCACAAACAATTCACATAATTGCCAATCAATACAAGTTGTCTTTCATGGATATTCAACGGACACATTACATATCATGGATACAAGCAGAATGTCATCATCTCTATGATTACCTCTAGGGCATATTCCCAACAGTCTCCCACTTGCACTAGAGTTAATCTCTAAGATGTCTAATCCCCATAGACCTCATGTGCACCTCATGCTTAGGCTATGGAAGGGCCTTTGTCAACGGATCTGCTACATTCAAATCCGTGTGTATCTTGCACATCTTAATTTCACCTTCGCTGATGAACTGTTGAATGAGGTGAAATTTTCGTTGTACATGTTTGTTCTTCTGGTGATTCCTTAGCTCCTTAGCCTGCGCTATCGCCCCATTGTTGTCACAATGTAGATTCAATGGGCTAGCCACATTAGGAAACACACCAAGATCAATGAGGAAACGTCTCATCCAAACACCTTCCTTTGCAGCTTCAGAAGCTACAATGTACTCGGATTCTGTTGTTGAATCGGACACTGTCTCCTGCTTGGAACTTTTCCAGCTTTTGCACCACCATTTACCGTGAACACAAAACCTGATTAAGATTGTGAATCATCTATATCGCTTGGAAGCTAGCATCGGTGTAACCATTTACAACGAGCTCCTCCTCACCTCCATAGATCGGGAACTCATCCTTAGTCCTTCTCAAGTACTTAAGGATGTTGTTAACAAGCGTCCAAAGACTCTCACCGGGATTACCTTGGTACCGCCGCAACACTTAGAGTATATGAGACATCCGGGCGAGTACATATCATGGCATACATGATGGAACCAACTGCCGAAGCGTATGGAACCTTACTCATGCGTTTGTGCTCTTCATCTGATGAAGGACATTGCTTGTCGCTAAAGCGCATACCATGTGACATAGGTAAGAACCCTTTCTTGGATTGCTCCATGTTGAACCGTTTCAACACCTTGTCAATGTATGTATCTTGGCATAATCCTATTAGCCTCTTTGACCTATCTCTATAGATCTTAATGCCCAAGATGTATGCTGCATCTCCTAAATCCTTCATACAAAAACTATTATTCAGTGAAGTCTTTACGGATTGCAATATAGGAATGTCATTCCCAATCAATAGTATATCATCCACATACAAGATTAGAAACACAACAAATACTCCCACTAGCCTTTTGGTAAACACAAGGCTCTTCTTCATTCGACGGAAGCCAAACCCTTTGACAACCTCATCAAAACACATGTTCCAACTCCGAGATGCTTGCTTTAACCCATAAATAGATTTCTTAAGCTTGCATATTTTTCGTAATTATTTGGATCAACAAAACCTTCGGGCTGTATCATATACACGTCCTCCTCTAAATTTCCATTTAGAAAGGCTGTTTTAACACCCATCTGCCAAATCTCATAATCGAAATAGGCAGCTATTGCTAGAATGATCCGGATAGATTTAAGCATCGCTACTGGAGAGAATGTCTCGTTGTAGTCAATTCCTTGAACTTGCCGAAGACCCTTTGCGACAAGTCAAGCTTTATAGACGTGAACATTTCCGTCCATATCTTTCTTCTTTTTATAGATCCATTTGCACTCGATGGGTCTAACACTATCAGGCGGGTCAACCAAGTTCCAAACTTGATAATTTCCCATGGAATCTATCTCAAATCTCATGGCACTCTGCCATTGCTCGGAATCTGAGTCCATCATAGCTTCTGCGTATGTTGCGGGTTCGTCATCGTCCAACAATAACTGATCCCCACGCAATTTGTGAAGTCTTGCTGGTCTTCATGGTTGTGGAGGTGTTTCGATGGCCACGGGCATCTCAACTTGTTCTGCTACATTAGCATCACTCGTAGAGTCCTTCTCGACTGGCTCATCTTAAACTTCTTCAAGATACACCTTTTGTCCACTCTTCTCTCTTTTGAGAAACTCTTTCTCTAAGAAAACACCGTTTCGAGCAACAAACACTTTGCCCTCTGAGCGGTTGTAGAAGTAATATCCCAAAGTTTCCTTCGGATATCCCACGAAAAAACATTTGTCCGATTTGGGTGTTAGCTTATCTGATATAAGTTGTTTGACATAAACTTCACAACCCCAAATTTTTAGAAAAGACATACTAGGACTCTTCCCAGTCCATATCTCATGTGATGTCTTAACTATGGACTTAGATGGTACCCTATTCAATGTGAAACCGGCTGCTTCTAGAGCGTATCCCCAAAACGATAAAGGTAGGTCCTACTGGCTCATCATAGATCGAACCATGTCCAACAAAGTCCGATTATGCCGCTCAGACACGCCATTTCTCTGCGGCGTTCTAGGTGGCGTAAGCTGTGGAACAATTCCACAACTCTTAAGATGATTGCTAAACTCGTGACTCAAATATTTGCCTCCACGATCAGATCGCAAGGCCTTAATTTTCTTGCCACGTTGGTTCTCTACTTCATTCTAAAATTCTTTGAACTTTTCAAATGTTTCAGACTTATGCTTCATTAGGTAGACATAGCCATATCTACTAAAATCATCAGTAAAAGTTATGAAGTATTGAAATCCGCCTCTAGCTGTAGTGCTCATTGGTCCACATACATCAGTATGTACTAGTTCCAACAAGTCAGACGCTCTCTCAGGAAAACCTGAGTAAGGCATCTTGGTCATCTTACCCAATAGGCAAGCTTCACATGTCTCGTAAGATTCAAAATCAAACGAAGTTAGAAGCCCATCATCATAGAGCCTCTTCATGCGTTTTTCACTTATATGACCCAAACGACAATGCCAAATATATGTAGGACTTAACTCATTAAGCCGAGGCCTTTTAGCATTAACATTACGCATGTGCATCATCAAGATAATCATTCACAATGGATGCAAAAGCCACAAATATATCATTCTTTGAGATAACACAACCATTGTCTTTACTCACAAATGAATAACCATATTTCATCAAACATGAAGGCGACACAATGTTTCGACTTAAGCTAGGAACAAAATAACAATTATTCAATTCCATAATAAATCCTGACGGTAGGTGAAGTTGCATCGTCCCGACGTTCAACGTATCAACTCTTGCATTGTTGCCCACACAGAAATCAACCTCTCCTTTCTCCACGCTTCTACTTCTTATCATTCCCTGCATCAAATTGTAAATATGAGCAACCGATCCGATATCAAATACTTAAGAATTGATATAAGAGTTAGTGAGGAAAATGTCTGTAACATAAACAACAAGCGTATGAGCGGGAGTACCTTTACTACCGCTGTCCTTCTCTAAGGACGCCAAGTACAGCTTGCAGTTTCTTTTCCATTGACCTTTCTTACCACAATGAAAACATTTAGCATTAGCCGGTGGTCCAGCATTGGGGGCGGGCGGAGCTGGCTTGGAGATCTCATCTTTAACCTTGCCCTTTTTCTTCCCCCAGGCCTTCTTTCTTTTAAAGTTAGGCTTGTTCTGGACTGCCAACACTTGGCCACCAGCATGCTTCTTAATGTCAGCCTCTGCTGTTTTCAGCATACCACACAACTCATTCAAGCCCCTCTCTGCCCCATGCATATGGTAGTTCGAGATGAAGATTCCATAGCTGGGCGGAAGAGATGAGAGAATGAAATCAGTAGCCAACTCTGGGCCAATTGGGAAGCACAGCTTCTCCAACCTCTGATTGTAACCAACCATCTTGATTACGTGTGGCCCAACAGCTGCGCCCTCTGCTAGCTTGGTTTTAGCAAGCGCATTAGAGACATTGAACCTTTCAGTCCTAGCTTGAGTTTGGAACATATCCTCAAGCACCACGATCATATCCTTCGCTGAATGATTGTTATCGAACTGCATTTGCAGATCCGATTCCATACATGCAAGCATAAGGCAGCTTATCTCAAGATCAGCATCACATGCTTTCTTGTAAGCATTTTTATCAGCAGCAGATGCATTATCAGCAGGCTCATCTGGTAAAGGGGTGTCTAGATAATCCTCCTTTTTCTCGGCCCCGAGAACAATTCTCGGAGTTGCGGATCCAATCCGCATAGTTTGTTCCATTCAACTTATCTTTCTCAAGAATCGAACGCAAAGTAAATGGTTGCTTAGAAGATGCCATTTAATCTACAACAAAAGTAATGCAAAATACTAAGACAAAGTATCCATGATAGAGTAAATAATATCAAATATAATCTACTCCCACTAAAATCAATATCCCTCGATTGAAACTTAGTGATTCAAGACCCATAACTAGCAAGTCGACTAGTGAGCTTTAGCATCACCGCTAGAAGACATGATAGATCGGTAAGCAACTCTTTGCTAATCATATCGCATATGACTCTTGTTGTTGGATAGCATCTCGTATGCTTGGGTTACCAACTTCTTATGCTCCAAGGTCCCTAACCGTTAGGATGACCTCGTTCAAGCAACCAAACCTTCGCAAGAAGTATCCGTCTGAAACCTGTCTAGTCAAGGAAAATCGGTGGTACCCTAATTTCATAGACCCACCACCGATTGTACAAGACAGCGACAGTGCAAGGTTTGGGGGAGCACGAACTCAAACATTACTCTATTTTACTATCGCATTTATGTAGACAAAACATCATCGCATATGAAAATAGAACATAGTGTTGGTATTTCTTAGCATATGCAATTAAGTTCGCAAGCGCACGAAGTACCGCTGTAGCTTACACCAAGGAGTATTCCGAGGTATCGTATTTATCCACGGGGAAGCAAGGTTAAAGATAGTGGTAGCTAGCCATCCCGTATCTACTAACTAATAAACCAACTAAACTAGAGTGGGGGATAAGAGATGTATCGATAAGCGTAGCGACACACATAGGATGAGTTCCATTGATAAATGAGTAGGTTAGCGTGCGAGGAGGACAACGAGTGAGCATAAGGTTTCCAATTATCTATCTCTACTTGTGTGGTTCTAACTTAGCAAGTCAAGTCATATCAAGCAAGGTCAATGTTCATACACAATTGCACTTCGGGCCACTAAACCGCTTAGCAAATAAAGGGGTGAGAAGGGTTGCTAAACCGCCTAGCACAAGAAAGCCTACGTTTTAATAACTTGGCCGAACGTGGTGGAATCAAAGCCTAGATAGTGCTGTCACCACCTACTAGGTACCACAACAAACCATTGGACAAGCCGCAATCACAGGCAAGCGTATAGTCTAGACACCATGTCTACACTATATCTCACTACTCTAATCCGATATCCGGTGGAACTGATTAGAGCACCGAGTTAAGGGCGGTGAACCAGAGCAAGGATATACTACCATTAACTTACTATCAAATAACTATGACTATACTAACAACCAAGACAACATAACAAGTCATGTTGCAATAAAGTAAAGTACTAAGGCAAAGTAGAGAAGATAACTATATAAATACTCAAGTCTTACAAAGAGAGAAGGAAGACTAGAACCATACCAGACCTCCTGGAAGACCAGAGCTGAAGACCAGAGACTCACTCTAACTCCTAACACTACTGCTAGCGCTACATCTTGAGAGAGAGTGGAGAGCTCCTCCTTGTGGTGTGTGTTACAAATGAGAGAGTGAGGGGGTATTTATAGCCCTAGGTGGAGTAGGGGCTAAGGAAACGCCATGTCAGCGATCCGCGTGATCTTCACCATGCGCCGTTGGATCAACCGACTTCACAACCGACTTGAATGGAGGGCCAGGATGTGCTCCTGAGGTCGGTTTGGGACAACCGACCCAGGATGGGCCCAAACCCCCGGTCGGCCGACTGGGCTTTTCACCCATTTGCCACGTGTCAGCTCCGGAGGCTTTAGCATGTCGGTGGGAGGCCAACCAACCTTTGGTTGGCCCACTTGCCAGGTCGGTCGACCAGGGGTCCAATCCCCTGGTGACATGTGTCACCTTCTAGAAGCATCCCAAGGTCGGTGGTGAGTCAGGACAGGTGGCATCCCACCAAAGGGTGGTCGGCCGACCTGGCCCTTTTGGGGGTGGACCTACCACTGTCTTCCTGACGTCTCTGGTGTTCTCGATTAATCCGAGATGGCCCCAAACTTTGGTCGGTCGACCTGCCTTTGGTGGAATCAAAGGGCCATCTTTTGCGGGTAGTTTCACCATGCAATTCTAAGCACAATGGTGGTATTGGTCCCACAAATGTCGGGTCGGCCGACTGACCTTTGTGCTCATCTTTTGCACACTTGTCTCCGTGAGGATATGACATTGATGAATGTGGAGTTGGTTTGGTCATTGGCCATCTTGGTTGGTTGGTCTACCTTCATTTGTAACTCCCGAACACTGAAAAGTGCCTGTTTGCACCTGCACCCAAATAATGACACGTACATCTGGAACCAAGTCAATTGTACCCATGTCACTACTCATTGGCATGGTGTTATCTCTGAACTCAACCATTGTTGACGGCTTTTCATGGGGTACAAACAGGGTATAATTGCCGTCAACAAGATCCCCCAAGCATAACCTTTGCTCGTCCCGAGCAAACAATAAGACTTGGCATCATTGGATCATGTGTTATCACTAAGTTAACATCTCAATAATACTAAGTGCACAACAAAGAACTTCTCTTTGAATGGAAAACTTAGCAATACTAACACACCAATATTACTCTAGCACTCATGGGGCTTATGGCATTAACTTAGTCTTGGGATGTTGGAAGACGCCAACGACTTTGACTAGAGCATCTACTTTTCTCATTCTTTTAGCAAGTTTCATGCCGAGGTTTTTGATAAGTTTTTTTTTTCAAAAAGAAATCTTAATGTTCCTCAAATGGTTTCCCTCAAGTCACTCAAGTGGTGTATGAATCCTCACCAAGGCACATCATGTGTTTGCCTTTCAAAAACATCCTACCTCTAATAAGGCTTTATGTGGAGCTTAAGTAGGTATGTCAAGGAATAGCATACTAGCAATGCATATGTTGTCTTAGTTAAGAAAGAACGAGATCTTGGACCACAGAAGAGACTCATCATACCCCTAGATCAAGATATAAAATGGAATGAATGGAGTGAAGGAATGTAATAGATGGTAAGGTAATGGAAGAAAGGTGGATGTTTGGTGGATGAGGTTGCTCCTTTATTTGATTCTATCTCTCTCTCTCTCTCTACTTCTATTGAGACAAGGCTAGCTCTCTATTTTTTTTCTTTTTTTTCCTTTTTTTTCTTCTTTCTTTCTCATTTTTTCTCTCTTTTTTTTTTAGGGAATAGATGCCTAGCCTTTTTGGGATGTGTCTCACCTAACAAATGATAATTTTGAGAGAAGATTTCTAACTTTGGAACATGGAGCAACCTATATGATGGAAATGGAGAAAGTGTGTACTTCCAGTGTAGAAGCAACACAACAATAGTGGTATGGATGATGATGCGTGCTCCCAGGGTAGGAGTAGCATGATAATGATGGAATGAAGATGCGTACTCCCAGGGTAGGAGTAGCATAAGAATGGTGGTAAAACGTGTACTCCCAGGGTAGGAGTAGCATAATGATGGTCGTAAGATGCGTACTCCCAGGGTAGGAGTAGCATGGTTGCGTACTTCCGAATTAGAAGCAGCATATTTGGTGGTCTATGGATCTTGATCTTAGGGCCATGACAAACCTCTAACACAGGTTCTACAAGTCTTAACCAAACTCAATGCAAGCAAGTAGCTTATGTAGAAGGCTTTTGGATATATCAAGTGTATATGGTCAGTGGTAGGAGATTCAACACCATTGAGGAACAATTAAGTTTTTCATTCATTTTTAAAATAAATTCTCTAGCAATCATGCGTGCTTAGAACAATAGTATAGAGCTCTTATCTTAACTATCTCATATCTCACAACAACTTAGACTTTGTTTTAGCACTTGCAACCCACTAAGTGATTAAGTTCATGGTGGTTAAAAGTGCCAAGTAATCCATACTTAGAGAAGTGCTAAGTTGTAAACAAGCATTAGAGAAACATTAACTAGCAATTTAGCAATCATTTCCAAAGGAAGAATAGCACACATGAAGCATGAGGAAGATAGATAAGTCCTCTTTGGTATATTTATTATAATCAAATTTTTATTTTATTTATAATGCAATAAAGTAAACAAAAGAAAATGCAAGATAGAAGACATACCTTGGATAAACGTACCTTAGTGGGGGAGAGGATCTCCCCCAAGCTTGGCTTTTGCTCATCTTGTATAGTTGTAGAGGTTGGGCGTTTTGTTGAGCCAAGCTTAGTGTTGTCGATGGAGTTATCCATGTCCATCTTTTGATGGCGCCTCTTTCTACCCCATGGGTAAGGAGTTCGCACTCTTGGAGTGTGATCTGAATAGGTCTCCATATGGACCTAGAATGTCCATGGACTTTACCTCCGCTTTGAATTTATCTCAAAGACTTACCCTTATGGATTTTTAGGAATTCCTGCAGGGGTTAGTCCAAGCATACAACCAACGTCTACACAAGTAGTTTTAGTTCAATAATCAAACTAGACACCATGTTTACTTTGATTAAGGTAGACTACTTAACCTAAGCACCACGCTTAATTTAAAAGCCTATTGAAGTATGATCATTGCGCAATAACCAACACTCCAAAACTAAAACGTACTAATGTAGAAGGAAGCATGTAAACAATGAACGTGAGATGATTCAAATGGATGCACGAGCCTTGAATGGCTAATTCATCACTCACAATTTTGTGATTGAATTGTGAATGATGTCGTCGTTCCATCACATATGATGATCTTATTTACTCCTGATGACGACCTTCTTTCCATCTACATAGAGTTAGTGTGTACAAACAAATACATATCTATGCAATGGCAGGGTGGTAGTGGATTATTAAAGAACGAGCAGGCACCCCGGGCTCGTGATGTGTTTTTTTTTCTTTTTATTTTAACCCACAAAAGCTAGAGGCACACTAGATTAGCGAGACATCAAGGTAACTACCAAAATCTTTACGCCAATTGCTTCCCGGAACGGCGCCGTAAAGCTTGTTGACATTTCTTAGCGCAATCACTAGAGATAGATAGAAAGTCTATTCCCCGGCAACGGCGCCAGAAAGCTTGTTGGTATTTCTTAGCATATGCAATTAAGTTCGCAAGCGCACGAAGTACCACCGTAGCTTTCACCAAGGAGTATTCCCGAGGTATCGTATTTATCCACAGGAAGCAAGGTTAAAGATAGTGGTAGCTAGCCATCCTGTATCTACTAACTAATAAACCAACTAAACTAGAGTGGGGGATAAGAGATGTATATGATAAGCGTAGCGACACACATAGGATGAGTTCCATTGATAAATGAGTAGGTTAGCGCGAGGAGGACAACGAGTGAGCATAAGGTTTCCAATTATCTATCTCTACTTGTGTGGTTCTAACTTAGCAAGTCAAGTCATATCAAGCAAGGTCAATGTTCATACACAATTGCACTTCGGGCCACTAAACCGCTTAGCAACATAAAGGGGTGAGAAGGGTTGCTAAACCGCCTAGCACAAGAAAGCCTACGTTTTAATAACTTGGCCGAACGTGGTGGAATCAAAGCCTAGATAGTGTTGTCACCACCTACTAGGTACCACAACAAACCATTGGACAAGCCGCAATCACGTAAGCGTATAGTCTAGACACCACGTCTACACTATATCTCACTACTCTAATCCGATATCCGTGGAACCGATTAGAGCACCGGGTTAAGGGCGGTGAACCGAGCAAGGATATACTACCATTATCTTACTATCAAATAACTATGACTATACTAACAACCAAGACAACATAACAAGTCATGTTGCAATAAAGTAAAGTACTAAGGCAAAGTAGAGAAGATAACTATATAAATACTCAAGTCTTACAAAGAGAGAAGGAAGACTAGAACCATACTGCACCTCCCGGAAGACCGTAGTCAAGACCGTAGACTCACTCTAACTCCTAACACTATCGCTAGCGCTACATCTTGAGAGAGAGTGGAGAGCTCCTCCTTGTGGTGTGTGTTACAAATGAGGGAGTGAGGGGGTATTTATAGCCCTAGGTGGAGTAGGGGCTAAGGAAACGCCATATCAGCGAACCGCGTGATCTTCACCATGTGCCGTTGGATCAACCGACTTCACAACCGACTTGAATGGAGGGCCAGGATGTGCTCCTGAGGTCGGTTTGGGACAACCGACCAGGATGGGCCCAAACCCCGGCCGGCCGACCCGGGCTTTTCACCCATTTGCCACGTGTCGCCCGGGAGGCTTCAAGATGTCGGTGGGAGGCCAACCGACCTTTGGTTGGCCCACTTGCCAGGTCGGTCGACCAGGGGTCCAATCCCCTGGTGACATGTGTCACCTTCTAGAAGCATCCCAAGGTCGGTGGTGAGTCAGGACAGGTGGCATCCCACCAAACGGTGGTCGGCCGACCTGGCCCTTTGGGGGGTGGACCCACCACTGTCTTCCTGACGTCTCTGGTGTTCTGGCAGTGTCCAAGATGGCCCCAAACTTTGGTCGGTCGACCTGCCTTTGGTGGAATCAAAGGGCCATCTTTTGCAGGTAGTTTCACCATGCAATTCTAAGCACAATGGTGGTATTGGTCCCACAAATGTCAGGTCGGCCGACCTGACCTTTGTGCTCATCTTTTGCACACTTGTCTCCGAGGATATGACATTGATGAATGTGGAGTTGGTTTGGTCATTGGCCATCTTGGTTGGTTGCTCTACCTTCATTTGTAACTCCCGAACACTGAAAAGTGCCTGTTTGCACCTGCACCCAAATAATGACACGTACATCTGGAACCAAGTCAATTGTACCCATGTCACTACTCATTGGCATGGTGTTATCTCCGAACTCAACCATTGTTGACGGCTTTTCATGGGGTAAAAACAGGGTATAATTACCGTCAACACATAGTAATAATGGCATAAAACAGATATGACTTGGTATAGCCCATTGTTTTTAATTACAAAGCGCTAATCAAGCTGACGTGGCAACTTAATTAGAACTTAGTAACCAAACCAGCCCGGTAGTCCATGAAATCTCGAAGGATTTCAAACCACTCTACAAGAAACCTGAATCCAAAGTTCAGCAGTTCCCATTCACCTGTTTTATTTACATTTCGCACATAGGATTATTACAACCCAAACTAGAAATAATAGCGGAAGAAAACTCTTTTTATAATACACACTCACACCTATGCTTATAAATAGAGTGCCAGCTCAGGGTCGACTCCATCAACAGCAGGTAGAAAAGGTATGAGAGTTGACTTTGCCCGAAGTATAGTCCTCCCGTAGTGGGATATATGTCCACCATGTCACCACGGCAGTAGTCTCCAAAACCTACAACAACATTGGGAATTACACCCTGAGTACATTGTACTCAGCAAGACTTACCCGACTAAAAAGAAAATAAAGACTCTTTGGTGGATGCCAGGCTTTATAGTGGGTTAGCCGACTCTCTAGCTTATCCAATTAAGTTGGACCCTGCCATATTTTCAAGATCTCCATCTCCATAACTGTTCATCATGGTGATCTCCATCTCCACGATCCATTCATCATGGTGATCTCCATCTCCATGATCCATGTATGCCATCCTTCAGTGATGAATCTGCCATGACTATCTAACACTAACGCCAAAGCTAGTGAAATAATATTACATAGTCGTGGATAGGATCATCACAGATTGGCACGCAGGCCATTACAATAATTTTGACAATATCTATGTGGCTCCAGCCCATATTGTCATCACATGACGTGCAAGCCATGATTTAATTACATACATGCATCACATACACATAAGGGCTATACCAGTCATCAAATCCTGCAAAACAGAGTTAACCGATTCCGACTACTAAAAGTAAATCACAAAAAACTCTATCTTGTGGACCTTATTTCACAACTCTAATCTCATCGAATCCAACTTGAAATTGTCTACAACTTTCGTTTAAAGATCATCTCCATCCGAGTTACGGTTGAAAAGTTATGGCCGTTTTACGAACAGAACTTTTCTCGGCAACTCGGCGCCCGACGGCCGATCCAATCTACCACCGCCGTGCATCTCATGCGCTCGGCACTTGACCTAGGGTTCAATTCAATCAATCTGATTGATCTCTAACTCGCCGTGATTGGATTTACATGTATCACTTAACTCGGATGGCGGAATTTCGACCGGTACGAGTAGATCGTTACAAGACCAACGCGACAAGACCATGAACCAAGATCGGAAACTCATCTATAACCGCGCATATCACATATGCAACATCCAGAACCTATAACGACGCAGTATAGAGCTCTGATACCACTGTTGGGTTATGAGGGTGCTACGCTAGCCGGAAAACAAAACTTTTCTACCTCATATCCCAGGATCTACTGCTAGTTACAGGTTACGGGATTGCCAGTTGCCGTGCAGTTGCGTGGTCGTCCAGCAACTCCTCCCACCACTTGCGGTTCGTCCTCGTGCTCCAGATGCAGAACCTCCGAGGTATCACACACGTACGAGGGAGAACCGATGCGCCTCCGGACTGCTAGGTCCGCAAGGAGCGAAGGCGAGAGCGTGGAGAGTGACGGCGGCTGCCAAAAGGTGTGGATCAGGTCTAGCCGCGCCCCTCCCCTCTTCTTATGTAGGTGTCTCTCATGTGCTCCAGAGTTGGAGGCCCATTAGAAACCCTAAGCCTTGTCTAATTCGGGTCCAACCCGAATTAGGCTTCCAGCCCCTTAAGCGTGCGACCCTATGGGTTCACGGCCACATAGACATGGGCCGAATACTCCTATTCGCCCAATAGATGACAGTGGCCTCTAGCAAGGTGTGACAACTCCTATATGAA
This sequence comes from Themeda triandra, assembly GCA_018135685.1. Classification (NCBI taxonomy): domain Eukaryota; kingdom Viridiplantae; phylum Streptophyta; class Magnoliopsida; order Poales; family Poaceae; genus Themeda; species Themeda triandra. The sequence goes on along the minus strand of JAENPR010000246.1, from coordinate 359,324 downwards.
CGCAAATGATCATATCAGATGAACCACCACGACATATACAAGTTATTCCCTTGCCACATGATATTTGGTTCAACTCCTGGGTTAACACTTAATCCAAGCACGACCATGCATTTGTTGATCCAATCACTTGAGTGATCCAGTGATATCACTCTCCTTAGAGAGGGGCAAGTCCCATCTTGATTGTCTATGTCTCATAGCATGTTTCTCGACAAACCCGAAGACATCCTTTATAACTACCCAGTAACGGAGTAGCGTTTGTCAGTCCCTAAGCAAGTCAATACACATCTCGAGCACATACAACAATCTCAGGTCGAAGGACATAACGTATATGATGTGTAAAGAGACAATCTCATGTCGGGTCAGTCCAGCCTACATGTCATACATATGCCCACATTATTAGTTCGACATCTCCATGTCAATGACTTGTGAAACATAGTCATTAACTAATAATGTGCTAGTCTAATATTCATGTGTGTCCTCACATGAACTCCGACCAGGGACAAATATAGAATAACCATACAAGTAAAAGAGTTCCACAAACAATTCACATAATTGCCAATCAATACAAGTTATCTTTCATGGATATTCAATGGACACATTACATATCATGGATACAAGCAGAATATCATCATCTCTATGATTTCCTCTGGGGCATATTCCCAACACAATGAGGAGGAGGAGGCGAGCTCCTCCCACATGGGAGCACCTCCTCACTCTAGGACACCTTCCTAGGCACACACTCCTTGCCCTCGTAGAGGGAGGCGTCAGCCGCCGTCCGAGATCGAAGCACTCACCCAGGAGGTGGAGAACATCCACATCGAGCAGCAGGCCACATTGCAAATCATGCAACAGAACTTGGACATGGTTCAATGCATCCACACGGAGGAAGAGCACCGCTGGGACCAGTAGAATGCATGGGTGCCACCACAGTAAGCAAGAGACAAGCTTGGGGGAGATCCTCTCCCCCACTAAGGTAAGTTCATCCAAGGTATGATTCCAACCCCTCTCATTTAATTCTTGTCTTATTGCATTTTAGTTATTATTTTCATGCATTTAAAAAAAATCTGAAAAATTAAAAATCCAAAAATATTTATTTGCTTTATTTCCCTTTTGTACATATGCTTCATGTGTGCTAGTCTTCTTAGAAATGATGATAAAATTGCTAGTTAATGTTTTTCTAGTGCTTGTTTACAACTTAGCATTTCTCTAAGTCGATTACTTGGCACCTTTAACCATCATGAACATGATCACTTAGTGGGTTGTAAGTGCTAAAACAAAGTCTAAGTTGTTGTGAGATATGAGATAGTTCAGATAAGAGCTCTATACTATTGTTCTAAGCACGCATGATTGCCAGAGAAATTATTTTGAAAAATGAATGAAAAAGTTAATTGTTCCTGTTGACATTTCTTAGCGCAATCACCAAAGATAGATAAAAAGTCTATCCCCGGCAACGGCGCCAGAAATGCTTATTGGCATTTCTTAACGCAATCACTAGAATTGTTACATCCCAGTGGTCACGCCAAGAAACGCCAGGTGATAGTTGTGTTCTAAAGATATTATCCGCAAGTGCACGGATCTATCGATGTAGAATTTCACCTGAAGTATGTCAGGGTATCGTTATTTATATTTTCCAAAGGAAGGCATGGTGTAAAATACCTCTAGCACATGGATATGGAACTTCATATCATTGAAATAAGCCTTAGTGCTATGCAGGGGTAAGATAAAACGGTAATTTGAGGATAGTGGACACACACTTGGCCTTTACTCAAGGATAAAGAGGAATAAGGAATAAAAGAAACAGAAAGAATAAAGAATAAATCTACTAGAGCTGGTTGGTCGTATATAGCTAAGCATAGAACAGCTAAGTCACATGTTATACAGGACTAGAGACAAGTCAGAGCCTAGAGTAATAGGGAGACCCCCGCAGCTGGTCTGCCAGTTGATAGAGGCATTTACGAACTCCTACACGACATACGGACGTGGGGGATTACGAGGGATGGACAGGGCTGTCACCACCTGCCGCCTACCCCTCAACCGTGGTATGTCGTCATATTCGAAGGCCCTCTCGTATCCGGACACCACGTCCACATATTAGAGAACTACCCATGCTCCCCTAGGACTCCCACCCTACGGATGGACGAGATAGAACATAGGCAAACCTGAAAGAACATCGAACTGTTACTTCATTCTCATCATGGACTCTAATTCTATAAAACATATGAACGATGAAGAACAGGGATAAACATGCTATGAACTGATCATATGAACCTTGCTCTAGTTCATATGTATCAACATGAACATGATCAAAACTATGCTCTAGTTCATATACTAAGCAATATATAAAGTATAAGAACTTGAACAAGGAAGAACACTCCATAGATGATTACCAAGATGAATCTCTTCTTCCTAGGAGACAAGCTCTCCTTGGTAGCTTTCCTAGCTCCAACACTACTAGCTCTAAGCTAAGGAACAAGTGGAGGTGAGGGAGAGAGAGGCCAAATGAATGTGTGTGTTGAATTTTTTTCTTCTCCCCTTTTATATGTTTGAGGAGGTCGGTTTGAGCCTAATTAGGCAGGTACACCAGCGCACCGCCCTCCTCAGCATTGAATGAAACGCCTCCAGCCGGCGCCCCCCTGTCAGTCGGGGTGGCGCGAGCGCGCCCCTGGCGTGGCCGCGCCAGGGTACCGCCGCCCCCTGACCGACTTCGGGTGGTCGATTGTGGAGTGGGCCTGGGCCGTGGTGGTTTGGTGTTTCAGCCCATTCTGGTCCCGAGGTGGCCCTTCTCCACTTTGGGTTGGTTCTTTTTGGTATTTAATCCCTGCACTTTTTATTGATTCCTGCAATGATAGTATATTTCCTAGTGCACGTGGATTTGGGTTAGTTGCACATGTATATGCATATAGGAATATATAATTCACCCTTTTTCATGTCTAATTGGTGGTATAAAATCGTCGATAAGGACCGCCAACAAGATCCCCCAAGCTTACCCTTTGCTCGTCCCGAGCAAAGCCAAGCCTTAGGTTGTTGATTAGGAGTTGCTACTATGCCGATCATGAGTCAAAAGTACCAAGCGTATAAGCAGGATTTCTACTGAAATTTGAATATATCGGCAAGACTGCTCACCATGTTACTGTCTCAAGACAAGTGGGGCTTTCTAGCTTTCTTGAGTCTTGGGTGATTGCAAGATAGAATAGATTCACAAGCGTTGCTTATCATCTACCCAAGATCAACCAATTCTCCAGAGGTTTTGAAAGTTTTGTAAAAGAAACTCAAGTTCCTCGAATGATTCTCTCAGTAGCTTAAGAGTGTTTGTACCTTCACCAAAGGCATTGTGGTTTTTGCCTTTCTTTCTAACCTACCGCTATGGCTGAAAGTGGAGTTTTGGGTAGGTATGAAAGGTGGGCATGCTTGGATCACATAGAATTTGTAAAGTCAAGGAACAAACCATCAGAAGATTAAGACCATACACTTTGATTGAGATTTGTGCAAGTGTGTGAGGGTGAATGATTCCTATTTCTAAATGTTTTTGGTACTCCATGCATCATGACTCGTCCTTATTGATGGAAGGGAAATTTTGAGAGAGTATGGGCTTTGACATGGGAAAACTAAGATCTTTCTTTTCTTTCTTTTTGAACGGGAGACTAACTAACGGGATTCCCATTTATCTACTTTGGAAATTTATTGTTGCCCCTTGGCACATTTGTTTTTTTATACAAGAGATGATAATGCCCAATACTCTCTTTCAGGTGTGATGAAGAATTTTTGGCGGGAGGAAGTCATGATGAAAAGCGAGGAGTAGTTTTGTGATGGATGATGGATGCGCGATCCTCAGTGTAAGGGTCGCATGCTTTATTTGAAGAGGGTGCACAACTCTAGGGTCAAGAGTTGGCATTTTTGGTGGATTGGATGAAAAGTTAGGTTGTGCAACTCGCAGTGTACGGGTCGGCAAAATTATTTGGTGGGTGCAAGTGAATCTCAATCGTGAGTGTAAGACCATAATCTCGCGGAGGTTACAGACTTTTAGTGATCAGTCAAGCCGCATATGACTACCGGGTTTCTGTATGAGATTGACAGCTACGTCATATGGCCTTGGTAGGTATTTCAAAACCATTGAGGAACTTTTGTTTTGATAATTTTGAAAATAAAACTCCAGAAGTCAGGTTTTCACTCAGGATAGAGTCATAGCATTGCTCGTGGCACTATATCATACCCGGCAATAACTTAGACAAGATCTAGCCTATGCAACCCACTGCGCTCAAGTTTTCAAAGATGAGACATTTTAGCCAATAAACTCAAACTTTAGAGAAAGCTTGATTATAAACAAGGTACAAGGGGCATGGAGGGCTTTCCTGGCATGACCCCCCAGAACGGCGAATTGCAGGGCTCCAGGTCTTCTGTCTTCAGGCCAAGCTCCTTGTATGTCTGTAAAAACAGTATGTTTAAGGCACTGCCCCCATCGACCAGCACTTTCTCGAAGCGTAGGTGCTGGATGACGGGGTCAAGAACAAGGGGGAAATGACCGGAGTCCTCCCCTCGGGCCCACATGTCTGCTCGGCTGAAGGAGATTGGCTGCTCCGACCAGGCGGGCGCCTTGACATCGGCAACGCGTTCCTAGTCGGCGCTGCTGAAAGCGATTATCGACCGTCGGAGTAGCTTCTTGTCCCTTTGGGACTCCGTGGCGACCTTGCCGCCGAAGATGACAGCGACGTTTCTTTCGGGTTCTTTGAACTCGCGGCGGCCGTCATCATCCGAGGTGTTGTCGTCTCTCTCTTTCTTGACGTCCTTTTTGGAGTTGCGGTTGTCCTTCCGATTCTTGTTGCCACCCCACGGTCGCCTCGTGTCAGCTTTTTTGAAAATGTTCGCAAAGCCCCAACATTGACCCATCGTGTGGCCTTTGTTTGGGTGCCTTGGGCAGTCTTGGCTAAGGACCTTGTCGTAGCCATCATCATATGGCTTATCTTAGTTGTTGACGTTGTGGACGCGGTTTCCGCGGTAGCGCTGGCCATCATCGCGTCGGTTACGCTTGCGTCCGTGCCGATTCGTCCTCACGGCTGCGGCTGCGCTGCTCGGGCCACCGAGAGTCGCGTCTGTCATCGCGGTTTCCGCAGTTCCGCGCGCGATAATCGCGATCGCGGTCGTCGTCGTCGTCGCGGTGGGGAGGTCGTCGAGATGTACCATCCTCCTTGCTGGATCACAAGGCATCATCGACACGTGTCCATTCGCCGGCGATTTTCAGGGCTTCGCCCATCGTCTTCGGCTGAGTTCGGAGGAGTTCGATCTTGCACTTCTCATTGTGGGGTTGGGTGAGCCCCTTGATGAAGAGCTCGACGGCTTCTTGCCGTGTGATGTCCATTACCGTTGTCCACATGTCATTGAAGCGGCGTATGTACTCGCGTAGAGGTTCGTTGGGGTAGTCGTGGATCTGGGCCAAGGCGTACTTTGAGCCAGGCTGATGACACGTAGCCTTGAAGTGCTCGGACAGCATCTGGCGGAGTTGAGGCCAGCTATGAATCGAGCCCTCGCATTGGCACATGAGCCAGTTGGTTGGAGAAGGGCCCGGACTACCGGTAAGTAGTTTGCCATCACACTTTCGTCGCCTCCCGCCGCTCGGATTGCGCCTCATACAGAAGAGCCACTGGTCGGGATTCTTGCGGCCATCGTAGGGCCGCACCTCACCGGCCCCTTGAAGTTCCACGGCCAATGCACCTCCCCGAGTCGGTCGGAATATGGCTTGGGGCCGGGGATCTCAAAACGGCCCCCATCATAGCGCCGATCATCGTCGTCATAGCGATCCCTGTGCCAGTGCTGGTCGGCGTCATCATCACGGAAAGCTCGGCGGCCACGCCGCTCCCGGGGTCGTCGTGGTGAGTCATCGTGGCGGCACCTACCCGGCGATCGTCGGCGGCGCCTATCCGGCGATCGTCGGCGGCGGTCGCGGTTTATGGATCGTACGTCGCGGCTGGATGAATCGGAACTGGAGTTGCTGGAGCGATTTGAAGAGTGCGCCGGTCTGTTGCTTGGGTCTTGATTCGCGGATCTTTCCCCTAACTCTGGGCGGCGGCTACGTTGAGCGGACGCCGCCGGGACTTCGGAGGTACCTCGGCCCGCGCATGCGATTTACCTCCGCCCTTCGCACCGCCATCGTGGTCGATGATTTCTTGGACCGGCTGGGGTGCGAGGCATTGCCTCCAACTTGCTCTTGGCCACCGTGATATTAGCTGTCGGAGTTTTATGAACCCGACACTGTCCGGCCAGATCAAATTCGTCGGCCAAGTTGCGGTTGACATGGCGAGCCTGATCGGCCCGTCGTTGCTCTTCGTCTCGTTCGCGGTCGCGCCGAACAGCGCGGTGCGCATTGCATGCGGTGCGGTCGCGGCGTTGATCGGGAGTCTCATTGTCGATGGACGACTCATCATTGCTGACCATGAATACGGTGTTGCCAAAGCCTGGAGGTTGCTTGGGGCTATCCTCTTCTCTGCTTGGCTCAGCAACCGACTGGTGAATCTCCTTATCTGGAGTGTTGTTATCGGCGATCTTATCGACGTCCATCGCCATTGGCGACACTTGCATCGTCATTGAGCTCGGCGTCTCGGTGGGAGCGGGAGGCATATAGCCGATTGCGTCGAGGAGTTGACCTGGAGATCCTGCTTCGAGAGCTGCCCTTACGGCAGAGGGGAGCGATGGGATGCTCGACTCCTCCATGTCCGATGGTTGAGCTGCGGCGTCAGGCGTCCCTCCTGAGGTGATCATGTTAACGAAGTGGGGCGGGGTCGGTGGATGCCGGATCTGGTCGGCGTGCTGAGGGACCAATGGAGGGAATAGCTCCTCGTAGGACGCTGCGGCGTTTTTGAGCCCAAACATAAAGGGGCTACCTGATCTCGCCGATCTGTTGTCAAGCGTAGGGTGTGGCGGGCGGGTGGTTGACTCCCTCGGGCGATCTGATCTGGATGGATCTGGATCTGACCGGGACCCTTGTGTGTTGCGGCACCTTCGTCGCTGTACGGGGATGAACCCGTCATCAACCCGGAGGTCGGCGAGTTGCTTGAGCGCGGATTCTGAGAGGGCGAGAGTTTCCGCCAATCCTTCTCCATGGTGATCAATCATCTCGATCAGATCTGAGTTATCGACCCGGCGTCTCTGATAGCGCGGGATCAATGGTCGGACCATCGGCCTTAGCAGCCTCTCCGTGAGGTCGGAGTCTCGTTCTTGCGGTGGAGTTGCGTCCTGAGCGTCGAGTGCAGTTGCCTCGACAGCCGGAGCTACCTCGATTATGTCACAGGAGCCGAAAGAGCCGAAGGTGATCGGAGCGATGTCGTCGAGGTCCATGGAGGCAGGGAATGAAACCATCCTGTTCATCTTGAGATCTAAACGCACAGCCCCTACCTGGCGTGCCACTGTCGATGAAATATCGGCGGCAGTCTACCTAGGGTATGCCTAAGGTAGTAGATTGATCGGTAAGGCACGCTAGATGACGAACAAGATGTAATCAAGATGCACAAGACGCTGTATTTATACAGGTTCGGGCCACGATACGTGTAATACCCTACGTCCTGTGCTCTTGATCGAGTCGATATATTAATGTGGAGATGAGTTTTGGGAGGGTCTCCTGCTTGCCTTATATAATGGGGAGCAGGGTTACAAGCCCGATATCTCGGGGATATGGATTTACATGCAAGGCAACCGAATCAATCTAATCCAATCTTCCACGATTGATATCTTGGTGGCCGACCGCAGCGCGGACGGCTCGCCCTTCCTTCCTTGTCTTCCAAGATAGCCGACCCCGCACTGGCCCCGGTCGGCCCCGCATTCTTGGGCCAAGGTTCTTCATCCGAGCAGTCCTAAGGTCGGGTCATGCGGGTATAGGGTTTATACCCCCACGTACGAGCAACTTTTCATCATTTCAACAAGGGTAGAATCAAATATTTCTATGACACATATATATAGGAAATGACGAAGCATTTTTTTAGATGCGTAAGTGTTAGTAGAGTACATACCTCTTATTGGGGGTCCTCCCCCAAGCTTTCTTGGAAACGGGGCCCCTTTTTATTTTGAGGTAACAAATTATTTTATTTTATTTTGAGTCTGTCGTTAGGACTTCCTTATGATTGAGGATTATCCTGCAAGGGTTAGCTCATAGCAAACTACCAATATTCCTGCTAGCAATCTGTTTCAATGATCAACAAAGTTGACCAAGGTAAACTAGCAACCTAAGCACCATGCTCAAGCTACAAGTTTATGGAGCATGCTAAGCTTAAACACATTCCAAAACATCAAAATAAGTGGGAACAGGGATAGCAAGATAGAACTTTATTCGACAGACTATGTAAGCATAAATTAGATAAATAAATAAATAATACACTATAGAAAGATAACTTACCGATTATCCTGTCGGTCAGGGCTCACAGTTTATAGTCCGTGAAGCGAGACTTTTCTCCTGTTCAAGTCGTGCTTGATGATGGGACATCCATCTCAGGAGAAGTAGACGGGGATGCCTGCTTGGGCTTCCACACCATTTTCATCTTTGGTGGTGTGGTGACAATTGGTGAGGATGGTGGTTGATCGTCCTCTTTTGGAGGTGTAGAAGTTTTGTCCACCTTCATCACCTTTGTTTCCTCCTTGGGGACCAGTTTCGGTGCCCCCGAAATTTTGAGTGGAATTCGTTTTGCCTTGGGTTCCACTTTTTCTTGGGTCGGAGCCTTGCCCTTGTTCTTCTTTTCATTGGGTTGCGCAGGAACGACCTTTGGTTTTGTTTCTTCTGCAGGAGCCTTCTTTCTTTCTTTCTTGGGAGCTTTCTGCCCCTTCTTTTCTTTTTGTTTTGGCTCTGCTATTTCTTTTTCTTTTGTTTACGTTCTGGGTACCCTTTGTTTCTTTCTTAGCCTACGGCTCTGGCCTCCATTCCCAGATAATGTTGGGAATTCGATTCACACCATGAGGTCGGATTTCAACTTCCGTGACCTCCCTCGTGGTTGGCTCATACTTGATGCGAATCATGTTGCACTCCTCCGTCTTCCTTTGTCGGGTGGAACTTCTCCTCACTCCCATTGATGTTGAAACGGATTTCTCCGGCTCAACATCAACTGTGCGTATCAAATGGTGCGAGGAATGGTCGTCACAAGATGAGCAGTGATTCTTTGGTGGCCTCCATGTCGAGCACCACGAAGTCCACCGGGACGAAGTATCCTCAGATCTTTACAGGTATATCTTCAGCTATTCCCGCTGGGTAGCGTAAGGAGGAGTCGGCCAATTGGAGTGTGATCGTTGTTGGTGACTGTCACATCTGGGATTTTTGAGCACTTTCCAAAAATCCCAATGCACTTTCACTTTGCATTTCATCATGAGCATTTGCATTCATCTAGTTAAACTTAGCTTGTGTGCAAATGTTTGCTAATGACAAGTGCTTGATGTTATGCTCACTAAATTTACTTAAACTTGATTAGGGGTCATGCTCATGGCCCTAGGAAATCTAATTATGTTTTAGCCTTAGCTTGATTTGGAGTTCCTGTCTAGAGTCGTCAGAAAGTGATTTCTGAAAACTCCAAATGCTTTAGGGGTCTAAAGTGTTAGATAAAGTTTTTCATGAGGATTAAAACTCCTAATGACCACTTTGCTTGAAAATGGGTCTAAGTAATATATTTAAGGGGTTCAAGATCAGCATAGGGGCTGATTTTCTTTTACTAGATTTTATAAGTGATTTTCTTTAGAAATTTATATTTCAAAATTGGTTGGGAATTTGACAAAACTTTTAAAAGATGAAATGATCCACTCTTTGAGAGGATCATTTTCTATGTTGGGAGTTTTCTAAAATCAGCCTATTTTGAGAGTTATAAGAGGGGGAAGAACAGGGTTTAATGGGTTTTTAAAATAAAAAAAAGAGAAAGGAGGGCCCACCTGTCGGCCTCACCACCGACAGGGGAGCTCCTCTGCTTCGCCAGCGACGCGTGTGGGGGGCGCGTATCGACGCCGGCGCCGCTCCACCTCCTGCGAGGAGGGGGTATACCCCCGGCCTCGAGTCGCCCGCGTCGTCATCGTCGTCATTTTCACCGCCTCCACCTCACTCGCCCCGCCCTGCTTGCTCTCCTCCCTCTCGCTCTCCGCCCCACCATCGCCATTGCCGCGCCAAGCTTGAGAGCGTGCGCCGCCATTTCGTCGCCGCCGTGTCGCCGCCGCCGGGCCACCTTGGCCTGTGTGTGCGGGCGCGCCGCGCCGCCTCGCCGACTTCGTCACCAGGGGAAGGTGAGGGCCTCACCCTGGGGCCTCTTCTTCTTCCTCTCCGGCGAGTCCGCCGCCGCGGTCGTGCTGCTCGAGGGCCCGAATGGCCGCGCCCGTGTGCTCGAATCAGTCGTGGGGTGCCGGGAAGCCAGGCGCGCTGGGCGATTAGACACCCAGGGCGAGGATGCGCTGGGGCGCCGTTGAGCTCTGCCGCCGGGTCGCCATGGCCGTCGGTGCGGGTGCTCCAGTGGCTCCGTGTGCCCGTCTTGGGCACCATCGTCACCGCCTCGCGCCCAGGACCGCCCCGACGATGACCCAGAGGTCGGAGACCCAACCACCGGCGAGTTCGCCGACGACGGGTGGCCGTCCCCTGCCTCTGGATCGCTGATCGGTGGGTCCGCGTGGCCCACGGGTCCAGCTGGCAGCTGAAGGCCAGGTGGCCATGGAGGGCCGGGGTACCTCTCTCGGGTACGCCTAGCACTAAGGCATCATGACCGTGGGGACGAGTTCCTGTAGCGGAACCGACCAACTAATTTAATTACGAAGCACTAATCAAGCTGACGTGGCAACTCAATTAGTACCTAGCAACCAAACCAGACCGGTAGTCCGTGAAATCTCGAAGGATTTCAAACCACTCTACAACAAACTTGAATCCAAAGTTCAGCAGTTCCCATTCACCTGTTTTATTTACATTTCGCACATAGGATTATTACAACAACATAAAGAAATAATAGCGGAAGAAAAACTCTTTTGATAATACACTCACACCTATACTTTTAAATACAGTGCCAGCTCAGGGTCGACTCCATCAACAGCAGGTAGATGAGGTATAAGAGTTGACTTGCCCAAGTCTAATCCTCCCGTAGTGGGATATAAATCCACCGTGTCGCCACGGCAGTAGTCTCCAAAACCTACAACAACGTTGGGAATTGCACCCTGAGTACATTGTACTCAGCAAGACTTACCCGACTAAAAGAAAATAAAGACTCTTTGGTGGATGCCAGGCTTTATGGTGGGTTAGCCGACTCCTTTGTTTGCCAAAAGATGAGCTTATTAATAATCATTTAGTGACAAAAGGACTCTCTAGCTTATCCAATTAAGTTGGATCCTGCCATTACTACATTAGCACCTGCATACTACTTCATCATTTTAAGGTAGAAGCAATCAACATTATATAGTACCGCATTGATTGAGTAATCATTAAACCATCATGAGTGAACATAACCAACTCGTATTTCAAATCTTATTTGCAGCACCTAACTGCTCAGTCAAGTTAGTCACTATCCAGGACCGATGGCGATTATAATCGATTGCAAACCAGCTGGCGGGTATACCTCACACAAACCACACGACTCCCGTCGGAGTCGATTAGATCACCATGATCTACTCAGGAAAAGACACGGGATCAACAACTCACCACCATGACCAAGGAACTCCCGATGCCGAGGCTGAGTGAACTCATAGACATGGAACACTTGCGAACTCATAGACATGGAACGCACCTCCCGGTATATGGACTTACAACGGGCACCTTGTTTACTATCACCCCATCGCCGGCATGGATACCTGGAAGTTGAAACCCAGCCCAATTAGATTCTTGGCTTTGCGGTAGGCACTCAGGCCATCCCAGCTATCTGTGAGGCATTGTTCAAAATGATCCGAGGATGCTCGTGTGCCATAGTATATTAGAGGTGATTTATCATGGCCACATGGTTATGTTCATATCCAACACCTCACCAATCTCAATCCCAAGGGGTAGTAACACCTACCTCATGAGTGATGGTCGATCACTCGGCTTCTACTATTTAATTAGCAGGCCTAAGCATGTAGTCGATCCTATACGTAAAAGTAGGATATTTCTGGTGGCAGGGTAGTCCTGATGCAGCTAAGGTTTCAAGCAACGCCTATAAACTTAATGCATCATAAAGAATAAAAGGATGCAAAGTAAAACATTTGCAAACGTAGGAGGGATGCTCCGGGGCTTGCCTTATTTAGATGACCGAGGTTAGTGCCCCAGGTACTCGACTATTCCAAGTCGGGTCCTGGTGCTTGATCACTTCTCGTGCGGATCTCCGTTCGCACTTGTCCTTCTGGATCCTCGATTCCACGACGAATGTTCTACACGTGATCCTGGAATGATGCATGTGCATATGTATGAGTACACAATTGTTGGTGTATGCATGATCAAGGATGATGGATGTTCAACGATGAATAGTTGATTTAAAAGCTACACTTATCACTAGCAAACAAGCCAGTAAAGCCAAAGACTAGTAATTATGCAATCACGGCCTACAATCAGCATTGCTGTAATAAAATCATATCTGCTGATATATAAATCCTATGATCATGATTGCAGACATTCTGGAAAGCTCATGAAATTGCTCATAATTCATCTTGAGACATCAGAGCCTGATTCTCAAGTTATCTAGACCTAAAACATCAAACATCAGGACTGGGTCCTGACAAAACAGCAGTTAACAGCCCCTGTTGCCTAGATTGCAACAGTCATAACTAAGAGACTACTCATCCAATGCCTACCAAATTTGGACAGTGGGTAAATAAGCCAATTTCAAACCTATCATATGTTGACAAGTTTCCCAGAATACCAATCTAGAATTGGGTTAAGCATAGCATCATACCAGCAACTTCGATTTAAGCAACTATGGGTTGAACAGCAACCCCTAGCTAGACATCTCATAAAATCCTATAAAAATTACAGTAGACAAGGCAAGGCAAACTAGTGTACCATCCAAGTTTCATCCTATTTGGATAAGCCTACTGGCCTACACATAATTCACAAGGCAGCACAATTCATGGGACCAATAAATACTTTGCATTATGAGGTATGGCAAACTCATGTGTTAATCACATCAATGACTTCCTACTGACATATAAACAGTCCACAAAAGAATTAAACCTTATCTAGACATATACACCCTATTTATGAATTTTACAAGAACAAGGCAATAATAGGCACTTGAACTACAACTCTATGAAATTACACTAAACATGCATGTGATATCTTTATCATAGATAGAGCACCTCAATACAAGACCAACAAAAACAGAACCACATTTTTCTGAGCATCCTATAATTATCTATGCATTTCCAAAGATAAACCATATTTATACCAATTGACAAACTTTGAATAAAACTATACAGAAAAGTTACAAAAACATGGCATATCATATTTTTCCCAGATACTAAACTTCATAAGGATTACAACGAGACCAAGATCACTCAATTTGGATACTCCTAGCTCCCTGTAGGATTTTTACAAGATTAAAACTAAAAACTGGAATTTCCCTTTTCTTTTAAAATCTGAAACCCTAAATGCTACACGCACCCAGCTGTGTACCCAGGGGCAAATCTTCGCTAGATCCACCCGACCGTGTACCCAGGCAGGTCTCCCGCTGACGCCAGGGACACGTCAGCATGGGGCCCACCTGTCGGTGGCCCGGGAGCAGGGGAGGCGCTCCGCCGGCCGGATCTCGCCGGCGGCGAGCCCCCTCACGCTGCGGGCACCATCGTTGTGCTCCCCAGAGCGGCGCGGACCCATTGGGCTAGAAGATGAACGCGCGGGGCCATCCAAGCCAAGTCGCCGGCGGCCATGGCGGCGGCGACATGCATGGCGTTGCGCCGTCGTTTGCCGGCCACAGCGAGAGACGGCAGGGTGCGCGCGAGCTACGCGAGAGCGAGGCGGATGCGAGGCGCAAGAGGATGGTCGTGGAGGAGCGGCGCATCGAGCGCGGCGGCGCAAGCCCGTGCATGGCGGCGGCATGGCGGAAATCCGGCGGCAACCGGGCGTTCCGGCTCGCTGGAGCCCCGAGCGGCGGCACCTTCTACGAGACGGCCATGAGCATGACAAGGCGGACATGGCGCGCAAGACAGGAAGGTAAAGGAGTAGAGGAAGAAGGCGCGCGTCAGTGACGAAGAGCTCGCTGGAGCTCTGCTCACGGCGGCGGAGGAAAAACCGCCAGATGCGGCTCCTACCTTGAGGAAGGCGGCGATGGTGGCGGGTCACAAGGCGAGGAAGATGGTGCGCTTGGATTTGGCAATGGCTAGCCGAGGCGAGGGAGAGCAAGGGAGAGAGTGAGGCGAGGCAGTGAGTGTGAATGAGGAGGAGAGGGGCAGCTCAGGCTGTCCCCTTCGGACCGAGGAGCGCGGCAAGGGCGATGTGGGAGCGGTGGCAGCTCTCGTGCGCCGCATGTCGGGCGAGCGGGCGCGCGTGGCGAGTGAGGGCAGGCGCGGTCGGTGGGCGACGGTGTGGCGAGGCGAACAGGCGGCAGCGAGCTCGGCTGGTGGTTACCGACCACGCGGCGTGCGCCGTCCGGGCCACCGTGGCTGGAGGTAGGAGATGAGGGCGCTGGGGCCTATGACAGGTGGGTCCCACCCTCCTCTTTTGAACTGAAAATTTTGGGAGGCTATAGATTCTAAATGGTTGAGAATTGGGAAAAAGTTTCAACATGAAAGTTACTCGATTTGATGAGAAGAATATTTCTTCCTAAAGGAGTTTGGTCTAATTCGGCCTAGTTTTGAAGATACAAATTTGGGCTATTTTCACATATAGAATTAATACTTTTTTAAATACCTAGAGATTGTTTTTGACCTTTTGAACACCTAGAAAGCATTTTCATAAAATGGTCCCAACACAAAGTTTGCTCCAAATATTTTTCCCAATAAACTTTATTAAAGGACCAACTTGAGATAAGCAACCTAGGTACCACTTCTAGATTAAATTCTAAGCACACTTAAGACCTAAAGCAATCAAGGTGCAACAAACATCAAGCAAATCATGTTGAGGTGGTGATTATATGCTAAAGATATGATTATGCTCATGGTTTGTAGAGTTAATGCATGATTAACATCGTGGATGTTACAGTTCCCGTGTGCGCGTAGCAATTCCAGTTGGAAATTCTGGAAATGGAATTTCCAGAATTTTGGGTGTACCTTGTGAATTTTGTAACTCGAGTTGTACTTGTCCAAATCAAATGATTCAAGTTCCTAAATTCATGTTTTGATGAGAAGTATGCTGTGCAATATTTTGGGAATTTTGGGGAAACTTTGCTATGCAAAGTATTTTAAATTTGGATAAAAAGGGGTTTTGGAGTTATCTTTGGAAAATCATAACTAATTATTGGTTGATCCAAAAATAGTGGTTCTGGTTCCTAAAATCATCTTATTTAGAGTACCTTATGATGATGTATTAACATGGTTATATTGTGTCATAAGAATTTGAGTTGCTTTAGAATGTGCTAGGGAGGTGTGCTAGCAAATAAATTTATAGGGCTTGATTTATGAGGATTTAGACTTTGGTAATTTTTGTGTGATGGTTCTTCACCCATGTGAAGCCACTGGTGAAGCCTGATTTAGCCTTTGATATATTTCATAATGCAATCTATTTTTGGTTCATTATTTGGCCATTAATGGTTGCCAATTTGTGATTTTTGTGTAGCCTTGATCATAGGTCCAAATGAGATGAAATTTGGACAGTGGGCTATGATCAGCATGATGACGCTACTATAATGTTTCCAGGATTTTAGGACATGTCGAAATATGGGTTGCTGTTATAACCTATGCCTTGTTTAGTGATAATTATGTCTTGTTTATGTGTCTTGATCATGATGTTCATTCCAAGTGAAGTAATGGGATGTTATACTTGATCATTGGCCATGCTAGGGTCAGGTCTTGGTCATTGACATATATTGTGCTTTGGTTATGTTTGGTCAAGGGTTAGCAACCATGGGCGAAGTCTATTCGCGCCATGGCGTAATGAGTTACGCCTTGGTTCGTCCATGTCATTTTGGGGTCAAGTCGTGTTGCTTGATATGCTTAACTTAAGTTATGCACTTGCATCGATCATCGAAAAATAGTAGTACAATGAGTACTCAATCATGCATTGCATCATGACAGGATCGCTGAACGACGCCCAGCAGCTGGTACCCGCGAAGCTGGAAGGGGTGCCCCAGCAGGAGTCGGATGAGCAAGTAGCAGTCAGGGAGGACTCGGATGATTGCTTTTACACTTCTACTTGATTATGTTTAGTTTAGGTGCAAACCTTGCTAATGCAGGCTTTATTTAAGTTGATAAGCTTAGTATAGCTCACCTAATGAAGCTAATATAAGCTCAAGTCATTTATACAAGAAAGGGTCAGCCAAACCACCATATGGCCTTGCATATACTTATAAGAGTCCTTATTTTCTGGTTTAAGACGGGTAAGTCTAGCTGAGTACCCCACGTACTCAGGGTTTTATTCCCATGTTGTTGCAGATGGGGAGATGTTTTATGGATACTGCGAGACTTGCTACTACCCAGCTTTGGGTGATGACTAGACTGTGGGCACAGTCGTTTATCTATCTCTCCTTATACTGCTTTTGGTGGGACTTGGTTATGGACATGGCACTGTAATAACTCTAGTGGTTTGTAAGACTTAAACTATGTAGCTTCCGCAACTTGTTCACCATGGTTTGTACTAATGGTACTTGACACTCCGATGTAATATCTATCTATGAACTTGTGTGATGTATGATGAATGTTGAACTTATTACAATTCCTGGCTTAACGGAAAAAGTTTAAAATCCTTCGGGATTTTGGATGACTACCGGGTTTACATGGGCTTAAGTGTGTTCTTCGATGCCCAGGCGTCGATATTCATACTTATGCTTATGTAAATTGGTCGGATCTGTGATAGCTGGCATCGGAGCATGGTTCAATGTGACGTCATGCATCACGTAATAAAAACAAATGTTTTAGGAATAAAAGTGAGTTAAAACTTGTAGCCACTTATAAAAGAATATAAGTAGGATCATATTGTCTTAAATCCTAGAGTGTGCCTATGTCCAACCGTCCATTATGCCCGTATAAGGACTATTCAGGTGGCTTAGCTAGGGACTGACTTGGGGGAAACATTGCATCATATTTTCTTGGTCGCGCTCATACACGACGATTTTGTATGAGGGCCATTCACTTGAATGGTTGTGTATGGATCAATTTTTGCCTCTACGCCCAAGGTAAGGTGAGTTGTGAGAGCATGACTGGATACACTGCCAGTCTAGGGGAGTGCATAATGGTGCTTGATCATCTTCATGTTTCACACATGACCATGAGTGAGTACCCCATGTTGGGATCGTCTTCTGGCGATGATTTTTGGGAGTAGCGTGCACCTACACACATGGATATTGGGATGTACCTGTGTGGAGAAGGGTGTTGAATAGGACTAGTGTAGGTCGGAGATTTGACCTTATTCTTAAGGTGCCAATTTTTGGACGTCGCTTGCATTCATGGGGTTGGGCTGAAATGAAATTTTCTGCAGGTACGCTAACCACATGAAACGTGTAGATTATCCTAACTTCGTGAGTGAGAGTACGTGTTGTGCCACCGTTTAGAACGATTATTGTCTATCACTATATTTATATAAGTAATAAAATTGGTGAGGACGTAATAAAATTTTGTGCATATCATGAAATAAAATCTGTCATACCATCATGTCAAAAATTAGCTCTTTCCCCTTAAAAAAATTGAGTACACCATGCTTATGAGGCCATTATATAATTTATAATTATATAATTGTGCTTATCAGGATATGTCGCTATTTCAGATGCCGAGGACCAAGCCAACCGCCCGCAAGAGTGTGGGAGGTGCAGCACCTGGACACCCCAGGCAGGCGCCACCTGTGGTTGAGCCACCTGTGGTTGTCCCAGCGCCTGCTGTGCCGCCGTTACCCACTCGTGTGGACAGGGAGTACAGCACCTTTCTGGAGAAGTTTGGTACGCCTACCCTTCTCTGGAGGATTCTCAACAGTGTTGGCTACCCCGAGCGCAACCCGCCTCTCTACTTTTGGGATCGAGATATGATAGTGAGGCGTGGGTATGCCACTGTGTCGCTTGTGGTTCCTCAGTTGGATGATGACCCGCACTGGATTGGTTGGAGAGTCTGTGGAGAGGGCAAGATGCTGTGGTGTGCAGCACAGGTAGCCGCCTACCACCTGTTGGACCTGTTGGTGGGCGAGGTGCCTGATCAGCTTGCAAAGATCTTGCCAGGTGTTTTTCCCTCTGTAGACCCTTCCTATGCGGTATGGAGTTAGGAGGAGGGGACTGCACTTGTGACAGGACCTCAGGAGGCTGAGGAGGGTGGTTCGCACACTGCTAGTGCGATGTTCACCGTGATGCAGGCGTATGATGCACTAGAGACTGTGTATCTCCACGGGCGCAACATATTGTGGGATAAGATTCGCCGTGAGCGTCAGCAGAAGGCTCAGTTTGAGGAGTAGGTAAAGAAGCTCAATGAGGACTTAGCAGCTGAGACAGAGGCCAAGACAGAAGCTTTGAGGAGCAGTGCAGTGTTGGCAGAGCAGGTTGAGCAGCTTCAGCAGAGGGTTGCACAGTTGACAGCTAGTTTGGAGTACACAGAGAGCACGCTGGGGAAGGTGGTGGATGACCGGACCGCCGCTTGGGACCAGGTGCGAGGGCTGCGTGAGAGCAAGCGCCAGTTGCATATGGAGATGGACCACTTGGAGGAGTACAACGACCATCTGCGTGAGGAGGTGTACCTGAGGCAGTACGGCCAGTGGCACGCACCTCGTGCGGAGGGCACCGACGAGGCAGTTAGTGGTCTACGTGCAGCTGATGAGGAGTAGGCTAGTGGTTGGTTTGCTAG
Source organism: Themeda triandra (assembly GCA_018135685.1). NCBI lineage: Eukaryota > Viridiplantae > Streptophyta > Magnoliopsida > Poales > Poaceae > Themeda > Themeda triandra. The sequence continues at coordinate 340,460 of JAENPR010000246.1, read as the reverse complement.
TATGATAGTGCTTTTGAGCTTGCTAGAGTCATGTATGATATGTGTGGCAGTTAGTCAGTTGGGTTGATCAGTAGACTTGTAATAGCGATGTGTGATACGCTATGAAAGTCCAGTTGGCGATACTGGCATTTTGGTTGTGAATGTTATGTACTAACTCTCGAGTAATCTTATTAGCGATGTTGTGATTGTGGGAATATATAATGTTGTGTGCTGTGCGAATTAATTGTTTGAATTTATTCGCTCTAATGAACCTCGCATGGTACAATCCTACATTTATTTACCACCAGAAATCCAACTCCTAATGATTATTCTTGCTAAAATACTGCAGATGGCAAACACTCGGAGTGTAACGGCTGCCCAGAATGCGAGTGGTAGTGGGAGTGGTGGTGGAGGCCGTGGAGCCAAGGATGACATTGCACATGGTGCACCACCTCCTCCTCCACTTACCCCTAAGCAGTTGTTTGCACAATTCCTGGGGAGTCAGCGTAATATTGAGGAATTGCTGCGTTAGAATTTCGATGGCAACCGCAACAACCGCAATGTCCGTGTTGGTCAGGAAGTGAATCAGTTCAGTACCTTCAAGGACTTCATGGACACCAAGCCGCCAGTGTTCAAGGAGGCTATCAACCCGATGGAAGCTGAGGAATGGCTGTATACCATTGAACAGAGGTTCCGTTTGCTTCGTCTGACAGAAGGGCTCAAAGTGGAGTATGCCGCACACTTGCTTGAGGGCTCAGCTGGGATATGGTGGGAACAGCATCGTACCACCTATCCTGTCAATCAGTAGATCACATGGGATATGTTCTCCAGGGCATATCATGCACATTATGTTCCTGCATCTATGATGGCAATGAAAAAGCAAGAGTTCATAGCACTGACCATGGGTAACCGGACAGTGAAGGAATATTATCATAACTTCATGACCTTGTCTCGTTATGCTCCAGAGGTTGTGAACACGAAGGAAGCCAAGATTGCAAGTTTCAAGAGGGGCCTGAGTTCTAAGCTGATGAAGACAATGGGTACTTCTGCCCGTGTCAACTTTAATGACTTCTATAATGACTGCCTGACTCAGGAGAACCAGAACAACATTCATAAGGCAGCCAAGGGTCGCAACAAGAGGGCCTTTGAGGGTGGACAATCTCAAGGGAGGTTCCAGAACTTCCGTTCTCAGTATCGTCCTCCCAACTCCAAGTTCCGTTCTCAGCAGAAGAAGGGCAATCAAGGGCCGAATCAGCACAAGCGTCCCCATGCTTTCGGAACGCCTGCACCTCAGGGGAAGGCAGGCCAGAACACCAATGCTGGGGCAAAGGCGGGACCAATGGGACCATGTTACAATTGTGGTCAGACTGGTCACTTCTCGAGGGAGTGCCCAAATCCTAGGAAGCAGCAGCAGGCTCGAGTGCACCATACCACTTTGGAGGATATCATCAAGGGAGAACCTGTGACAGTGGGTATGTTTTTCGCCAACCAAACTCCCACAGTTGTTTTGTTTGATTTTGGATCATCACATTCTTTTGTCAGTGAGGCATTTGCATTAAAGCACAATTGGAATATCACTGAGTTGGGTATAGAGTTTCGTATTAGCTCAGTTGGGGCTGACATTAATACGAGAAGAATGGTTCAGGCTGTGGCCTTGGATTTAGGCCAGTGGAGGTTCCAGTTGAACTTGATCGTTCTTCCCGGACTTGAGGTAGACATCATAGTAGGGATGAGTTGGATGAGTTTTTGGGGTGCTGTGTTAGACACCAACAACAGAATGATATCTATCAGATACCCATTAGGTGAAGGGACCTTTCAAATTCCTTTACCTCGTAAAATTAAAATGGAGGATACCATGCATGCAATTCAAGCTGTTCCATTACCCAAGATCCCGGTCGTGTGCGAGTTTTCGAATGTTTTCCCTGAAGAGCTCCCGGGACTCCCACCCCACAGGGATGTTGAATTTAGCATAGAACTGTTGCCTGGTACATCACCTATTTCAAGGAGACCGTACAGGATGCCACCAAATGAGTTGAAAGAGTCGAAAAAGCAGATAAAGGAGTTGTTAGATAAGGGTTTTATTCAGCCTAGCACATCAGAATGGGGGGTCACCAGTGTTGTTTGTGAAGAAGAAAGACCAGACTCTCAGAATGTGTGTAGATTATCGTCCGCTTAATGCTGTGACAGTGAAGAATAAGTATCCCTTACCTCGTATTGACATCTTGTTTGATCAGTTGTCCAAAGCCAAAGTATTTTCTAAGATTGACTTAAGGTCAGGGTACCATCAGATCAAGGTTAGAGCTGAAGATATACCAAAGACCGCCTTCTCTACCAGATATGGGTTGTTCGAGTACTCGGTTATGTCATTTGGACTAGCCAATGCTCCTGCATACTTCGTGTATCTGATGAATTCGGTCTTCATGCCAGAGCTGGATCAGTTTGTGGTAGTGTTCATTGATGACATATTGATTTATTCAGAGAATGAGGAAGATCACGCCAAACATTTGAGGATTGTTTTGGAAAGGTTAAGAAAACACAAGCTGTATGCCAAGTTTAGTAAATGTCAATTCTGGTTGAAGGAAGTCCCATTTCTCGGGCATATTCTATCCGAGAATGGTATTTCAGTGGATCCTAGCAAAGTTCAAGAAGTAATGGAGTGGAAGGCTCCAACATCTGTGCGTGAAGTGAGAAGTTTCTTGGGGTTAGCCGGATATTATCGTCGGGTTATCCCAGGATTCTCCAAGATTGCCAAGCCAATGACTAGCTTGTTGTAGAAGGAGAAGAAGTTTGAATGGACAGAGGAGTGTGAAACAGCTTTCCATACACTGCGGGAACTGTTGACCTCCGCACCTTTGTTAGCACAGCCAGACATAGAGAAGCCATTTGACATTTATTGTGATGCTTCGAAGACAGGGTTGGGTTGTGTGCTAACGCAAGATGGTAAACCAATAGCTTATGCATCTCGACAGTTGAAGAAGCATGAAGTGAATTACCCCACCCATGATCTACAACTTGCCGCTGTGGTTCACGCATTAAAGATTTGGAGGCACTACTTGTTGGGAAATCTGTGTAATTTGTATACAGACCACAAGAGTTTGAAATATATATTCACTCAACCAGAGTTAAACATGAGGCAAAGAAGATGGCTTGAGTTGATTAAGGACTACAACTTGCAAGTACACTATCACCCGGGCAAGGCTAATGTAGTAGCCGATGCTCTGAGTAGAAAATCACATTGTCAAGCAGTACAAGCGGTTAAGGAAGAAGAATTTGACCTAATGCATCCTGTAGTGTTGTTAAGTATTCAGTTACATTGTCAGCTTGAGTCAGATATTGTTAAGGGTCAGAAGTGGGATAAAGAGACCAGAAGAACCAAGAGACATCTGACAAAGGGAAAAGCCAAGAAATCCAAGAATTTCATGGTAGATTGCCGTGGAATAGTGCGTTTTATTGGTAGAATGATAGTACCTGATGATCCGGAACTTAAGAAACGGATCTTGGATGAAGCTCACATGACCAAATTAGCAATTCATCCTGGTACTAGTAAAATGTATCATGATTTGAAGAAGCAATTCTGGTGGCGGCACATCAAAGAAGATGTTGCCAAGTATGTGGCAGAGTGTGATACTTGCTGCAGGGTGAAGGCAGTACACCTGAAGCCAGCCGGATTGCTTGAGCCATCATCGATTCCTGAGTGGAAATGGGAAGAAATTAGTATGGATTTCATCACAGGGTTGCCTACAACACAACAAGGCCATGACTCTATATGGGTTATTGTGGATAAACTTACCAAATCAGCACATTTTATACCCGTACATTCGGGGATGAGAGTGTCACAATATGCTGAGATATATGTGAAAGAGATAGTGAGATTGCACGGGGTTTCGAAAATCACTTCAGATAGAGGATCCCAGTTTACGGCTCATTTCCGAGAATGTATGCAGAAAGGATTGGAGACAAAACTGATACATAGCACAGCTTATCACCCACAAACCTCAGGACAAACCGAGAGGGTAAACCAAATTCTTGAGGATCTGTTAAGGGCATGTGTGTTATCTACAAAGGGATCATGGGAGAAGTGGATACCTTTGGCAGAATTCTCATACAATAATAGTTATCAAGAGAGCATTCGCATGTCACCGTTTGAAGTTTTATATGGTAAAAAGTGTAGAACTCCATTAAGGTCGGTTGAAGCTGGAGAAAGGACCTTCTATGGTGTAGATTTTGTCAAAGATGCAGCTGATAAAGTAAAGATTATTCAGCAACATATTGCAGCAGCTCAGTCTAGGCACAAGAGTTATGCAGATAAAAGGCGAAGGCCATTGACATTCGAAGTTGGAGATCGAGTTTACCTGAAAGTATCACCTATGAGGAGAGTACAACGGTTTGGGATCAAGCGTAAGATAGCACCCAGGTTCGTTGGTCCATATGAAATCATAGAGAAGATGGGACCAGTGGCCTACAAACTAGCTTTACCAGTAGAGATGGACTCGATATTTCCTGTTTTCCATGTGTCGCAACTCAAGAAATGTCTGAGGGTGTCAACAGAGCAAATCAAGACTAAGGAAGTTGAGGTCAGGTCTGATCTATCTTATGATGAACAACCCGTCAGAATTGCAGATGAAAAGGAACGAGTAACTCGTGGCCGTGTGGTGAAGACTTATAAAGTGATATGGAGCCACCATGACGACCGTGAGGCTACTTGGGAAACGAAAGCATATCTGGAAGAGACTTATCCCGATTTCCATAGGAAATGGTTAGTTCACTCAAATCTTGGGACGAGATTTCTTTAAGGGGGAAAGGTCATTTGTCACATCGGGGATTTTTGAGCACTTTCCAAAAATCCCAATGCACTTTCACTTTGCATTTCATCATGAGCATTTGCATTCATCTAGTTAAACTTAGTTTGTGTACAAATGTTTGCTAATGACAAGTGCTTGATGTGATGCTCACTAAATTTACTTAAACTTGATTAGGGGTCATGCTCATGGCCCTAGGAAATCTAATTATGTTTTAGACTTAGCTTGATTTGGAGTTCCTGTCTAGAGTCGTCGAAAGTGTTTTCCGGAAACTCTAAATGCTTTAGGGGTCTAAAGGTGTTAGATAAAGTTTTTCATGAGGATTAAAACTCCTAATGACCACTTTGCTTGAAAATGGGTCTAAGTAATATATTTAAGGGGTTCAAGATCAGCATAGGGGTTGATTTTCTTTTTACTAGATTTTATAAGTGATTTTTTTTTAGAAATTTATAGTCCAAAATCGGTTGGGAATTTGACAAAACTTTTAAAAGATGAAATGATCCACTCTTTGAGAGGATCATTTTCTATGTTGGGAGTTTTTCCAAAATCGGCGTATTTTGAGAGTTATGAGAGGGGGAAAAACAGGGTTTAATGGGTTTTTAAAATAAATAAAAAAGAGAAAGAAGGGCCCACCTGTCGGCCTCACCACCGACAGGGGAGCTCCTCTGCTTCGCCAGCGACGCGTGTAGGGGGCGCGTGTCGACGCCGGCGCTGCTCCACCGCCCGCGAGGAGGGGGTACACCCCTGGCCTTGAGTCGCCCGCGTCGTCATCGTCGTCATTTTCGCCGCCTCCACCTTGCTCGCCCCGCCCTGCTTGCTCTCCTCCCTCTCGCTCTCTGCCCCACCATCGCCATTGCCGTGCCAAGCTCGAGAGCATGCGCCGCTGTTTCGTCGATGCCGCGTCACCGTCGCCGGGCCGCCTTGGCCTGTGCGTGCGGGCGCGCCGCGCCGCCTCGCCGACTTCGTCACCAGGGGAAGGTGAGGGCCTCACCATGGGGCCTCTTCTTCTTCCTCTCCGGCGAGTCCGACACCACGGTCGTGCTCGAGGGCCCGATTGGCCGCGCCCGTGTGCTCGAATCGGTCGCGGGTTGCCGGGAAGCCAGGCGCGCTGGGCGATTGGACACCCAGGGCGAGGATGCGCTGGGGCACCGTTGAGCCCCGCCGCCGGGTCGCCATGGCCGTCGATGCGGGTGCTCCGGTGGCTCCGTGAGCCCGTCTTGGGCACCATCATCACCGCCTCACTCCCAAGACCGCCCCGACGATGACCCCGAGGTCGGAGACCCCACCGCCGGCGAGTTCGCCTCTGGCGGGTGGTCGTCCCCTGCCTCTGGCTCGCTGACCGGTGGGTCCGCGTGGCCCACGGGTCCAGCTGGCAGCTGAAGGCCAGGTGGCCATGGAGGGCCGGGGTACCCCTCTCGGGTGCGCCTACCACTAAGGCATCATGACCGTGGGGATGAGTTCCCGTGTGCGCGTAGCAATTCCAGTTGGAAATTCTGGAAATGGAATTTCCAGAATTTTGGGTGTACCTTGTGAATTTTGTAACTCGAGTTGTACTTGTCCAAATCAAATGATTCAAGTTCCTAAATTCATGTTTTGACGAGAAGTATGCTGTGGAATATTTTGGGAATTTTTGGGGAAACTTTGCTGTGCAAAGTATTTTAAATTTGGATAAAAAGTGGTTTTGGAGTTATCTTTGGAAAATCATAACTAATTATTGGTTGATCCAAAAATAGTGGTTCTGGTTCCTAAAATCATCTTATTTAGAGTACCTTGTGACGATGTATTAACATGGTTATATTGTGTTATAAGAATTTGAGTTGCTTTAGAATGTGCTAGGGAGGTGTGCTAGCAAATAAATTTATAGGGTTTGATTTATGAGGATTTAGACTTTGGTAATTTTTGGGTGATGGTTCTTCACCCATGTGAAGCCACTAGTGAAGCCTGATTTAGCCTCTGACATGTTTCATAATGCAATCTATTTTTGGTTCATTATTTGGCCATTAATGGTTGCCAATTTGTGATTTTTGTGTAGCCTTGATCATAGGTCCAAATGAAATGAAATTTGGACAGTGGGCTATGATCAGCATGATGATGCTACTGTAATTTTTCCAGGATTTTAGGACATGTCGAAATATGGGTTGCTGTTATAACCTATGCCTTGTTTAGTGATAATTATGTCTTGTTTATGTGTCTTGATTGTTTATGTGTCTTGATCATGATGTTCATTCCAAATGAAGTAATGGGATGTTATACTTGATCATTGGCCATGCTAGGATCAGGTCTTGGTCATTGACATATATTGTGCTTTGGTTATGTTTGGTCAAGGGTTAGCGACCATGGGCGAAGTCTATTCGCGCCATGGCGTAATGAGTTACGCCTTGGTTCGTCCATGTCATTTTGGGGTCAAGTCGTGTTGCTTGATATGCTTAACTTAAGTTATGCACTTGCATCGATCATCGACAAATAGTAGTACAATGAGTACTCAATCATGCATTGCATCATGACAGGATCGCTGAACGACGCCCAGCAGCTGGTACCCGCGGAGCCGGAAGGGGTGCCCCAGCAGGAGTCGGAGGAGCAAGTAGCAGTCGGGGAAGACTCGGACGCTGAACTTCCGGAGTGCCCGAACCACTACCCCAGCTCTTTCGAGAAAGGCAAGCCCCGGAGCATTCTCCTACGGTTTGCTAAAAGTAACTTGCGTCTTTTATTGTTTATGATGCACTACGTGATAGGCGTTGATCGATAACCTTGTTGCATTGCCTACCTTGACTACTTGATATACCCATCCTAATTAAGTATAGGACGCTATTGCTTAGCCTGAAACAACTAAACGATAGAAGTCGGGTGATTGGTAAATCATCCGCGAGGTTAGGGAAATTTCACATGATATGATTGGATCGAACGGGAAATCTGGCACATACCCAAATGGGAAATAAAGCAGAACACTGTATTGTTCCGGCCTTTCGTCAAGATTGAATAACTTCTCACACTTAGGGGGGAACCCGAAGTCTAGTAGTCAGTTTGGATTGGGTTATCAGGTCAACACCAGTGTGTTGGTGTTGGGGTGAGACAGGCCGTGGCAGTAAGACTGATGTTGGTACCCGACTAGAGGCAGCCATCAAGAGGTTTGGGCACGATTGATTCCTGTTGATTCCCAATTCCGAACCGGTGAACGATGACCGACCACTCACTTCGCGCGTGAGTGGGGTTTGTGTGAGAGTTCACCCTCAGCTGAGTAGGAATCGATTATAATCGCCATCGTCCCTGGATAGTGGAAAACTTGATTGGAATACATGCAATACAGGGCATGAACGGGAAAATTGGTAACGGGGTTATGGTGCCTGGATGGATTATGTTTATTATTATGATCAACCTTGTGGAAGGATGATTGCTTTTACACTTCTACTTGATTATGTTTAGTTTAGGTGCAAACCTAGCTAATGCAGGCTTTATTTAAGTTGATAAGCTTAGTATAGCTCACCTAATGAAGCTAATATAAGCTCAAGTCATTTATGCAAGAAAGGGTCAGCCAAACCACCATATGGCCTTGCATATGCTTATAAGAGTCCTTATTTTCTGGTTTAAGACGGGTAAGTCTAGCTGAGTACCCCACGTACTCAGGGTTTTATTCCCATGTTGTTGCAGATGGGGAGATGTTTTATGGATACTGCGAGACTTGCTACTACCCAGCTTTGGGTGATGACTAGACTGTGGGCACAGTCTCCTTATACTGCTTTTGGTGGGACTTGGTTATGGACATGGCACTGTAATAACTCTTGTGGTTTGTAAGACTTAAACTATGTAGCTTCCGCAACTTGTTCACCATGGTTTGTAATAATGGTACTTGACACTCCGATGTAATATCTATCTGTGAACTTGTGTGATGTATGATGAATGTTGAACTTATTACGATTCCTGGCTTAACGGAAAAAGTTTAAAATCCTTTGGGATTTTGGATGACTGCCGGGTTTACATGGGCTTAAGTGTGTTCTTCGATGCCAAGGCGTTGATATTCATACTTATGCTTATGTAAATTGGTCGGGTCTGTGATAGTGACAGCCGTGTATAATTTAGCTTGTCAAATACCGTCTTGGGCATGACACTGACGCTGGCACCAAGATCACAGAGTGCGTGGTCAAACTGTTGTCCTCCAATGGAGCAAGTGATAGTGGGGCATCCAGGGTCCTTCTTTATTGGTAAGTGATTGAAGATTGCCGCACTACACTCTTCTGTTAGTTTGACCACAGCTGTGGATGGTAGTGGTCGCTTGTTGTTGATGATGTCTTTGATGTACTTAGCGTAAGAAGGTATATGCAAGACGTCCATGAGTAGAACGCTCACATGCACTTTCTCGACCATCTCAACAAACCGAGCGAACTGATCATTCACAGCTTGCTTCCTGGTCCTTGTGGTGAATGGCAGGTGTGTAGTATCTGGATAATCCAGGGTTGTCCCTGATTCTGCCTCGTCTTGGGGTTCAGGTGATGAAGGTTCTTCTTGCTGTGGTGCTACTTGTTTCCTAGCTGCTTGTTTAGGATATGGTGGATCGCGAGTGGCCTTACCGCCTCTCGTTGTCACAGAATTAACATTTTCAAAAGTACTAGCAGCTTGATCCAAAGTTTTACCATTCGGATCAACAGGAACAATAGAAGCAATTTGAGCTAACTGCCTTTCTATCATTTTGTTAAAGCTCAACTGATTCTTAATAGCAGAAGTTAAACCTTCTTATTTTGGTACTAATGCTCTCTAAGATTTTGTCATTTGCCAGCATCTTTTTGGTATGGTTTTCGTTGATCTTATCTTGGCCAAGGACTAAATCTTTGAGAGTAGGCTAATTCGAATTGTAATTGGAAGAGTAATTCGAATTACCTTGGTACCGTGGACGGGACTGATTGTTCCATCCATTATTGCCTCCTTGCTGTTGACGATACCCGTTGTTGATGTACGAAGCTTCTTCACGGGTTTCGGGGCAATCATTTCCCGAATGTCCGTCATTACCACAGACCTCGCACGTCGTGCGAGATTCTATGGCTTTGACAGTGCCGGATGTGTCTCTGGCAGCTCTTTCGTCAAACTTTTGCAGGAGTAGGTCAATTTTTGTGGCAAGCGCCTCCGTCTCCTTCACGGGGTGCATGCCCTTTTGTTGCTTGGTTGGGCCTCTTTCTCCCCCCAAGCTTGATTTTCTACCATTTTGTTGATTAACGCCGTAGCGTTATCAACAGTGAGTGATAGAAACGCACCCCCAGCTGCAGCCTCGAGGTGCCCTTTTGACATGGGCGTGAGTGAGCGTTAGCATCCTCATTGGGGAGTCCGTAAAACGGAATCCCCTGCACCATGGTGATCAGGCCAGTCCTGAGCTCGAAGTTCTTGTCCGCCATGTTAACAACGGCCCCGGTGGGCACGTTGGCAACAGCATGGATGGAGAACTCACGGAGAGTCTTCTGAGCCATCAGAATGGTTGCTGATGGTGCGGTGATGACCGGTTCGACTGCCGATGGAGTCACAGAAGAAGGAGTAGCTCTAGGCTTCTTCTTCGTTAGGAGTGCCTCCGGATTTGAATGGAAATTGTCTGGCAGGGAGAAATCGGACATACACTATCCTGTTTTCACCACAACAGGAGAAAACATAAAAGTTAGCTTGCATAGACTTGGACTATTTCTAATGAAGTTATATCCATGCCATGCTAGATTATTTTAACCAATGCCTTCCCCGGCAACGGTGCCAGAAATACTTGTTGACATTTCTTAGCGCAATCACCAAAGATAGATAAAAAGTCTATCCCCGGCAACGGCGCCAGAAATGCTTGTTGGCATTTCTTAATGCAATCACTAGAATTGTTACATCCCAGTGGTCACACCAAGAAACGCCAGGTGATAGTCGTGTTCTAAAGATATTATCCGCAAGCACACGGATCTATCGATGTAGCATTTCACCCGAAAGTATGTCAGGGTATCGTTATTTATATTTTCCCAAAGGAAGGCATGGTGTAAAATACCTCTAGCACATGGATATGGAACTTCATATCATTGAAATAAGCCTTAGTGCTATGCAGGGATAAGATAAACGGTAATTTGAGGATAGTGGACACACACTTGGCCTTTACTCAAGGATAAAGAGGAATAAGGAATAAAAGAAACGGAAAGAATAAAGAATAAATCTACTGGAGCTGGTTGGTCGTATACAGCTAAGCATAGAACAGCTAAGTCACATGTTATACAGGACTAGAGACAAGTCAGAGCCTAGAGTAACAGGGAGACCCCTGCAGCTGGTCTGCCAGCCGATAGAGGCATTTACGAACTCCTACATGACATACGGACGTGGGGGATTACGAGGGACGGACAGGGCTGTCACCACCTGCCGCCTACCCCTCAACCGTGGTATGCCGTCATATACGAAGGCCCTCTCGTATCCGGACACCACGTCCACATATTAGAGAACTACCTATGCTCCCCCAGGACTCCCACCCTACGGATGGACGAGATAGAACATAGGCAAACCCAAAAGAACATCAAAATGTTACTTCATTCTCATCATGGACTCCAATTCTATAAAACATATGAACGATGAAGAACAGGGATGAACATGCTATGAACTGATCATATTAACCTTGCTCTAGTTCATATGTATCAACATGAACATGATCAAGACTATGGTCTAGTTCATATACTAAGCAATATATAAAGTATAAGAACTTGAACAAGGAAGAACACTCCATAGATGATTACCGAGATGAATCTCTTCTTCCTAGGAGACAAGCTCTCCTTGGTAGCTTTCCTAGCTCCAACACTACTAGCTCTAACCTAAGGAACAAGTGGAGGTGAGGGAGAGAGAGGCCAAATGAATTTGTGTGTTGAATTCCTTTTTTTCTCCCCTTTTATATGTGTGAGGAGGTTGGTTTGAGCCTGATTAGGTAGGTACACCAGCGCACTGCCCTCCTCAGCATTGAATGAACCACCTCCAGCCGGCCGCCCCCCTGTCAGTCGGGGTGGCGCGAGCGCGCCCCTGGCACGGCCGCGCCAGGGTGCCGCCGCCCCCTGACCGACTTCGAGTGGTCGGTTGTGGAGTGCGCCTGGGCCGTGGTGGTTTGGTGTTTCGGCCCATTCTGGTCCCGAGGTGGCCCTTCTCCACTTTGGGTTGATTTGGCGCTTTCCAGAAAGCACCTTTTTGGTATTTAATCCCTGCACTTTTTATTGATTCCTGCAATGACAGTATATTTCCTAGTGCACGTGGATTTGGGTTAGTTGCACATGTATATGCATATAGGAATATATAATTCACCCTTTTTCATGTCCAATTGGCGGTATAAAATCATCGATAAGGACCGCCAACAGTTCCTCAATGGTATTGAATTTCCTACCACGGCCATATATACCTGATATATCCAAAAGCCTTCTACATCAGCTACTTGCTTGCATTGAGTTTAGTTAAGACTTGTAGAACCTATGCTAGAGGTTTTTCATGCTCCTAAGATCAAGATCCACATACCACCAAATATGCTGCTTCTAATCCGGAAGTACGCAACTATTATTATGCCACTCCTACCCTGAGAGTACGCATCTTACCACCATCATTATGCTACTCCAACCTTGGGAGCACGCATCCTCATACCACCATTATTATGCCACTCCTATCCTAAGAGCGCGCATCATCATTCATACCACCCTTGTGCTGCTTCTACACTGGAAGTACGCACCTTCACCATTTCCATCATATAGGTTGCTCCATGCTCCAAAGTTAGAAATTCTCTCAGTTATCATTTGTTAGGTGAGACACATCCCAAAAGGCTACGCATCTATTGAGATAGAGTCAAAAAAAACTGAGAAGAAAGAGCCAGCCTTGTCTCAATAGAAGTAGAAAGAGAGATAGCATTAAATGAAGGAGCAACCTCATCCACCTTCTCTCCATTACCTTACCATCCATTACATTCCTTCATCCCATTCATATCACTTCACATCTTGATCTAGGGGTATGATAAGTCACTTTTGTGGTCCAAGAACTTGTTCTTTCTTAACTAAGACAACATATGCACTACAAGTATGCTATTCCTTGACATACCTACTTAAGCTCCACATAAAGCCTTATTAGAGGTAGGATGTTTTGAAAGGCAAACACATGATGTGCCTTGATGAGGAATCAAACACCACTTGAGTGACTTGAGAGAAACCATTTGAGGAACATTAAGACTTCTTTTGAAAAACTTAACAAAAATCTCAAGCATGAAATTTGCTAATAGAATGAGAAAAGTAGATGCTCTAGTCAAAACTGTTCTGTCTTCCAACACCCCAAGACTGAGTTAATGCCATAAGCCCCATGAGTGCTAGAGTAATATGGGTGTGTTAGCATTGCTAATTTTTCCATTCAAGGAGAAGTTCTTTGTTGTGCACTGAGTACTATTGAGATGTTAACTTAGTAATGATACCTGATCCAATCGAACCAAGTTTTGATCGTTTGCTCGGGACGAGCAAATGTTAAGCTTGGGGGATCTTGTTGATGGGAACAAAGACCAGTTTTGGTACACCCAGAAACCCATCATCAGTCCTCGATGGAGGGAAGATAAGCATCACATGAGCATATTTATCACTAATAAAGTTCCACTTGTATTCTTAGCTTGTGAAATGCAGGTAAGCTGGAAATAGGCCCTGTGAGACCGAAGCCCAGGTCTACCGACCTGATTCTAGTCTCACCAGGATCTGACCACCAAGCAGGGTCCCTGACATGCTACAAAAAGACCTGATACTGGATCCAAATGTAGCACAACTCAACATTCCAATCAATTGGTACATTGGACCCAGGATCCACATAGAAGCAAGCAAGATATCATGTGAACCCAACTTCAGACAAGACTACACGTGGCAAGTTAGGACATCACCAGGAAGTTGCCAGGTGGGCCAGACACCTCAGGTCCAGGTCGGCCGACCTGGCCTAGGTGGCCTGACACCTTGGCACTGCTCCCACAGCCACCTGGACCTTCTAGAAGGGTAGTGGGACCCACAGGTCAGCCAGACCCTAGTCAGCCGACCTGCAAGTGGGCCCCATCCAAGGTCCGTTCAACTCCACCGACTTCCTGCATGACCTCCACGTGTCCTACACCGAGAATCGTCCATTCAATTCGGTGGGAAGGTCGGTTTGATCCAATGGAGCATGGCGAAGAGCACACGGATCGCTGACGTGGCGGTGGAGTAACCCCTACTCCACCTCCACTATAAATACCCCCCTAGTCCTTCATTGTAAAGTGTCCCCAAGTAGTCCACAATAGTGTTCTCAAGCTCAAGCTCTCTTGGGAGATCAAGAGTAGTGTAGTCTAGTCTAGAGTGGGAGTTAGAGTCGAGTCGACCGAAGCTCGGGTCTCCGGAGTCGTCTTCTGGAGAATTTGGTATAGCTCTTGTACCTTTACTCTTTTAGTACTTTCCTTATATTAATATAGTCTTGCTTTACTTTATTAAGTCTTTACTTTGAGTACTTTACTTTAAGTATTTACTTAGTGCACAGCTATACTAGTGTAGTAGTGTTGTGTCTTAGTCCTTTAGTGTAGAGTCTTAGCTAGTTAGTGTCTAGATCCTTTGTGTGTGTTTCACTACCAACTGGGGCCGAGGTTACTTACGTGGTGGCTGTTGGCATTTCTTAACGCAATCACTAGAATTGTTACATCCCAGTGGTCACGCCAAGAAACGCCAAGGTGATAGTCGTGTTCTAAAGATATTATCCGCAAGCGCACGGATCTATCATTGTAGCATTTCACCCGGAAGTATGTCAGGGTATCGTTATTTATATTTTCCCAAAGGAAGGCATGGTGTAAAATAGCTCTAGCACATGGATATGGTACTTCACATCATCGAAATGAGCCTTAGTGCTATGCAGGGGTAAGATAAACGGTAATTTGAGGATAGTGGACACACACTTGGTCTTCACTCAAGGATAAAGAGAAATAAGGAATAAAAGAAATAGAAAGAATAAAGAATAAATCTACTGGAGCTGGTTGGTCGTATATTGCTAAGCGTAGATTAGCTAAGTCACATGTTATATAGAGTTAGAGACTAGTTAGAGCCTAAAGTAACAGGGCGACCCCCGCAGCTGGTCTGCCAGCCGATAGAGGCATTTACGAACTCCTACACGACATACGGACATGGGGGATTACAAGGGACGGACAGGGCTGTCACCACCTACCGACTTCTCCTCAACCGTGGCATGCCGTCATATTCAAAGGCCCTCTCATATCCGGACACCACGCCCGCATACTAGAGAACTACCTATGCTCTCCCAGGACTCCCACCCTACGGATGGACGAGCTAGAACATAGGCAAACCCGAAAGAACATTGAACCGTTACTCCATTCTCATCATGGACTCTAATCCTATAGAACACATGAACAATGAAGAACAGGGAAGAACATGCTATGAACTGATCATATGAACTAGGCTCTAGTTCATATGCACCAACATGAACATGATCAAGACTATGATCTAGTTCATACACTAAGCAATACATAAAGTATGAGAACTTGAACAAGGAAGAACACTCCATAGATAATTACCAAGTTGAATCTCTTCTTCCTAGGAGACAAACTCTCCTTGGTAGCTTTCCTAGCTCCAACACTACTAGCTCTAAGCTAAGGAACAAGTGGAGGTGAGGGAGAGAAAGACCAAATGAATGTGTGTGTGTAAAACCAATTCTTCTCCCCTTTTATATGTTGCTCAGGTCGGTTTGGGCGCCAAGATGGAAGGTACACCAGCGCACCGCCCTTCCCAGCATTGAATGAACCGGCTCCAACCGGCTGGCCCCACATGGCAGAGGGGAGGGCGCGAGCGCGCCCTTGGCGCGAGCGCGCCAGGGTGCCGCCTCCCCCTGACCGCCTTCGGGTGGTCGGTTGTGGAGTGGGCCTGGGCCGTGCTGGTTTGGTGTTTTGGCCCAATCTGGTCCCGAGGTGGCCCTTCTCCACTTTGGGGTAGTTTGGCACTTTTCAGAAAGTGCCTTTTTGGTATTCAATCCCTGCACTTTTATATGATTCCTGCAATGATAGTATATTTCCTAGTGCACGTGAATTTGGGTTAGTTGCACAAGTATATGCGTATAGGAATATATAATTCACCCTTTTTCATGTCTAATTGGTGGTATAAAATCGTCGATAAGGACCGCCAACAAGATCCCCCAAGCTTACCCTTTGCTCGTCCCGAGCAAAGCTCAGCCTTAGGTTGTTGATCAGGAGTTGCTACTATGCTGATCATGAGTCAAATGTACCAAGCGTATAAGCAAGATTTCTACTAGAATTTGAATCAATCGGCATGACTGCTCACCCTATTATTATCTCAAGACAAAATGGGGCTTTCCAGCTTTTTCAAGTCATGGGAAATTGCAAGATAGAACAGTTTCACAAACATTGCATATCATCTACCCAAGATCAACCAAGTCTCCGGAGGTTTTGAAAGTTTTGTAAAAAGAAACTCAAGTTCCTCGAATGATTCTCTCAATCACTCAAAAGTGTTTGTGCCTCACCAAAGGCATTGTGTTTTTGCCTTTCTTTCTAACCTACTACTATGGCTGAGAGTGGAGTTTTTGGGTAGGTACGAAAGGTGGCTATGCTTGGATCACATAGAGTTGGTGAAGTCAAGGAATGAACCGTCCGAAGATTAAGACCATACACTTTGATTGAGATTTGTGCATGTGTGTGAGGGTGAATGATTCCTATCTCTAGATGTTTTTTGGTACTCCAGGCATCATGACTCCTTTTTATTGGTGGAATGGAAATTTGGGAGAGTATGGGCTTGATTTGAAAAACTAAGATTTTTCTTTTCTTTTTCCCTTTTTCTTTTCTTTTCTTCTTTTCTCTCTTCTTTTTTTGTTTTTTTTGAACGGGAGACTAGCTGGGATTCCTATTTGTCTACTTTGAAGCTTTATTGTTGCCCCTTGGCAATCATCATCATCATTTTTTTCAAGAGATGCTAATTCCCAATACCCTCTTTCGGTATGATGAAGATTTTTGGCGGGAAGGAGTCATGATGAAAGAACGAGGAGTAGATTTTGATGGATGATAGGTGAGGGATGCACGATCCTTAGTGTAAGGGTTGGCATGCTTTGTTTTGAGTAGGTGCACAACACTAGGGTCAAGAGTTGGCGTTTTTGGTGGATTGGATGAAAAGTTAGTTTGCGCAACGCGTAGTGTACGGGTTGGCAGATTTATTTGGTGGGTGCAAGTGAATCTCAATCGTGAGTGTAAGACCATAATCTTGCGGAGGTTACAGACTTCTAGTGATCAAGTAGCAAATGATGACAACCGGTTTTGAAAGAGTATCGACAAACTACGTCATATGGCTTTGGTAGGTATTTCAAAATCATTGAGGAACTTTTTGTTTTTGATAATTTTGAAAATAAAACTCCGGAAGTCAGGTTTTCACTCAGGACAGAGTCATAGCGTTGCCCGTGGCACTATATCATACCCGGCAATAACTTAGACAGGATCTAGCCTATGCAACCCACTAAGGTCAAGTTTTCAAGGATAAGAAATTTTAGCCAATAAACTCAAACTTAGGAGAAAGCCTGATTATAAACACGGTACAAGCGAGTTACGAGACAGAGCAACTTTTCATCATTTTAACAACGGTAGAATCAGATATTTCTATCACATATGTATAGGAGATGACGAAGCATATTTTTTTTTATATGCGTAAGTGTTAGTATGGTACATACCTCTTATTGGGGGTCCTCCCCCAAGCTTGCTTGGAAATGGGGCCCCTTAGAAATTATTCTGAGGTAACAAATTATTTTATTTTATTTTGAGTCTATCGTCAGGACTTCCTTATGATTGAGGACCATCCTGCAAGGTTAGCTCATAGCATACTACCAATATTCCTACTAGCAGTCTGTCTCAATGATCAACAAGAGTTGACCAAGGTAGACTAGCAACCTAAGCACCATGCTCAAGCTATGAGTCTATGGAACATGCTAAGCTTGAACATGTTCCAAAACATCAAACTAAGCGGGAATAGGGACAGCAAGATAGAATTTTGTTTTGACAGACTAGGTAAACATAAATATAATGAAATACTTATAAAAAGATAACTTACCGATTATCCCGTCGGTCGGGCTCACGGTTTATAGTCCGTGAAGCGAGACTTTCTCCTGCTCAATTTGAGCTTGATGATGAGGCATCCGTCTCAGGAGAGGTAGACGAGAATGCCTGCTTGGGCCTCCACACCATTTTTGGTGGTGTGGTGATAATTGGTGAGGATGGTAGTTGATCGGCTTCTCTTGGAGGTGCTTGCATTTTCTCCACCTTCAACACCTTTGTCTCCTCTTTAGGGACCAATTTTGATCCCCCAGTGGTTTTGAGTGGAATTGGTTTTGCCTTGGTTTCCACTTTTTCTAGGGCCGAGCTTTGCCTTTGTTCTTCTTGTCATAGGGGTGCACAGGAATGATCTTTGGTTTTGTTTCTTCTACAGGAGCCTTCTTTCTTTCTTTCTTGGGAGCTCTTTGCCCCTTCTTTTGTTTTGGCTCTTGCGCACCCTTTGTAATTTTCTTGGCCTGCGGCTCTGGCCTCCGTTCCCAAATAATGTTGGGAATTCGATTCGCACCATGAGGTCTGATTTCAACTTCCGTGACCTCCCTCGTGGTTGGCTCGTACTTGATGCGAATCATGTTGCACTCCTCTGTCTTCCGTGGTCGGAAGTGGAACTTCTCCTCACTCCCATTTATGTTGAACCGGATTTCTCCAGCTCCAACATCAATCTGTGCTCCAGCGGTACTGAGGAATGGTCGTCCCAATATGAGTGGTGATTCTTTGGTGGCCTCCATGTCGAGTACCACGAAATCCACTGGGACAAAGTATCCTCTAATTTTCACAGGAATATCTTTAGCTATTCCCGCTGGGTAGCATAAAGAGGAGTCTGCTAATTGGAGTGTGATCGTTGTTGGTGACAGCCTGGTATAATTCAGTTTGTCAAATACCATCTTGGGCATGACACTGACGCTGGCACCAAGATCATAGAGTGCGTAGTCAAACCGGTATCCTCCAATGGAGCAACTGATAGTGGGGCATCCTGGGTCCTTCTTCTTCTCTGGTAAGTCATTGAGGATTGCCGCACTACATTCTTCTGTGAGTTTGACCACAGCTGTGGATGGCAGTGGTCGCTTGTTGTTGATGATGTCTTTGATGTACTTGGCATAGGAAGGTACATGTAAGACGTCCATGAGCGGAACGCTCACATGTACTTTCTCAACCATCTCAACAAACCGAGCGAACTGATCATTCACAGCTTGCTTTCTGGTGCTCGTGGCGAATGGCAGATGTGTCGTGTCTGGATAATCCAGGGTTGTTCCTGATTCGCCTCACCTTGTGGTTCGATGATGAAGGTTCTTCTTGCCGCGTGCCGCTTGTTTCCTCGCCGCTTGTTTAGGATATGGTGGATCACGAGTGGCCTTACCGCCTCTCGTGGTCACGGAATTAACATTTTCAAAGCACTAGCAGCTTGATCCGATGTTTTACCATTTGGATCAACGGGAACATCGAAGCAATTTGAGCTAGCTCATCTTTCTATCATTTTGTTAAAGATCAACGATTCTTAACAGCGGTTAAACCTTCTATCTTGGTATCGATGCTCTCTAAGATTTTGTCATTGGCCAACATCTTTTGGTAAGGTTTTCATTGATCTTTGCTTGGCCAAGGACTAAATCTTTGAGAGTAGGCTGATTCGAATTGTAATTTGAAGTGTAATTCGAATTACCTTGATATTGTGGACGGGACTGATTGTTCCATCCATTATTACCTCCTTGCTATTGACGATACCCGTTGTTGATGTAAGAAGCTTCTTCACGGGTTTCGGGGCAATCATTCCCCGAATGTCCATCATTGCCACAGACCTCGCACGTTGTGCGAGATTCTATGGCTTTGACAGTGCTGGATGTGTCGCAGGCGGTTCTCTCGTCAAACTTTTGCAGGAGCAGGTCTATTTTTGTGGCCAGCGCCTCCGTCTCCTTCACGGGGTGCGAGCCTTTTTGTTGCTTGGTTGGGGTTCTTTCTTCCCCCCAAGCTTGATTTTCTACCATTTTGTTGATTAACGCCGTAGCATTATCAACAGTGAGTGATAGAAATGCGCCTCCAGCCGCAGCATCGAGGTGCCCTTTTGACATGGGCGTGAGCCCATTGTAAAAGTTTTGGAGCACCAGCCATTCCTCCATCCCATGATGAGGACAGTCTCGGATGAAGCTTTGGAGCCTCTCCCAAGCTTCAGGAATGGGTTCCATCTGCGTTTGCTGGAAATTGGCAATTCTTCCCCTCAGGGCTTTTGTTTTGCCCATGGGGAAGAATTTCGCAAGGAATGCCGTGGAGCATTTGCCCCATGTGCTCACAGCCTCTTTGTCCTTATAGAACCACTCTTTCGCCTTCCCCACAAGGGAGAAGGGAAACAGCCGGAGCCTGATGATGTCAGCTTCAATGTCCTCGATGACAACAGTGTCACAGAGCTCCAAGAAACGCTGCAAGTGAGCATTAGCATCCTCATTGGGGAGTATGCAAAATGGAATCCCCTGCACCATGGTGATCAGGCCAGTCCTGAGCTCAAAGTTCTTATCCGCCACATTGACAACGGGCCCGGTGGGCACGTTGGCAACAGCGGGGACGGAGAATTCGCGAAGAGTCTTCTGAGCCATTGGAATGGTCGCTGAGGGTGCAGAAATGACCGGTTCGACTGCCGACGGAGTAGCAGAAGAAGGAGTAGCTCTAGGCTTCTTCTTCCTTAGGAGTGCCTCTGGATTTGGATGGAAATTGTCCGGGCGCGGGAGAAACCGGACATACACTATCCCGATTTCATCCACAACAGAGAAAACATAAAAGTTAGCCCGCATAGACTCGGACTATTTCTAATGAAGTTATATCCATGCCATGCTAGATTATTTTAACCAATGCCTTCCTCGGCAACGGCTTGTTGGCATTTCTTAATGCAATCACTAGAATTGTTACATCCCGGTGGCACGCCAAGAAACGCCAAGGTGATAGTCGTGTTCTAAAGATATTATCCACAAGCGCACGGATCTATCATTGTAGCATTTCACCCGAATTGTTTCTTAACAATCACTAGAATTGTTACATCCCGCACAAGAAACGCCAAGGTGATAGTCGTGTTCTAAAGATATTATCCGCAAGCGCACGGATCTATCATTGTAGCATTTCACCCGGAAGTATGTCAGGGTATCGTTATTTATATTTTCCCAAAGGAAGGCATGGTGTAAAATAGCTCTAGCACATGGATATGGTACTTCACATCATTGAAATGAGCCTTAGTGCTATGCGGGGTAAGATAAACGGTAATTTGAGGATAGTGGACACACACTTGGTCTTCACTCAAGGATGAAGAGAAATAAGGAATAAAAGAAATGGAAAGAATAAATAATAAATCTACTGGAGCTGGTTGGTCATATATTGCTAAGCATAGATTAGCTAAGTCTCATGTTATACAGAGTTAGAGGCAAGTCAGAGCCTAAAGTAACAGGGAGACCCCCGCAGCTGGTCTGCCAGCCGATAGAGGCATTTACGAACTCCTACATGACATACGGACGTGGGGGATTACAAGGGACGGACAGGGCTGTCACCACCTGCCGCCTACCCCTCAACCGTGGCATGCCGTCATATTCGAAGGTTCCCTCGTATCCGGACACCGTGCCCGCATACTAAGGAACTACCTATGCTCCCCCAGGACTCCCACCCTACGGATGGACGAGCTAGAACAAAGGAAAACCCAAAAGAACATCGAACCGTTACTCCACTCTCCTCAGAGACTCTAATCCTATAGAACATATGAACGATGCAGAACAGAGATGAACAAGCTATGAACTGATCATATGAACTAGGCTCTAGTTCATATGTACCAACATGAACATGATCATGACTATGCTCTAGTTCATACACTAAGCAATATATAAAGTATAAGAACTTGAACAAGGAAGAACACTCCATAGATAATTACCAAGATGTATCTCTTCTTCCTAGGAGACAAGCTCTCCTTGGTAGCTTTCCTAGCTCCAACACTACTAGCTCTAAGCTAAGGAACAAGTGGAGGAGAGGGAGAGAGAGACCAAATGAATGTGTGTGTTGTAAAACCAATTCTTCTCCCCTTTTATATGTTGGTGGAGGTCGGTTTGAGCCTGAAATGGAAGGAACACCGTGCACCGACCTCCCTGAGCATTGATTGCACCGCCTCCAGCCGGCCGGTCCCATAGGTCAGTGGGGAGGGCGCAACGCGCCCCTGGCGCGAGCGCGCCAGGGTGCCACCTCCCCCTGACCGACCTTGGCCGGTGGGCCTCCCCAGGTGAGTGGGCTTCAGTGTTGGGGTGTTTTGGCCCATTTGGGGTCCCGAGGTGGCCCATCTCCATTTGGGGTGGTTTGGCGCTTTCCGAAAGCGCCTTTTCGATGTTTAATCCCGCACTTTTATATGATTCCTGCAATGACAAGATATTTCCTAGTGCACGTGGATTTGGGTTAGTTGCACATGTATATGCATATAGGAATATATAATTCACCCTTTTTCATGTCTAATTGGCGGTATAAAATCATCGATAAGGACCGCCAACAAGATCCCCCAAGCTTACCCTTTGCTCGTCCCGAGCAAAGCTCAGCCTTAGGTTGTTGATCAGGAGTTGCTACTATGCCGATCATGAGTCAAAAGTACCAAGCGTATAAGCAAGATTTCTACCGGAGTTTGAATAAATCGGCATGACTGCTCACCCTGTTATTATCTCAAGGCAAAATGGGGCTTTCCAGCTTCCTCGAGTCTTGGGATATTGCAAGATAGAACAGATTCACAAGCGTTGCTTATCATCTACCCAAGATCAACCAAGTCTCCGGAGGTTTTGAAAGTTTTGTAAAAGAAACTCAAGTTCCTCGAATGATTCTCTCAATCACTCAAAAGTGTTTGTACCTCACCAAAGGCATTGTGCTTTTTGCCTTTCTATCTAACCTACTACTATGGCTGAGAGTGGAGCTTTGGGTAGGTATGAAAGGTGGCTATGCTTTGATCACATAGAGTTGGTGAAGTCAAAGAACGAACCGTCCGAAGATTAAGACCATACACTTTGATTGAGATTTGTGCAAGTGTGTGAGGGTGAAAGATTCCTATCTCTAAATGTTTTTGGTACTCCAGGCATCATGACTCCTTTTTATTGGTGGAAGGGAATTTTGAGAGAGTATGGGCTTGAATTGGGAAAACTAAGATCTTTTCTTTTCTTTCTTTCTCTCTTTCTTTTTTTCTTTTCTTCTTTTTTTTTTTTTTCTTCTTTTTTTTTTTGAATGGGAGACTAACTCGGGATTCTCGTTTGTCTACTTTGAAGCTTTAGTATTTGCCCCTTGGCATTCATCATCATCATCATCATTTTTTTTTCAAGAGATGCTAATGCCCAATACTCTCTTTTAGGTACGATGAAGATTTTTGGCGAGAAGGAGTCATGACGAAAACAAGAAGTAGTTTTTGATGGATGATGAGTAGGGGATGCGCGATCCTCAGTGTAAGGGTCGGCATGCTTTTGTTTTGAAGAAGGTGCGCAACTCTAGGGTCAAGAGTTGGCATTTTTGGTGGATTGGATGAAAATTTAGGTTGCGCGACTCGCAGTGTACGGGTCGGCAAATTTATTTGGTGGGTGCAAGTGAATCTCAATCGTGAGTGTAAGACCATAATCTTGCGGAGGTTACGGATTTCTAGTGATCAAGCAGCATATGACAACTGGGTTTAGAAAGAGTATTGACAGCTACGTCATATGGCCTTGGTTGGTATTTCGAAATCATTGAGGAACTTTTGTTTTGATAGTTTTGAAAATAAAACTCCGGAAGTCAGGTTTTCACCCAGGACAGAGTCAAAGCGTTGCTCGTGGCACTATATCATACCCGGCAATAACTTAGACAGGATCTAGCTTATGCAACCCACTAATCTCAAGTTTTCAAGGATAAGACATTTTAGCCAACAAACTCAAACTTAGGAGAAAGCCTGATTATAAACAAGGTACAAGCGAGTCACGAGACAGAGCAACTTTTCATCATTTCAACAAGGGTTGAATTAAATATTTCTAATACGCATATGTATAGAAAATGACGAAGCATATTTTTTTTTTTCTTTTAAGTCTATGTTAGTGTGGTACATACCTCTTATTGGGGGTCCTCCCCCAAGCTTGTTTGGAGATGGGGCCCCTAAGAATTATTCTGAGGTAACAACTTACTTTATTTTATTTGGAGTCTGTCATCAGGATTTCCTTATGATTGAGGATTATCCTGCAGGGTTAGCATACTACCAATATTCCTACTAGTAATTGTCTCAATGATCGACAAGTCGATCAAGGTAAACTAGCAACCTAAGCACCATGCCCAAGCTACGAGCCTATGGAACATGCTAAGCTTGAACATGTTCCAAGACATCAAACTAAGCGGGAACAGGGGTAGCAAGATAGAACTTTATTTGACAGACTAGGCAAACATAAATGGAATGAAATACTTATAAAAAGATAACTTACCGGTTATCCTGTCGGTCAGGGCTCACAGTTTATAGTCCGTGAAGCGAGACTTTTCTCTTGCTCAATTTGAGCCTGATGATGAGGCATCCGTCTCAGGAGAGGTAGACGGGGATGCCTGCTTGGGCCTCCACACCATTTTTGGTGGTGTGGTGACAATAGGTGAGGATGGTGGTTGATCGGTTTCTTTTGGAGTTGCTTGTATTTTCTCCACTTTTAACACCTTTGTCTCCTCCTTAGGGACCAATTTTGGTGCCCCGAGGTTTTGAGTGGGATTGGCTTTGCCTTGGTTTCCACTCTTTCTTGGGCCTAGAGCCTTACCCTTATTTTTCTTTTCTTCGGGTTGCGCAGAATGGTCTTTGATTTTGTTTCTTTTGTAGGAGCCTTCTTTCTTCCTTTCTTAGGAGCTCTTTGCTCCTTCTTTTCTTTTGGCTCCCGTTCTTTCTTTTTTCTTTTGTTTTTGTTCCCCGGGTACCCCTTACTTTCGCGGCTCGGCCTCTCGTTCCCAAATGATGTTGGGAATTCGACTCGCACCAAGAGGTCGGATTTCAACTTCCCTGACCTCTCTTGTGGTTGGCTCATACTTGATGCGAATCATGTTGCACTCCTCCATCTTCTGTGGCCGGAAGTGGAACTTCTCCTCACTCCCATTGATGTTGAACCGGATCTCTCCAGCTCCAACATCAATATGCGCTCCAGCGGTACTGAGGAATGGTCACCCCAATATAAGAGGTGATTCTTTGGTGGCCTCCATGTCGAGTACCACGAAATCCACTGGAGACGAAGTATCCTCTAATCTTCACGGGAATATCTTCACTATTCCCACCGGGTAGCGTAAGGAGGAGTCCGCTAATTGGAGTGTGATCATTGTTGGTGACACCTTGTATAATTTAGCTTGTCAAATACCGTCTTGGCCATGACATTGACGCTGGCACCAAGATCACAGAGTGCGTGGTCAAACTGTTGCCCTCCAATGGAGCATGTGATAGTGGGGCAGCCTGGGTCCTTCTTCTTTTTTGGTAAATCATTTAAGATTGCCGCACTACACTCTTCTGTGAGTTTGACCACAGCTATGGATGGCAGTGGTCGCTTGTTGTTGATGATGTCTTTGATGTACTTGGCGTAAGAAGGTACATGTAAGACGTCCATGAGCGGGATGCTCACATGTACTTTCTCGACCATCTCAACAAATCGAGCGAACCGATCATTCACGGCTTGCTTTCTTGTTCTTGTGGCGAATGGCGGATGTGTTGTATCTCGGATAATCCGAGGTGGTCGTCCCGATTCTCGCCTCGCCTTGTGGTTCGAAGATGAAGGTTCTTCTTGCCGTGGTGCCGCTTGTTTCCGGCTGCTTGTTTAGGATATGATGGATCACGAGTGGCCTTACCGCCTCTCGTGGTCACAGAATTGACATTTTCAAAAGTACTAGCAGCTTGATCCGAAGTTTTGCCAGTTGGATCAATAGGAACATCAGAAGCAATCTAAGCTAGCTGCTTTCTATCATTTTGTTAAAGCTCAACTGATTCTTGACAGCAGAAGTCAAACCTTCTATTTTTGTACTGATGCTCTCTAGGATTTTGTCATTGGCCAAATCTTTTGGTGAGGTTTTCGTTGATCTTTGCTTGGCCGAGGACTAAATCCTTGAGAGTAGGCTGATTCAAATTGTAATTTGCGGAGTAGTTCGAATTACCTTGATACTGTGGATGGGTCTGATTGTTCCACCCATTATTACCTCCTTGCTGTTGACGATACCCGTTATTGATGTAAGAGGCTTCTTCACGGGTTTCGGGGCAATCATTCCCCGAATGTCCATCATTGCCACGGACCTCGCACGTTATGCGAGATTCTATGGCTTTGACCGTGCCGGATGTATCTCCGGCGGCTCTTTCGTCAAACTTTTGCAGGGGCAAGTCTATCTTTGCGGCCGGTGCCTCCGTCTTATTCACGGGGTGTGAGCCTTTTTGTTGCTTGGGTGGAGTTCTTTCTTCCCCCAAGCTTGATTTTCTACCATTTTGTTGATTAACGCCGTAGCGTTATCAACAGTGAGTGATAGAAATGCGCCTCTAGCCGCAGCGTCGAGGTGCCCTTTTGACATGGGCGTAAGCCCATTGTAAAAGTTTTGGAGCACCAGCCATTCCTCCATCCCATGATGAGGACAGTCCAGAATGAAACCTTGGAGCCTTTACCGAGCTTCAGGAATGGGTTCCATCTGCGTTTGCTGGAAATTGGCAATTCTTCCCCTCAGAGTATTTGTTTTGCCTATGGGGAAGAACTTTGTGAGGAATGCCATGGAGCATTTGCCCCATGTGCTCACAGCTTCTTTGTCCTTATAAAACCACTGTTTCGCCTTCCCCACAGGGGAAAAGGGAAGCAGCCGGAGCCTGATGACATCAGCTTCAATGTCCTTGATGACAACAGTGTCACAGAGCTCCAAGAAACGCTGCAAGTGAGCGTTGGCATCCTCATTGGGGAGCCCACAAAACGGAATCCCCTGCACCATGGTGATCAGGCCAGTCCTGAGCTCAAAGTTCTTATCCACCACGTTGATTACGGGCCCAGTGGGCACGTTGGCAACAGCGGGGACGGAGAATTCGCGGAGGGTCTTCTGAGCCATTTGGATGGTCGCTGAAGGTGCAAAAATGACTGTTCGGCTGCCGATGGAGTAGCGTAAGAAGGAGTAGCTCTAGGCTTCTTCTTCCTTAGGAGTGCCTCCGGATTTGGATGAAAATTGTCCGGGGGGAGAAACCGGACATACACTGTCCTGTTTTCACCGACAACAGGAGAAAACATAAAAGTTAGCCTGCATAGACTCGGACTATTTCTAATGAAGTTATATCCATGTCGTGCTAGATTATTTTAACCAATACCTTCCCTGGCAACGGTGCCAGAAATGCTTGTTGGCATTTCTTAATGCAATCACTAGAATTGTTACATCCCAGTGGTCACGCCAAGAAATGCCAAGGTGATAGTCGTGTTCTAAAGATATTATCCGCAAGCGCACGGATGTATCATTGTAGCATTTTACCCTAAGTATGTCGGGGTATCGTTATTTATATTTTCCCAAAGGAAGGCATGGTGTAAAATAGCTCTAGCACATGGATATGGTACTTCACATCATCGAAATGAGCCTTAGTACTATGCGGGGGTAAGATAAACGGTAATTTGAGGATAGTGGACACACACTTGGTCTTCATTCAAGGATAAAGAGAAATAAGGAATAAAAGAAACAGAAAGAATAAAGAATAAATATACTGGAGCTGGTTGGTCGTATATTGCTAAGCATAGATTAGCTAAGTCACATGTTGTACAGAGTTAGAGCCCAAAGTAACAGGGAGACCCCCGCAGCTGGTCTGCCAGCCGATAGAGGCATTTACGAACTCCAACATGACATACGGATGTGGGGGATTACAAGGGACGGACAGGGCTGTCACCACCTGCCGCCTACCCCTCAACCGTGGCATGCCGTCATATTCGAAGGTTCCCTCATATCCGGACACCGTGCCCGCATACTAAGGAACTACCTATGCTCCCCCAGGACTCCCACCCTACGGATGGACGAGCTAGAACACAGGCAAACCCGAAAGAACATCGAACCGTTACTCCACTCTCCTCAGAGATTCTAATCCTATAGAACATATGAACGATGAAGAACAGAGATGAACAAGCTATGAACTGATCATATGAACTAGGCTCTAGTTCATATGTACCAACATGAACATGATCATGACTATGCTCTAGTTCATACACTAAGCAATATATAAAGTATAAGAACTTGAACAAGAAAGAACACTCCATAGATAATTACCAAGATGTATCTCTTCTTCCTAGGAGACATGCTCTCCTTGGTAGCTTTCCTAGCTCCAACACTACTAGCTCTAAGCTAAGGAACAAGTGGAGGAGAGGGAGAGAGAGAGAGACCAAATGAATGTGTGTGTTGTAAAACCAATTCTACTCCCCTTTTATATGTTGGTGGAGGTCGGTTTGAGAATGAAATGGAAGGAACACCGCGCACCGACCTCCCTGAGCATTGATTGCACCGCCTCCAGCCGGCCGGTCCCACAGGTCAGTGGGGAGGGCGCGAGCGCGCCCATGGCGCGAGCGCGCCAGGGTGCCACCTCCCCCTGACCAACCTTGGCCGGTGGGCCTCCCCAGGTGAATGGGCTTCAGTGTTGGGGTGTTTTGGCCCATTTGGGGTCCCGAGGTGGCCCATCTCCATTTGGGGTGGTTTGGCGCTTTCCAGAAAGCGCCTTTTCGATATTTAATCCCTGCACTTTTATATGATTCCTGCAATGACAGTATATTTCCTAGTGCACGTGGATTTGGGTTAGTTGCACATGTATATGCATATAGGAATATATAATTCACCCTTTTTCATGTCTAATTGGCGGTATAAAATCGTCGATAAGGACCGCTAACAGTATGTCATGGTATCGTTATTTATATTTTCCCAAAGGAAGGCATGGTGTAAAATAGCTCTAGCACATGGATATGGTACTTCACATCATCGAAATGAGCCTTAGTGCTATGCAGGGGTAAGATAAACGATAATTTGAGGATAGTGGACACACACTTGGTCTTCACTCAAGGATAAAGAGAAATAAGGAATAAAAGAAACAGAAAGAATAAAGAATAAATCTACTGGAGCTGGTTGGTCATATATTGCTATGCGTAGATTAGCAAAGTCACATGTTATACAGAGTTAGAGACTAGTCAGGGCCTAAAGTAATAGGGAGACCCCCGCAGCTGGTCTGCCAGCCGACAAAGGCATATACGAACTCCTACACGACATACGGACGTGGGGGATTACAAGGGACGGACAGGGCTGTCACCACCTGCCACCTACCCCTCAACCGTGGCATGCCGTCATATTTGAAGGCCCTCTCATATCCGGACACCACGCCCGCATACTAGAGAACTACCTATGCTCCCCCAGCACTCCCACCCTACGGATGGACGAGCTAGAACACAGGCAAACCCAAAAGAACATCGAACCGTTACTCCATAAACATCATGGACTCTAATCCTATAGAACACATGAACAACGAAGAACAGGGAAGAACATGCTATGAACTGATCATATGAACTAGGCTCTAGTTCATATGCACCAACATGAACATGATCAAGACTATGCTCTAGTTCATACACTAAGCAATACATAAAGTATGAGAACTTAAACAAGGAAGAACACTCCATAGATAATTACCATGTTGAATCTCTTCTTCCTAGGAGACAAGCTCTCCTTGGTAGCTTTCCTAGCTCCAACACTACTAGCTCTAAGCTAAGGAACAAGTGGAGGTGAGGGAGAGAAAGACCAAATGAATGTGTGTGTGTAAAACCAATTCTTCTCCCCTTTTATATGTTGCTCAGGTTGGTTTGGGCGCCAAGATGGAAGGTACACCAGCGCACCGCCCTCCCCAGCATTGAATGAACCGTCTCCAACCGGCTGGCCCCACATGGCAGAGGGGAGGGCGCGAGCGCGCCCCTGACGCGAGCGCGCCAGGGTGCCGCTCCCCCTGACCGCCTTTGGGTGGTCGGTTGTAGAGTGGGCCTGGGCCGTGCTGGTTTGGTGTTTTGGCCCAATCTGGTCCCGAGGTGGCCATTCTCCACTTTGGGGTGGTTTGGTGATTTCCAGAAAGTGCCTTTTCGGTATTCAATCCCTGCACTTTTATATGATTCCTGCAATGACAGTATATTTCCTAGTGCACGTGGATTTGGGTTAGTTGCACAAGTATATGCGTATAGGAATATATAATTCACCCTTTTTCATGTCTAATTAATGGTATAAAATCGTCAATAAGGACCGCCAACAGTAGCCAGAGTCTTAAGGCTAGATTGAGCGAGGTGCTTAGGCTAGTGCTTAATAGTCGATGTCACCTATCGCTGATTGGTATATCCATTCACTTTCTGACGTATATTAGCAGGAACGGCGAATCGTGACAGGAATCCGTCTCCTTTTTGTTCTATTTGCGTCAGGGTTAGGTCTGTAGGGCGACCATAAGCCAAAGGTCCGCTGGAGTAGGAGATGAACCCTTCTGCTTGTCAGACGACTTCCCCTATGACACAGATTGTCTAGGCATTAGTTTAGTTAAGTCGTTACATTAGTAGGATTCGAACACAGAAGTATAGTTAGATACATAGGAGTCCATACTCACTCATTGTCCTCCCACCTAGCTAGCTACCTACTAGTTACCTTTAGTCTATCACTCTTATCCTTTACCAACACCTACCCTTTTATCAACGCCGATAGCTTAGATTGGGTAGAACCACCAAGGATATCCATCACCCATTTGCTAGAGAGTCTTAATCCGCTTCCTGTGAGCGAACTACAAATTCGACACCGGAATACTCACCCAGTTGAAGTGCTACAGCGGTACCTGTCTGTCGATTACAGATAACCGGCAGTCCACCACGGGGTATCCCACGGTGGTGAGTTTCGGTAAGGGCGTGTTACGATCTGCGATCTGGACGTTCGAGAAACAAGACAAACCAAGGACAACTAGGTTTGCCCAGGTTCAGGCCGCTCAGAAGCGTAATACCCTACGTCCTGCTTCTCGTGTTATGCTATATGATCAAGTGTCGGGTTACAATGAAGCGCTAAGCTCTCTAGGTTAGGATGCCAGAGAATCGCCTCCTTCTAGGGGGGTCCTTGGCCGCTTTATATAGCCGAGCAGCCAAGGGTACACGTGAGGTGGTCGGTTACATCAAGTCGTGCCCTAAGAGGACTCTATCTGACCTAACTGACTAAGTCTACTTGCGGGACAAGCATCCTTGTGCGCGATCCACCTCCTGGTCGGTTGCGGACCACATCCTTGTCTTGAAGTCCGGCCCACCAGCCTGGTCGATAATGGGCCGGGTCTTTGTCTGGTCCGGGCCGTCTTGCCGAGCAGCCCCGGAACTGTCTATGGTGGTATACCCATTTATACCCCCACAAGACTAGTCCCCGAGCACTATGTATCTTGAGGGAAGTCCATCGTCTTGACCTGTGCTGAGCAGTGTAGATGCAGACCACGTTGAGTGCTGGCGATGATGTGCCGAGCACGTAGTGCCGACCACGCGTAGTACTGACCACGCATAGTAGTGCCAACCACGTACGGTCGACCACCGTAGTGCCGACCACGTGCGCATGTCCACACATAGTGCCAACCACGTTCAGCCGAGCAGGTTTCCCGAGCAGTCTGTGTCCGACCACTGCTACATCAAGGAAGCTGTTGATCTTGTCGAAAGATGCATGGTGCTCAAAAAGAAAAAAGAATTTTTCTTTTTAATTGTCCTGAGACGTGGGCCCACGTTGACACGTGATGAGATATGTCAAGGCAAAGGCGCAACGTAAGCCATCAAGGAAGAAAAACCAAACGAACCGTTGGAAACAAGGTAGGCCCTAAGTCACCGCGAGGTGACGTGGGCCCACGTAGTCCCCAAGTTCGATGGAAGATAGTATATGTTTCATTGAACTTTTTAAGAAAAAAGTCCGGAAAATAATACCTACGGCCCTCTCGCTTAGGAAACGAGAATAGGAAAACAATTCCAAGGACCAAGGACATAAGCGTTCATCAAAAGGACTATCGTGGAGCCGATCAAGGGCAGTCCCGGAATAAAATATCGTGGCCCATGTGCGGTGCCAAGGGAACTGGGCCCATTTAAAAATTTACTGGGAATAGAAAAAATGGGCAACCGCACGTGGAAAGTACGGCCCAGGGGACCGCGGCCCACTCGGGTAAAAAATGGGGCGGTCCACTTGAGTCAGAGGGGGTCCAACCCTAGAAGTCAACCGGACGTCATCCAGAGACTATAAATAGCAGACGCCGCCTGGGTAGACGGTTCCGCACTCATAGCATTTGCGAACTCAGTTCTCGAACTCTCCGCATTCCACTGCGCCTGAGAGAGAAAACCGCCGCCGCCGCCGCCGCATTTCGCCGCTAGATCCACGCCGCAGCAGCCGCCGGCGGGGGCAACCATTAGATCTGGTGCCTGCACTCGCTCTGCGCCACCGCGCCGCATAGATCTAGCCGCCGCCACCACTCATCCAGCTAGGGTTTCTGCACCGCATCGACTCGCCGCCGCCGGAGATGGGAGCGAAGCGGTCGACCAAGAAGGGCGCGAAGGGGACGGAATCGGCGAATCGGGGGCCGGATTGGTCCCAATCCATTTCGTCCCGGGAGTTGCTCGGGGCATTGGCGGGAAAGGGATTCCTTCCGCCACGGGAGATGGAGGTATGGAGGGAGCCACGGGGCGAGGACGAGCCGAAGCCAAGGGAAGGTGAGTTCGTCGTCTTCGAGGATTTTGTTGTCCGTGGGTTAGGGCAACCAGTGCATTGGTTCCTCCGGGATCTTTGCATATGGTGGGCTATCTCCATATGCAACCTGGACCCCAACTCCATCCTCACTGTATCCATGTTTATCGCGTACTGCGAAATGTTCTTGGGCATCCCCCCATTTCAACTTGTTCCGCCACTTCTTCGTGCTCCGGAAGAAGGGGGTGGAGACCGGGGGATCCCAAGTGGCTGGGGGATGCTACATCCGGCTCCGGGATGGGATGGCCTCATCTTGGTTGGGTAGCAAATTCGCATCGGCCCCCAAGAAATGGAACAGAGGCTGGTTCTATATGAGCCAGGATGTTACCATTGGGAGAAAAGTGCCGTGCGATGTCCACCAAATCCCGGAAGCCAATCCCAGGTGGGGAGAAGGGCCACCCGTTGGGGATGTCCAAGTGGCGAAACTGCTGGAGCTAATTGATAATCAGAAGGTGAACGGGGCACTCGTGGCTGGAATGTGGCTAGTCCGCCGTGTCCAACCATGCAAGGAGAGGGCCAACCCACTGTGGTTGTACAGTGGTGTGAAGGACCCAGCACGGGATACCGACGACAAAGCCGACGAGGCCGCCGTACACCACCTGCTGTCGGTGTTGTTCGAGAGGTACAATATGAACACCTCTCTGCCGACCACCAAACAGTCGCCCTACCGTCTCAGCAACCCTCCACCTCAGGTAATGCAACAAAAAGTTATACTTTCTGTGCAATGTGATAATGTGGCTGCCCACTGATATGTTGCTGAGCACTTGAACACTTTGTGTAGGGTCGAAGCGACCATTATTTGTCTGCTGTACCAGTGGAGAATTGGCCAGAGGGCGATGCCCTTCGAGGTCAGCGGCGTCCGGAGAGGACTGCCGACCAGGGTGAAGAGGAGGACCTCAGCCCTGATGATGATGATGATGAGGATAAGGTGGGAACAACCACCAGGGGGCAACGGCGTGCAGCAATGAAGAAGCCGGCCAGTGCAACCCCCAAGGATAAGGAGAAGCCGGCCAACCTTGGCACCGGGGGTAAATTAAACCTCGGCAAGGAAGCCGGCTCCGAGGTCGGCAGCAAAAGGCCGGCCCCGGACAGCCCGGTGTCGTCGGACTCCGACGACACCATCACCATCGCCGAGCACCGGCGGAAGCACCAGGCGCGCGCCGGGGATGGGAGTGGTGGCTCTAAGTCGCCCCAACCAGCACCGCGGCGGTCGCCGCGGAACACTGGGCCAACCCCGGCTCCGAAGCCGAAGGCTGCCGTCGCCCCCTCTTCACCAGCACCGGAGGCGGCTGCCAAGGACGGTGCCGAGCAGTCCCCGGGCGGGAGGCAGGTTCCGCCCAAGTCAGTCCCCAAGCCCAGCGCGAGGTCTGGGAGCGGGGCGCCGAGGAGCAGCGGCGTGCCCAAGTTCAAGGGCGGCTTTTGCCGGTAAGTAGCTGTGTACTTACAGTTATAATTTTTGGTTTGAAAATCAGCTGAATATTCATGCCGATTGTGGTTTGTATAGCCGGCCAAGTACCGGCCCCACCCAAAGCTCCACCGGGACTGCAGCCACACCGCCGGCGGCGGGGGCAGCATCGGGCACGGGAGCCCAGCAAGGCGAGGCGGATGCCACCAGTGCTCCGCCGCACGTGGAGACACCTCGGGCTGAGGAGCCAGCGGCGGAGGACAGGGTCCCATCGCCGGAAGCCGCTCGTCGCTCCGCCAGGGCGAGCCCGGAGCCAGCGCTGGCCACCCCGGGGCCAACTACACAGGCGACGGCGGAGCCAGCAGCGCAGCAGGAACCCGTGGCAGCTGCTCAGCCCAGTCCCCCATCCTGCCCTGTGGAAGAGATCCACAGGGAGCCACCGGTGCCAGCACCCGCCGCCTCCTTCCCTCCGCACAGAGTCATGATCTCCAGGCTGGTGGGAAAGGAGTGGCAGTCGTATGACGAGGTGCCGGAGGTGGTGATGGAGGAAGGTATCAGGGAGGCCCTGGAGCTGCTCACCTCCCGGATCCAGGTATGGTGGTTCTTGCCCTTGTGGTAAATTGGTGTGCGGAGCACGTATTGACCATCCTATTTTCAATAGACCCTGCAGAGCACCAATGCGCAGCGTGTGTTGACGGTCGATAAGTGTCAATTTTTACCATCAACTAGACATGAAAAAGGACCTAAACATAATTACCTTCTAGATATAGGGCTTACACTAATGGAATTCCATGAGTTTTGGTGAATGTCCTTTCGGGGGTGTCAACTGAAAATACCCAAGGAAGGCCCACATGTCGGGTTTACATAGAGATAATCGGGAACCGGTGAAAATTCTGCAACTGAAGGTTCGAGAAGGCTCGGACCAAACGGGAGCCCGAACGGGCTTGGTGGGGAGTCGGCGACTCCTTCCTTGGTCGGCCGACTCACCAGGTCAACCAATCGAATCAGCCTCGCGGATCCCCGTTCCACCGCCTTTGAGGATGAATAATAATCGTCCGTTTAGGTCGGTTTGATCCGAGGCCGCGGTGCATCCTAGGGGCTATATAAAGCGGGGCCCCGGCCCCCGGAGGAGGCAATCCCTTAAACCCTAATTCATTATCTCCCGGCGGGATCCGAGTTGTAGAGGCATCCCTTGAATGGATGACTTCTCTTCTCTAGAGAATTAGAGCTAGACATTCCAATGTAGTAGATTAGATCTAGATGAGAGTTAGGGAGAGCGGAGCTGCGCTCCTGGTCGAGAAGTCTTCGAGATTTGGTATGCCTTGTATCTACTCTTTGTAAGACTTATGCTTTAATATATTTATCCTCTCTATTGACTTTTATGCTTGTCTTGTGATTGTTAGTATAGTAGTTATGCTTT
The DNA here is from genome assembly GCA_018135685.1 of Themeda triandra. Lineage (NCBI taxonomy): Eukaryota > Viridiplantae > Streptophyta > Magnoliopsida > Poales > Poaceae > Themeda > Themeda triandra. Next base: position 305,088 of record JAENPR010000246.1, on the reverse strand, counting down.
AGTATGGGATCTTCGCCGCATCGAGTGCTCTAGTTATCTTAAGTAATTAGAGTAGTAATTGATAGTGTAGACATGGTGTCTAGACTAGAGGTTACTCGAGATTGCACCCAATCCCACGGATTGTTGTGGTAGCCCTGGATCGTGACACCCCGACGGCCGTCGTATTCCACCTCGTTCGGGTTGGTGTTTGTAGGACCGTAGTCGGACCTTCCTAGCCCCCTTCTCATCCATGTCCGTGGCTAGTGCTCCGATGTCCCAAAGTGCTATTGTATGATTGCTATATGTATCCATCCCCGTTATTATAGAACCGAGTAATAGAGAAGAATATAGGAACCTTGATCTCTCCCGTTGTCCTCTCACTCTAGCTAGCTACTCATTTATCATAGAATTCTCATGTGTGCTTTATTATTTATATTACCTTAGATATATATCATTTACCCCCGCGTTTAGTCTAGTTGGTTTACTAAGTTAGTAGATACATGATGGTGAGTTATCGATTCTTTAACCCTTGCTTCCCCGTGGTAAAATATAAATAACGATACCTGGTTTACTTCGGTAAAATGCTACAATGGTATGTTCTCGTGCGCTTGCGAATCCTTCATATTTTAGTTGCACTTAATTTATACCAACAAGCATTTTTGGCGCCGTTGCTTGGGGAAGCAATCGGTGTTAAGTTTTTGATAATGATCTTGATGTCTCGCTAATTTAGTGTATCACTAGCTTCAGTAGGATTACCCCTTGTTCCGTTGAGTGTGGAATAGACAGACAAAAGATGTCGTTTCGACCTTCCGACAAGCTTCCACAAGACATTGAAGAGCCCGTGGTCCCTCAACATTCAACTGGAACCCCGCCATCTCACAAAGTTTGTGTATACATATATATTATTCTAACCATGTGCAGATTGGAGAAAATGTCGTCGTCAAAATAGGTGATGAACATAGATGCCGCAACACTACTCACAAATTTCATTCTGTGAGTCATGGTAAGTATGATCAAGAACGGTGAGATAGTCTTGCTCATGGACTTTAAAATTATGAGTAGTTATCTTTTAAATTCTTGCACCTCACTACATGTTTACTTTTAAGAATTCATGCATCTACTCCACTCTTTTATGTTTGCTCATCCATTGCATGTTTAGTTTCTTGCATTCATTCATACGTTTTGCATCTAAAAAGAAAAAAATTCCTCACCATGATCATGCTCTTTCATCTCGTCTCGCATCCCTTTTAGTATAAAAAGATAAAAATATTTCTTGTGATCCCGTTAGAAGACATTTGAGTTAAGGCGCTTCTAGACAACCAAGGCTTAGAGGTTTTTATCACTAATGCTTAATCAGTTCCACAAGCTTTGTTGTCTATTTGAGCTTCACGAACATAAAGGATCAAGAAGAGCTAAACAAGCGAAGGACATCCAAACTGTCGGAGTGCTGCCCACGACACTTGAACACCGTCTCAAACAGCAACTATCTACGACACTCCAGAGGACTCGAACGTCTTCATTGCCTCGTCGCAACATCGCAGACTATGTCAACATCCAGCCTTGGGGGAGGGCATCCCCGTGTACCAAGCTAAGTGTTTCCAACTTATCTATTTTATGCCTTGTTAGAGTGTGCTTTGTTAAAACAACTAAAAAGATGCATAACCATAGAAACCCGTAAAGATTTCCTTATTTATCTTATGGAGAGCTCTTGCAACTTGTCTTTAAGTTATCCCGTAGAATAAACTCTACATGGAGATGATGAATAGTTGCTCGCTAATTCCTTTCAAGTACCTAGTTTTCAACCTTGCACTCTCCCGAGTTTTGGACACAATTGTTTAGATTTGAGATTTGCTCAACCTAAAACTTGTGGGTAGCAAACACTTGATCTAAGTCTAGGTGGTTGACGGGTATGATATGGGAAGGTTTGAGCCATTTGTCCATCTTGTTCCTAGAGATACTAGAGTTCGGAGAATTTATCTTTGAAAACATTAAATTCATGCATGATGAGTTCCTTTATGATGAGAGTTCAAATTCCTACCACGGCCATATATTCATGCTTACTAGATTAGGAAGACACATCTATTTATATAGATCATATTGTAGGCATTGAGTGTAGTCTTTATAGGCATTGAGTGTGGTTATGCTTGTGGACCCATAAGGAATCACATGCGCTTAAAGTCAATACTATGTGCTCTCCATCCATTGATCTATGCTACTTCGTCCCGAAGCATGCACCCATTTTATAAATACTACATTCATTCTCGTGCTACTTCGTCCCTAGAAGTACCACCTACATATAGATCCATATCCACCATATATTGTGCTATCTCTACCCTGGAGATACGCACCTATGCTGCTCCTACCCTGGGAGTACGCATTCCCCCACATATTGTGCTGTCTCTACCCTAGATACGCACTTATGCTGCTCCTACCCTGGGAGTACGCATCCATCCATTCTTCCACATATATATATATGCCACTCATTTTGTTCCATTCAGAAAATGTTCTACTCCTACACTGGGAGTGAACACTCAAAAATATTCATGGCCATCCTATCCTGGGAGTGAACATCTAGAGATAATCATCGTCGTTCCAATTGCCTACATAAAAGCTCCAAATCATTATCATTTCAAGTTATACACTCCCCCGTTGCTAAAGTTTTGTTTTCGTGAGGATTGGTTGCTATGTAAAAAAGAAAAAGAAAAAAAAGAAAAAAGAAAAAGAAAAAAAAAGAGAAAAAAAAAGAGAAAAGAGAGAGAGACCAAGTCCTTCCTTTCAAGAAGTTTCAAAGTTTCCGAATAAGGGAGTCATGTTATCCCCAAAGGAGCAAGTGTAGAAGTAGATGTTCACCAAGTGATCACCCCTCATAATCATTTTCTTATCATCATCATCTTATCATCCATCCCATTTCCTCATTCACATGCACATATGACTTTATTATTATTTTAGTTCCTATTGGATCCATGGTTTAACCGTGCAATATATGCAAGTGAGTTTGAGTGTCTCCCCACCTATGAGCTCCACATAAGCCTATTAGAAAGTAGGGTGAGAGAGAGAAGGCACTTTCCACTATGCCTTAGTTCCACAAATACCACATATTTTGAGAGAAGAGAGAAGGCATACACTACTCATGCCTTGGAGAGGATCCGAAATACCACAAATGAGAGATCTCGAAAGGTTCATACAAGGGACTCGAGTTTTTATTGAAAATCTTGCAAGAACTCCGAATAATAGTTGATCAAAGAGCGAGAAACATAGCGCTTGACTTGACCGTTCTGTCTTTCAACTGCTTAAGACCCAAGTGACGGTTACAAGCCCCATGGTGAAAGGTAATATGAGTGAGTTTTGAGTCAGAATAGTTCACTCTAATCCGAAGGAGAGTTCTTTTTTGAACGCATGTATACTTTTGAGGCGTGACAGCATTGTAGCAACTCCTGATCCATCACTGAGTTTATTTTTGCTCAGGGACGAGCAAAAGGTAAGCTTGGGGGAGTTGTTGACGGTCGATAAGTGTCAATTTTTACCATCAACTAGACATGAAAAAGGACCTAAACATAATTACCTTCTAGATATAGGGCTTACACTAATGGAATTCCACGAGTTTTGGTGAATGTTTGTTTCTCGGGTGTCACCGAAAATACCCAAGGAAGGCCCACATGTCGGGTTTACATAGAGATAATCGGGAACCGGTGAAAATTCCGCAACTGGAAGGTTCGAGAAGGCTCGGACCAAACGGGAGCCCGAACGGGCTTGGTGGGGAGTCGGCCGACTCCCTTCCTTGGTCGGCCGACTCACCAGGTCAACCAATCAGAATCAGCCTCGCGGATCCCTGTTCCACCGCCTTTGAGGATGAATAATAATCGTCCGTTTAGGTCGGTTTGATCCGAGGGCCGCGGTGCATCCTAGGGGGCTATATAAGCAGGGCCCCCGGCCCCCGGAGGAGGCAATCCCTTAAACCCTAATTCATTATCTCCCGCCGGGATCCGAGTTGTAGAGGCGTCCCTTGAATGGATGACTTCTCTTCTCTAGAGAATTAGAGCTAGACATTCCAATGTAGTAGATTAGATCTAGATGAGAGTTAGGGAGAGCGGAGCTCGCGCTCCGGTTCGAGAAGTCTTCGAGATTTGGTATGCCTTGTATCTACTCTTTGTAAGACTTATGCTTTAATATATTTATCCTCTCTATTTACTTTTATGCTTGTCTTGTGATTGTTAGTATAGTAGTTATGCTTTAGTATGGGATCTTCGCTCGCATCGAGTGCTCTAGTTATCTTAAGTAATTAGAGTAGTAATTGATAGTGTAGACATGGTGTCTAGACTAGAGGTTACCCGAGATTGCACCCAATCCCACGGATTGTTGTGGTAGCCCCAGATCGTGATGGTCCCGACGGCCGTCGTATTCCACCTCGTTCGGGTTGGTGTTTGTAGGACCGTAGTCGGACCTTCCTAGCCCCCTTCTCATCCATGTCCGTGGCTAGTGCTCCGATGTCCCAAAGTGCTATTGTATGATTGCTATATCTATCCATCCCCGTTATTATAGAACCGAGTAATAGAGAAGAATATAGGAACCTTGATCTCTCCCGTTGTCCTCTCACTCTAGCTAGCTACTCATTTATCATAGAATTCTCATGTGTGCTTTATTATTTATATTACCTTAGATATATATATCATTTACCCCTGCTTTAGTCTAGTTGGTTTACTAAGTTAGTAGATACATGATGGTGAGTTATCGATTCTTTAACCCTTGCTTCCCGTGGTAAAATATAAATAACGATACCTGGTTTACTTCCGGTAAAATGCTACAATGGTATGTTCTGTGCGCTTGCGGAATCCTTCATATTTTAGTTGCACTTAATTTATACCAACAGCGTGCGGGACCATTCAACGGTTCGCGCCGATTGATGAGGAATGCAGGATCCTCCGGGAGGAGAAAGCCAACATGTTGGCGTAGGCGCAGGTCTATGAGACCCGACTGGCTGACAAGGAGGCTACCCGGCTGGCGCTGGAGGAATAGGTGGCCGAGCTGGAGGATGGCCGACAAGGTATGTGGCCGTGTCCACGCAACCAAACTAAGCATGGTTGATTGCCATAGAAATATGATGATTTCTTCCTCTCGCATTAGGGCTGGAGGAGAAGGCTGCGGCCTTGAGCGGGAGAAAGCCGCTCTGGCCAAGCAGCTTGGAAACCGCCCAGAGCAGCCAAGGCCGACGCTGCCCGCCAGTTGCGGAGCCGATCGGTAAGTTGTGGAACTTAGATCAATTGTATGATTTGTCTCGCCATGTACCGGATCGAACAAAGGCATGTTAACCACTTTGTTTGTATTTAACGTAGATGCGGGATCGCCGTCTGACCCAGTTCCAATGTCTACGGGACACATGCACCTACCTTCAGAAGAAGGTGGACCGGATGACCGAGCACATCAAGGCGGTTCTCCGTGCCGTCTTCCCGGAGGAGGTGCAACCGGCGGACCCGGCTGGCGAGGCGACGCTCGTGGCGGATCGCGTGCAGGCCGTGGCCGGCGCTGCAGGACCTCGTCGCATGGGCGGGCACTTACGCGGTGTCCACGGCGTTGGCGGTGGTCCGTTCGAGGGTGGCGGCGGCAGATCCAGCCACCGTCGCGCTTGGAGTCGCCTCGGAACTCAGCGACGCTGCCGCCGAGGAGCTCCGAACCACATTCATCTCTGTCGCCGAGCAGCCGGTCAGCGACATGACTCTCATTGAAGATCCTGCAGAGGAGGAGGGTGGTCAGTAGGGCCCTTTGTTTTAAACATGTGTATTTAAAACTTGTATATAAGTGGTGCCGAGCACGGGTGCTCGAAACAAAACTTAAGGCCGTACTAAGATGCGAGATAAGTTAGGCATACTTAAGCGGGTGATAAGTATATTGCCATTTTTATAGTTTTCGTTAGGCATAACTTAGATGCGTAACGTTTAAAAATCGTGTCGACAAATAAGTTTTGCGCCCACTCTCGAAGCGATTAGCTCATCAAGGTGACAAAGGGACGCACTAGTGAACAACATGCAGACGGGATCACTAGGTACGATCCTATGTACCTATTAGAGGGTGCCCGCCGGATCTCCTAGTGCCGTGTAGCGCGGAGCCGTAGCACATCGACGAGGACCGAGACGCAGACCTTATCAAATCGTTCTCGCGGCGTAACGCAAAGTTTAGATGTGACTTATGCAGGGCGCATGTATGCAAGGTGGTGCGAATTTTCGATAAGAAATTGCAACGGATCGAAAAAAGAGACAACAAAAGAGGAAACTTTGTTAATAGAGGAAAAAGTACAAGATACATATCTTAATGGGTAAAAGCGTATGAGCATCTCTATGTGCCAAGAATTTGGCTCTTCGACTCCATCTAGTGTCTCCAACCGGTACGAAGTCGGGCGTGTTATAGCCTTAATTCTGTACGGTCCTTCCCACCTTGGTGATAGCTTGTGGAGGCCGGCCGTATTTTGAATACGGCGGAGCACGTGATCGCCGACCACGAACAATCGTCCTCGGACGTTGCGGTTGTAGTAGCGTCGTACCGTAGCTAAGTACTTCTTAGTCCGAGCACATGACTCAAGGACCTGCTCTTCCTTAGCGACTATGTCCACCTCTCGAGCTTCGTCGGAGGTGGCTTCATCGTGGTAGGCTACCATGGTGATTGGAAAGCGACCTCGGCTGGTATGACAGCCTCTGAGCCGTACTCCATAAAGTATGGTGAGACTCCCGTGTTGCGGCTGGTCTGAGTACGCAGTCCCCAAACCACTGCAGATAACTCTTTGAGCCATCGGCTAGGTTTGAGTTTGGTGTCAACCTGGAAGACTCGTTTTTTGAGTGCGTCGAGGATCATTCCGTTAGCACATTCAACTTGTCCGTTAGCTCTAGGATGAGCGATGGAGACGTACTTGACCTTGATCAGGCTATCATCGCAATAGTTGAAGAATGCATCACTTGTAAATTGCGAGCCTAGATCGGTGATGATGGTGTTCAGGACACCATATCTGTGGACGACCTCGTCGAGGAACTGGACTGCCTTCTCAGCTGTGGCTTTTTTGACTGGTTTGTATTCAATCCACTTGGAGAATTTGTCAATAAGCATGAAGACATTGGTGTGGCCACCAGGAGCTGGTTTGAAAGGGCCGATCATGTCCAGTCCCCAGCATGAGAAGGGCCAAGCAGCTGGGATTGTTTGTAAATCATGTGCTGGGACATGAATGCAGGCAAACATTTGGCGCTTTACGCACCATCGTACGTAATCTTCGGCGTCGAACGGCGTCGGCCGCAGAACCCCGCCCGGTAGGCTTTGCCGACCGGTGTCCGGACGCCGCATGGTTACCACAAGTACCTTCGTGGATGGCTTTAAGAAGCTCGATCCCCGCCTCCCGAGTGATACACTTCGGAAGATAATGGACTTGGGTGCCTTGCGCATCAACTCGCCATTGACCATAGCGTAGGCCTTGGCTCGCGGACCACCAATGTGGGCGCAAGTTTGTACTCCAGGACAAGGTGGTCATTCGGGTATTTGATAAAGGGCTCTCTCCAGTCTTCCTGAGGAGGCGTCGCCTGGTTGGCTGACTCTGTACCTTTATCATCTGCCTGCCGGCTGAGGAGACCATCGTTGTCCTCAACCTTGGCGTTACCGAGCAGTGTGGTCAGGTAGCTGACCACCGAAGTAGGTTCTAGTGTATGTTCTACCTGATCTGGGATTGAAGGTTTGATTAAGTCTTGAACAAAAACACCAGGGGGTAACTTGGCATGGGATGAGCCGAGCTTGGACAGCTCGTCAGCTCCTACGTTCTTTTCGCGGCGGACGTAGATGAATTCCAGTCCATAAAACTTGTTCTCAAGTTTGTGAATTTCGGCAACATAGGCGTCCATCTTTTCATGGACTGTATCTCAATCTTTGTTGACCTGCTTGACGACTAAAGCAGAGTCCCCATAGACCATGAGTCGCTTGATGCCAAGTTCAACGGCAATACAAAGGCCGTGTAAGGCCGCCGTGCTCGGCTACGTTGTTGGATGCTTTGAAGTGGATACGCAAAACCGCACTTTATCGTGTCCTTGGAAGGAGAGATAAAGTAGACACCACCAAGACCATCGATTTTTAGGGAGCCGTCAAAGTACATTGTCCAGTACTCGGCATTTGAATCGGCGAGGGGTAGGCTGATGTCCGTCCACTCCACGATGAAGTCGGGCAGTGCCTGGGACTTCACCGTCCGACCGGCGCGAAACTGGAGTGTGTACTCGGACAGTTCTAGTGCGTATTTCACAATCCGACCACTGGCGTCTCGGTTGTGGAGGATGTCGCCAAGTGGTACGTCGAATTACCGTGATTTTGAAAGCTTGAAAGTAGTGGAGCAGCTTGCGTTTGGTGATCGGGAGTGCATACAAGAGCTTTTGTACCTGGTTGTACCGCGCTTGGACTCGCCGAGCACTTCGCTTATGTAATATATGGGGCGCCTGGACTCCATAGATGTGTCCTTCCTCCTCACGCTCGACTACTAACACAAGTCTTGACCACATTGGTTGTTGCGGCTATGTATAGGAGCAACTCCTCGTCCCGCTTAGGGACCGTCGGGGAGTGAAGGAGAGGTGAGGTAGGCTTTGAGCCGTTTAAAAGCCCGGTCGGCCTCCTCGGTCCATTCAAACTTTTCTTTGGCTTTGAGCAATTTGAAAAAGGGGAGTCCTTTTTCACCCATCCGAGAGATGTATCTCGTCGTAGCGGCTAAGCACCCAGAGTTTTTGGATGTCCTTGACGCACCGGGGCGGCGTAATTTCGGGACGTCGGCTACTTTCTCGGATTTGGCTCGATACCCTCCCCGGCCGACCGGAGGCCGAGAAGGATACCGGATGGTACTCCAAAAACACACTTGTTTGGGTTGAGTTTCCATTGAAACTCGTTGAGTTTGTTGAATGTGCGCTCCGATTTGTGATCGGGCGTCCGTCGTTCTTGATTTTATCACCACGTCATCTACGTAGGCCTCAACAAGATCATCGGCGATCTCTTTCTCGAGGCAGACGGATAGCCCGTTGGTACGTAGCTCCGGCGTTTTTGAGACCAAATGCCATGGTCGTGTAACAAAAAGCACCGAAGGGGGTGATGAAAGTGGTTTTTTCTTGGTCCTCCTTTTTAAGGGCTATCTGGTGATACCCGGAGTAACAGTCAAGAAACGAGAGCAACTCGCAACCGGCGGTAGAGTCTACGACCTCGTTGATCCGAGGGAGATTGAATGCCTGCTTGGGGCAGTGTTTGTTGAGATCTGTATAATCAGTGCACATCCTCCACTCTTTATTCTTCTTTTGAACAAGCACCGGATTGCCTAACCAATCCGGGTGGTACACTTCTTTGATAAAGCCAGCGGCTAAAAGCTTGGCTACTTCTACTCTAATAAGCTCCTTGCGGTCACGGGCGAATCGGCGCATCTTCTGTCTGACTGGCTTAGCAGTAGTATTGACATCGAGGTAGTGCTCGGCCTTTTCCCTGGGAACACCAGGCATATCGGAGGGTTTCCATGCGAATATGCTGATGTTTTTCCGAAGGAATTGGATGAGCGCGTCTTCCTATTTAGGGTCAAGGTCGGTTCCGACTTTGGTGACTTTGGAAGGGTCCTCGTCGGAGAGGCGGACCGTCTTCACGCTCTTCACCTTGTTGGATGGGCACCGACCAGATCCAATAGGTTGCTCGAGCCCTGCGGGCGGAACGTCGTCGACGCCCAAGCTGGTGTGCTGCAAAGCGTGTTACAGGTCTTGGAATTCTGCCGTGGCGTAGGCGGCAGTCTCGCACTCTCGAGCCATGAAGACGTTGCCACGTAGGGAGAGTGTTCCCTGCTCGATGGGCATCTTCAACACCAAGTAGCCATAGTGGGGGACAGCCATGAACATGGCGATACCAGGGCGGCCCAAGATGGCGTGGTAGGTCCCTTCGAAGTCAGCCACTATGAAGGTGATGTGCTCGGTACGAAAGTGCTGCTTGGTCCCAAACTGCACGTCGAGGGTGATCTGCCCGAGCGGGTAAGAAGGCTTTCCGGGCATGATGCCCTAGAACGGTGTGTCGTACGGCTGTAATTGCTCCTGCGGTATGCCGAGTGCCTTGAAGGCTGGGTAGAATATGATGTTCAAAGCACTGCCGCCGTCGACCAGCACCTTCTCGAAGCGGATGTTGGCTATCACTGGATCGAGGACCAGTGGAAATCGTCCGGCATCCGAGATGCGTGCCCACATATCTCTGCGGCTGAAAGATATGGGCTGCTCGGACCACGCTGGAAGCTTGACATCGGCTACAAGGCCATCGGGTTCTTGCATCGCGATGATGGCGCGAGTCAACAACTTTTTGTCGCGGCTTGTTTCGAGTCCGACTTTCCCGCCAAAGATCACGGCGGTGAAGTTCCGCTCGGGTTCCTTGAACGTGTGGCGAGGGTTGACATCTTGTGTCTCGTCCTCTTCTTCTTCTTCCGGCTTGTCGGTGGGCTTGCTTTTGGCCTTGGGGTTGGGTCGAGGCCTCTTAGAAGTGGACTTGACGAGAGCGTCCATCAAAACTCGGCACTCGCCCATAGTGTGACCTTTGCCAGGATGCCGAGGACAGTCCTGGGCAAGGATTTTGTCGAGCACCTCATCCCCGACTGGCTTCTGCCCCTTAACCGTGTTGATGGCGTTGTCGTTGCGGTTTCGGTTGCGTTTGCCGCCGCCGTAGTTGTCCCGGCCACGCGCCCGAAGTTCGGTTCATTGTCGCGTGGACCGATCCACGTATGAAACGCGGTTGTTGCGGCGCTCCTCTTGTCGGCGCGGTGGTCGGTCGGCATCGCTTTCGTCGTCGGAATTGTTCCGACGGTAATTGCGATCCGACGGGCCATCGTCACCCTGCTCGTGCCGTCGTCCGGGGAGCGTGTAATCGTGCGCGATGGCGAGTAACTCCTCCATGGTTTTTGGCTATCTGAGGAGGAGAGCCTTTTGGAGGTCTCGGCCACGTGGTTGGACCAGGCCATCGATGAAAGCTTCGACAGCTGCCTCCTGAGAGATGTCTGGTACGCGATTCCACTGGTCCGAGAAGCGCCGAATGTACTACCGTAAGGACTCCTTTGGACGAAGGCGAACCTGCTTTAGGGCATACTTGGTCCCTGGTTGGACACAAGTAGACTTGAAGTGGTCGACGAAGACTTGGCGGAGTTGCGCCAAGCTGTGGATGGAACCGGGTTGTGGCCGGAGCAGCCAGGTGGTGACTGTATTGTTGAGCACAATGGGGAGGTAGTTTGCCATGACGTACTCGTCGCCTCCTGCTACTCGGACGGCCACCTCGTAGAGCATGATCCAGTGGGCTGGATCTGCTTTGCCATCGTACGCCCGGATCTCCGAGGTACGGAAATTTTTAGGCCATATGACTGCCTTGAGCTCCTCGGAGAAGGGTGGGATGCCGCCAATGTTCCGGTGTGCTCGGAGGCGCTCATCTATCCATTCTCGGAGGTCCTGACGCTCAGGTTGGATTACTTTGTCGTCTTGTCGGCCCTGGTTGCCTCGCTGGCGATTAGGGCGTCGTCGACTGTTCTGAGGACGTGCACGTCGTGGAGCACTGCCGGGCTGCTCGACACGGTCGTCGTAGTCCCCTGTGTCTCCATAGGCATATCTGCCGTTGTGGGACGAATTATCCCCTCCACTCTCAACTCGCTGCTCACGTCGATTCCGGTTCTGCCGAGAACGGCGGGATCGGTAAGAGCTGGCCATGGAGCCCATGGAACGAAGATCGTTAACTTTGTCCTCGGCCGCCATGAGGAATTCCTGGATCTCGTTGAGTCTAGGGGTCTCGGGGGGAAGCTGCTTCAATTTCTCCATTGCCACGGCAATGTTTGCCGTGGGGGTCTCATGGACCACTGGGACGCCAGCACCGTCGAACTCGGGGTTGAGGTTGCGACGCCAGGGTCGGTGCCGTGGTCCGGCACCAGCATTGGGACGGCCCTCCTCGGCAATGCGTCGTCGGGCGCGATCGTTGTTACGACCTTCCCTTGCCTGCCGCTGGGCGTCCGTCTCGTTTGGAGCCGGGGGCTCGTCATTGCTGACCATCAAAATCGTTGGTCCGAAGCTGGGCGGATACTTGGGAAATCCACGCGTTCTTGCCGGGGGTTTCCGTCCGGTGGTCGGGAGTGATCGCGTGTCCTCTCCGTGGTCGGATCGAGCTCCGTATCCATTGGATAGTCTTCGTCCGAGGAGAGGTATTCGATAATCGGAGAATACAACGCGAGCGATCGAAGACAGCTTGGGGAGTCCGGGTTGGCATCCCGAGACATCCCCAAGCTCTCGAATCTCCACCATCCCGATTATGTGAGCGGGGCTTCTCGGGATGGTATCCTTGATGAGAAGCGTGTCGAACTGTCGCTCGATGTCCCTTGCGTACGTCGACGCCGCGTTGTTCAATCCGAAGGACAGAACGGTTGGATCATGCAGTGGAGCACTTGGATCTGCCGCGAGTGGTTCGCTTGGCGGAGCACGACCTTCACGGTTTTGCTGAGCTGGTGCTCGGCGGTTTTGTCATGCTTCGATGAACTCGCTCAACCTAGGGAGAGGAGCGCGCTCTCTTGGCCGGATCTCGCCCAATATGCGTCATACGGTGGTCCCGGGCCGGGATCTAACCAACGGGGACTCCTAGCTGATCCGGGGGCAATAGATTGAGCAACAGCGGACGGTTGTTGCCGACGAGATTCGCCGCCGCGACGAGCGTAACTTCGCCGACGTGGTTGGACGGGTGTGAAATCGTAAAAGTCCGGCCCCTTGCGGATCAACTCTGCGTGGCTTCGGCCTAGCTTCGTGATCTCGGCCAATCCGCGGCCCTGCTAGTCAATGAGATCGATCAGATCTGAGTTGTCGATCGGCTTTCTTTTGTAGCAAGATAGCTGATCGACAAGTGCTCGGGGATCTGTCGTATCCGCTGTTGCCAAGGGCAAGGGGGAATCATGCGCGGTGGATACTGCGACCGGCGGCGAGGCGTTTGGCGCTGTGGCCTGGCTAGCGGATGGTGCTGGGACCATCTGCATGGTGGGCGGTGCTGAGACCGTATGCCCTGCAGGCAGTGCTGAGACCGGCTCGGATGCTCCCGTGGAGGTGAGGGGCGCCATCATCTTGGTGGTCCAGGTGACCGATCCGAAGGTGAAGGCGTCACTGGCCTCGAGATCCATGGAAGCGGGGAAGGAAACCATCTGGATCGCCTTGAGATCAAAAACTCCAGCCCCTACCTGGCGCGCCGCTGTCGATTACGGATAACCGGCAGTCCACCATGGGGTATCCCACGGCGGTGAGTTTTGGTAAGGGCGTGTTACGATCTGCGATCTGGATGTTCGAGAAACAAGACAAACCAAGGACAACCAGGTTTACCCAGGTTCAGGCCGCTCGGAAGCGTAATACCCTACGTCCTGCTTCTCGTGTTATGTTGTATGATCAAGTGTCGGGTTACAATGAAGCGCTAAGCTCTCTAGGTTAGGATGCCAGAGAATCGCCTCCTTCTAGGGGGGTCCTTGGCCGCTTTATATAGCCGAGCAGCCAAGGGTACACGTGAGGTGGTTGGTTACATCAAGTCGTGCCCTAAGAGGACTCTATCTGACCTAACCGACTAAGTCTACTTGCGGGACAAGCATCCTTGTGCGCGATCCACCTCCTGGTCGGTTGCGGACCACATCCTTGTCTTGAAGTCCGGCCCACCAGCCTGGTCGGTAATGGGCCGGGTCTTTGTCTGGTCTGGGCCGTCTTGCCGAGCAGCCCTGGAACTGTCTATGGTGGTATACCGGATTTATACCCCCCACACTGTCCGCTTGCAGAGTCACCCTTGGTCAGTCTTACGTCGTCACTAGGATCTAGCTTTGCTTATCATTCTTAGGCTGTTGCCGGAGGAGGAATTGTGACACCCTCTCTCTGGTAGTAGTTCGGGTTTGCAGTAGGCATAGCTACCAGACGCCAGTCATATTTATCCTTACTCTAGTCGATGTGCGTTAAGAAGTGTCAACAAGCATTTCTGGCGCCGTTGCCGGGGAACTAGATTATTTGCCTATCTCTAGTGATTGCGCTAAGATTTGCCAACAATGATGTGGTGGGAACCACCACCAGGGGACAGCGACATGCGGCGGAAAAATGCCCAATGTCCGCCAAGATCCCAAGGAGAAGAAGAAGCTGACCACCCTTGGCACCGGAGGTAAGTTGGACCTCAGTGGTGGAGGTGGCAGCGAGGGCGGCAGCAAGAGAGCCGCCCCAGAAAGTCCCGGGTCCTCGGACTCCGAGGACTTTACTACCCTGGTCGACCACCGGCACAAGCACCAAGCCCGGGTTGGCGACGAGGGTGGTTCCTCAAAGCCACCCTAGGCGAAGCCTCGGAGGTTGCCAAGGAGGGCCATGCCGACCACCGCCATGCTGGGATCGACTCCCACCGTCACGCCGGAGACGCCGGCGCCGTGTGCGACTGCCAAGCAGGGGGCTGGGCAGTCCTCGGGTGGGCAGCAGGTCTCGCCCAGTCCAGTCCCCAGGCCCGTCAGGGGAGCAGGGACTGGAGGGGGTGCCCCACGGAGTGGAGGCGGTCCGTAGTTCAAGGGCGGCTTTCGCTGGTAAGGTTTTTCATGCCCCTGCATTAGTTGGTTGCTGTTCACAAAATATGGACATGATTGAATCAAATGTGTTCGTTTGTGTGGTACGGGCACAGGGCCAGCCCAGAGCTCTACGGGCCCGGCGGCCACACCCCCAGCTCCAGCAGCGACGTCGGGCGTAGAGCTGGGTTTTGGAGAAGCGGATGCCACCAGCGTCGCCCCTCAAGTTGTAGAGATGTCGGGGGGCAAACAGGTGGAGAGGCGGGTCATTCCGGCTCCACGGCCGAAGTTGCCTCATCGTGCTCCATAGCTGGTGAGTCCGGGTGCTCCACCACCGCTCGAGGAGCTGGAGGAAATCCTTCGGGAGCCTCGGGCGCCCCACGCCGACCTCCCCACATAGCGTGTCCTCATCATGAGGAAGGAGGGTGATGGTGATTACACCACGTATGAGGAGATCCCCAATGACGCGCTGGAGGAGGGTATCACAGACGCCTGGAAGTGCTGACCAACCGAATCAAGGTATGTAACTGAGTGTATGATTGTAAATTGCTGTCGACAACTATGTATTGATCTTGTTATGTACAGTCCCTGCAATCCACCAGCTCCCAACGTGGCCAGACCATTAAAAAGTTCACGTCCGTTGATGAGGAATGCAAGATCCTCTGGGAGGAGAAGGCCAAAATGCAGTCCCAAGCCCAGGTCTACCAGGTCCGACTGGCCAAGCAGGAGGAGGAGATTGTGACCTTACGGCGGCAGGTGGACGAGATGGGGGTCGGCAAGCAGGGTAAGTTACCGACCACTTCCAATTGCATAGCCGTGCTGTAGGCAAGAGATTAACATGTATGCACTGCCATTTGTTCAGGGCTGGAAAGCCAGGTTGCTGTGTTGATGCAGGAGAAGACTGCCCTGACTGAGCAGTTGGATGTTGCACACAAGCAGGCTGAGGTGGACAGCGTGCAAATTGCCGCACTGACCGATGAGTTGTGGCAGTTGTAAATTTTGCCGATTATCTGCTTTATACTGGCAGACTAGTATGAGCTAACCACCATGTGTTTGCCACATGTAGAGATGAGGGACCAGCGTGTTGCCCAGTTCCAGATGCTGGAGAACATCTTCTCCACACTCCAGGGGAAGATCGGTGCGATGACCGAGCACATCAAGCCAGTGCTAAGGGTCATCTTCCCTGAAGAGCTACATCCGGCAGACCCGGTGGGCAGTGCTATTGTGGTGCCCGACCAGTGCCGGAGGCTGTGGCCTACTCTGCAGGACTTCATCTTCCGGGCTAGTAGCTACGCAGTATCGACGGCTCTGGCTATGGTCTGCTCACGTTTCAAGGAAGTGGTTCCCACCATTGTTGCCCTCGGGATTGCGCCGGAGCTAGACGACGCTGCCGCCGAAGAACTCCGGTCCTCCTCTGCTCCAGCCGCTGCTGCCCTCGTTGGTGACATGATCCTGATTGAAGATCCTGCAGCGGGCACGGGGTGTAAGTAGTAGGGCCCCTATTTTAAACATGATTATTTAAAACTGTGTGTAAGTAGTGCCGAGCACGGGGTGTTCAAGACAAAACTTTAAGACCGGTTTAAGATGCAGACTGAATAGGCATGCTTAAGCGGGTGAAAAGCATTTTGCCATTTTAATTATGTTTTAAAATTATGCATAACTCGGTGCATAACGATAGTTTTTAGAAGAGTATGTTGACAAATAAGTTTTGCTCCAACTCTTGAAGAGATTAGCTCTGTCCAGATGACAAAGGGACGCACTAGTGAATAGCGTGAGACGCCAGGATCACTAGGTACGATCCAAAGTACCTTTTAGAGGGTAACTGCTAGATCTCCTAGTGCCATGGAGCGCGGAGCTGTAGCACATCGACAGAGGACCGAGACATAGTACCTTATCAAATCATTCTCGGTGAGTAAGGCGCAAAGTTTAGATGTGGCTTATGCAGGGCGCATGTATGCAAGGATGTGCAAGATTCATTAAAAAGAAACTACAACTGGAAAGGAGAGAGACAAAAAGAACTTTGTTAATAGAGAAATAATACAAGGATGAGATACATATCTTTGGAATCTATGGGTAAAAACGTATAAGCATCTCTATGTGCCATGAATTTGGCTCTTCAACACCAGCTAATGTCTCCAACTGATAGGATGTTGGGCGTGTGACGGCCTTGACCCTGAACGGTCATTTCCACCTTGGTGATAGTTTGTGGAGGCCATCCGTCTTATGGATCCGACGGAGCACTAGATCACTGATCATGAACAAACATCCTCGGACGTTGCAGTTATAGTAGCAGTGTACCGTGGCTAAGTATTTCTTGGTCCGAGCACAAGTGTCCAGGACCTGTTCTTCCTTAGCTATGATGTCGACCTCTTTGGCTGAGTAAGAGACTGCCTTGTCATGGTAAGACAGCCTCTGATCCATAAACCATGAAGTATGGTGAGACTCCTGTATTACGGCTAGGCTGGGTACAAAGTCCCCAGACCACCGCGGACAACTCCTTGAGCCACCGACCAGGTTTAAGTTTCCTGTCAACCTGGAAGACTCATTTCTTTAGTGCATCGAGGATCATCCCATTAGCACGCTCCACTTGTCTGTTGGCTCTCGGATAAGCAATGGATACGTACTTGACCTTAATGAGACTGACGTCACAAAAGTTGAAGAAGGCATCACTTGTGAATTGTGACCCAAGATCAGTGATTATGGTGTTCGGAACACCAAATCTGTGGATGACCTCATCTAAAAATTGGACTGCCTTCTCAGCTGTGTCCTGTTTTACTGCTTTGTACTCGATCCATTTGGAAAATTTATCGATGAGCACAAAGATAGATGTATGACCACCAGGTACCTTTTTGAAAGGGCTGATCATTTCCATTCCCCGACATGAGAAGGGCCAAGCAACTAGGATGGTTTGTAGGTCATGTGCTGGAACATGAATCTGCTTGGCGAACATCTGGCAATTTACACATCGTCGCACATAATCTTTAGCGTCAGTAACGGCTGTAGGCCTGTAGAACCTTGCCCGGTAGCCTTTGCCTACCAGTGTCCGAGATGCTACATGGTTGCCGCAAATACTAGAGTGGATGGCTTTGAGGAGCTTGATCCCTTTTGTCTGGGTGATGCACTTTTGGTATATAATAGATTTTGGTGCCTTGCGCATCAATTCGCCATTGACCATTGCGTAGGCCTTGGATCTGTGGACCAGTTGCTGGGCTGCAATTTTGTCCTCTGGAACAAGGTGATCATTTAGGTATTTGATGAAGGGCTCTCTCTCCAGTCTTCCTGGGGAAGCGTCGCCTGTTCGGCTGACTCCGTACCCTCATTATCTTCCGGCTGGCTGAGAGAACTGTCATCATCCTTGATATTAGCGTTACTGAGCAGCGCGGCCAAATAACTGACCACAGAATCAGGTTCTGGTGCCTGTTCGGCCCGATCAGGGATCGAAGGCTTTATTAGATCTTGGACAAAGACACCAGGGGGTAACTTGGCACGAGTTGAACCCAATTTGGACAGTTCGTCGGCTCCCACATTCTTTGTTCGCGGTACGTGAATGAATTCCAAGTCGTAGAACTTGTTTTCGAGTTTTCGTATTTCCACAACGTAGGCATCCATCTTTTCATGGATTGTGTCCCACTCCTTGTTGACCTGGTTGACAACTAAGGCGGAGTCCCTGTAGACCAGGAGCCGTTTGATGCCAAGCTCGACTGCAATACGAACGCCATGTAAGGCTGCTTCAAATTCGGCGACATTGTCAGATGCTTTGAAATGGATATGCAGGGACGTATTTGTTCGTGTCCTTTGAAGGAGAAATAAATATACGCCACTCCGGCACCATCAATCTTCAAGGAGCCATCGAAGTACATTTGCCAGTACTCGTCATTTGAATCTGCCAGGGGTAACCTGATGTCTGACCACTCCACGATGAAATCAGGCAAGGCCTGTGATTTTATCATTCTGCGACTGAGGAATTGCAGGGTGAATTCTGATAACTCCAGTGCATATTTCACAATCCGACCACTGGCATCCCTATTACGAAGGATATCACCGAGAGGTACACCGGAGACCACTGTGATTTTGAAGGCTTGGAAGTAATGGAGTAGTTTGCGCTTAGTGATCAGGAGTGCATACAAGAGTTTATGTACTTGGTTGTACCGCTGTTTGGACTCGATGAGCACTTTGCTAATGTAATATATGGGGCGTTGGACCCCGTAGACATGTCCCTCTTCCTCTCGCTCGACTATTAGTACAGTGCTGACCACGTTGGTCGTCGCAGCTATGTATAGGAGCAACTCCTCGTCCTGCTTTGGGACTGTTAGGAGTGAGGGGGACATGAGGTAGGCTTTGAGCTGCTTGAATGCCTGATCCGCCTCCTCTGTCCACTCGAATTTGTCCTTGGCTTTAAGCAATTTGAAAAAGGGAAGGCCTTTTTGCCCATACATGAGATGTATTGGCTCAAGGCAGCCATACACCCCGTGAGTTTTTGGATATCTTTGACACACCAAGGTGGTCGTAGATTTAAGACATCAGCCACTTTTTCTGGGTTTGGCTTGATGCCCTCCTGGCCGACCAGGTGGCCGAGCAGGATCCCAGAAGGGACTCCAAAGACACACTTGTTGGGGTTAAGTTTCCATTGGAACCCATTGAGTTTGTCGAAAGTGCGCTGAAGATTTGTGATCAAGGTATCTGCCTGCCTTGATTTGATTACCACGTCATCTACATAGGCCTCGACGAGATCGTTGGCGATTTCTTTTTTGAGGCAGGACTGAATAGCCCATTGGTAGGTAGCTCCAGCATTTTTGAGAACAAATGTCATGGTCGTGTAACAAAAAGCTCCAAGGGGGTAATGAAAGTGGTTTTTTCTTGATACTCCTTTTTGAGAGCTATTTGATGATAGCCGGAGTAGCAATCAAGAAATGAGAGCAACTCGCAACCCACGGTAGAATCTATGACCTCATCGATGCGAGGGAGATTAAAGGCCTGCTTGGGGCAGTGTTTGTTGAGATCTGTATAATCAACGCACATCCTTCATTCTTTATTCTTCTTTTGAACAAGAACTGGATTGGCTAACCAATCCGGGTGATACACTTCTCTAATGAAACCTGCTGCTAAGAGCTTGGCTACTTCTAATCTAATTAACTCCTTGCGATCGCTGGCAAACCGGCGCATCTTCTCGCTTGACCGGTCCGGGCAAATGTCTTGACGTCAAGGTAGTGCTCGGCCTTTCCCTAGGAACACCAGGCATGTCGGAGGGTTTCCATGCGAATATGTTGATGTTGTCCGGAAGGAACTGGATGAGCACGTCTTCCTATTTGGGATGTAGGTCAGCTCTGATCTTCATGACCTTGGACGGGTCGTCGTCGGAAAGCCGAACTGACTTGCTCTGCTTGACTTTGTTGGATGGGCGCCGACCAGAGCCAATAGGTACTTCGAGCTCAGCTGGTGGCGCGTCTTCGACGTCCAAACTGGTGTGTTTCAGGGCATGTGACAGGTCCTGAAACTCCGCCGCAGCGTAGGCTTGGGTCTCACACTCACGAGCCATGAACACATTGCCGCGTAGGGAAAGGGTTCCCTGTTCGGTCCATCTTCAAGACCAGGTAGCCATAATGGGGAACTGCCATGAACTTGGCGATACCTGGCCGACCCATGATGGCGTGGTACATTCCCTCGAAATCGGCTACAATGAAGGTGATGTGCTCGGTGCGGAAGTGCTGCTTGGTGCCGAACTGGACTTCTAGGGTGATCTACCCGAGCGGGTAGGAAGGCTTTCCGGACATGATACCCCTGAAAGGCGTGTCGTAAAGCTGCAGTTTTTCTGGTGCAATGCCCAGCTCCTTGAAAGCTGGATAGAACAAGATGTTCAGGGCACTGCCACCGTCGACGAGCACCTTCTCAAAACGAACATCATCGATCACCGGGTCAAGGACCAGTGGGAAGCGACTGGCATCCGGAATTCGTGCCCACATATCATTGCGGCTGAATGATATGGGCTGCTGGGACCAGGCTAGAATTTTGACATCAGCTACAAGGCCGTCGGGTTCTTGCATCGCGACAATGGCTCCTGTCAACAACTTTCTGTTGCGGCTGTTTTCTAACCCGACCTTGCCACCGAAGATCACAACAGTGACATTTTTTGTAGGGTGTCCGAAGGCGTGACGCAGGTTGGCCTCTTCTGGTTCTTCTTCGTCTTCCTGCTAGTCAGCGACTTTGAATTTAGCCTTGGGGTTGGGCTGAGGCCTTTTGTTTGTAGTGGACTTGACAAGCGCGTCTGTCAAGACTCAGCATTCACCCATGGTATGGCCTTTGCCAGGATGTCAGGGACAGTCCTGGGCAAGGATCTTCTTCGAGACTTCATCGCTGGCCGGCTTCTTCCCTTTGACTGCATTGACAGTATCGTCGTTGCGGTTACGGTTGCGTTTGCCACCATCGTAGTTGTCTTGCCCATGGCGTTTGAAGTTGCGTTCTCTGTCTCGTGGGCCAGGTCCGCGATTGAAGCGCTGGTTGTTGTGGCGCTCGGATTGCCAACGTGGTGGTCGGTCGGCGTCGCTTTCGTCGTCAAAATCATCATCTCAACGGTAGTTGCGATGTGAGGGACCGTCTCTGCCTTGGTTTAGTCCGTCATCCACGAGCGCGTAGTCGTGCGCGATGCTGAGGAGGTCCTCCATAGTCTTCGGCTGCCTGAGGAAAAGATCCTTCTGGAGGTCATGGCCGCGTGGTTGGACCAGGCCATTGATGAATGCTTCAATAGCAGTTTCCGAAGAGATCTCCGTTATGCGGTTCCAGGCGTCCGAGAAACATCGAATGTATTGACGTAGGGACTCCCTCGGGCGGAGGCGGATTTGCTTTAGGGCATACTTGGTCCCGGGCTAGATGCAGGCCGACTTAAAGTGGTTGATGAATATCTGGCGAAACTGTCCCTAGCTGTGGATGGATCCAGCTCTCTGTCGGAGTAGCCACGAGGTGACTATGTTGCCGAGCACTACTGGAAGGTAATTCACCATGACGTACTCGTCACCTCCAGCTGCTCAGACGGCAACCTCGTAAAGCATGATTCAGTGCTCGAGATCTGCTTTGCCGTCGTAAGTCTTGATCTCCGAGGTACGGAAATTTATAGGCCATATGACAACTTTAGATCCTCAGAGAAAGGTGGGATGCCGCCATGATTCCTATGGGCTCGGAGGCGCTCGTCGATGTGTTCTTGACGGTCCCAACATTTGGGCTGGATTACTTCGTCATCCCATCGACCCTGGGGGTTTCCGCACTGGCGGTTGGGGCGGCAACGGTTATTGGGCGTGCGCTCGTGTCTCAGAGCATTGTCATGACACTCGACGAGATTGTCGTAGTGCTCGTAATCTTCGCCGTCTTCGGGGGCGTACCACCCATTATTAGAAGAGTTGTCACCTCCGCTTTCGAGAAGCGGGTCTCGCCGATCTCGGTTTCGTCGAGGACGATGAGATCGGTAAGAGCTTGCCACAAAACCCATGGAATGGAGTTCATTTACTTGGTCTTCAGCTGCGGCCAAGAACCCTTGGATCTCATCGATTCCAGGTGTGTTGGGTGGTAGCTGCTTCAACTTTTCCATAGCTACCGCGATGTTGGCTGTGGGTGTCTCATGGACAGGTGCGTTACCGGCTCTGTCAAATTCGTGGCCCAGGTTGCGACACTAGGGTCGACGTCGCGGACCAGTGCCCCCATCATTGGGACGTGGATCTGCTCGGGCTTGTTCGGTGGCACGTCGGCGATCGCGATCTGCATTGCGACCCTTCCTTGCTTGCCTCTGCTCCTCCGTCTCGTTGGGCGTGGGAGGCTCATCGTCGCTGACCATGAAGACCATTGCCCCAAAACCTGGAGGAT
The DNA here is from genome assembly GCA_018135685.1 of Themeda triandra. Taxonomy (NCBI): domain Eukaryota; kingdom Viridiplantae; phylum Streptophyta; class Magnoliopsida; order Poales; family Poaceae; genus Themeda; species Themeda triandra. The sequence goes on along the minus strand of JAENPR010000246.1, from coordinate 282,719 downwards.
ACTTCGGGAAATCCAGCATGGTGCTATGTGTTTCCCACTTGTGCTCAGAGGTTGTTGGAGCAGCTTCACTGGTAGGATCTTGGCCTCTGTCTTTGAGACAGTCGTCATCTGAGGAGAGGTGGTCGGTATACCCAAATGAGTTCGACGACGAGTACTCCAGCTGTGCGAGCAGATCTGAAACGGTTGGAGTAACCGGATCAGTGTCTTGGGACATAATGTCTAGCTGTCGGATTTCCACCATCCCGATCATGTGTGCAGGATTCCTTGGGATGGTGTCCTCGACTAGGAGTGCATCATAGTGTTGCTGGATGCTCCTGTCGTAAGATGCGGTCACGTTGTCTAATCCGAAGAAAAAGACTATCTGGTCATCGTGCGGCGGAGCAGATGGATCTGCTATCGTCGATTTGTCTGGCAGGGTTCGGCCTTCCCGGCGCTGCTGCTGATGGGGAGGTCAGTGCTGTCGCCGTGCGTCGATAAATTCGTCCAACCTCGAGGGAGGGGGAACATGTGTCCTACACGAGATCGAAGCATAATGGGGTTGTTGGTGATCACACTCGGATGCTCCGCGTTGCCGAGAGATGCGAACGGGCCGTCCTCGGGCGACGTTGGATGCGTCCCCTGTTGGATTCCCGATTGGAGCCTGATGACGGCTCTGGTTGGGATCTAACCAATGAGAACCACTGATCGGGCCAGCAACCCTGCGAGAAGTGGTTGAACGAACGACAGGCCGATGAGTGGCTGTGAGATCTAGATCATCGCGATGGACCTGACGTGCGTGATTCCGCCGACGTGGTCGGACGGGAGTAAAGTCAGAAAAATCTGGTCCTCGGCGAAGTTGTTCCTGCATGGCTTCAACCAGATCCATGATCTCGACTAGCCCGCGGCCTTGTTGATTGATGAGCTCGATCAGATCTGAGTTGTCGATCGGCCTCCTTTGATAGCGAGGTAATCGATCTTGGGGCGCTATAAGGGCCGTTGTTCCTGCTGCTGCCGGTGGCAGTGAGGAGTCCTGCGCGGCTGGTGCTGGGATCGGCGGCAGAGTCGACGGTGATGCGTTTGCTTGAACAGCAGGCGGCGCTGGGGCCGGATGAGTCGCGGACGGTGCTGGGACCATTTGCGCGGTGGGCGGTATTGGGACCGTCTGCCCTGTGGGTGGTGCTGGCACCGGCCCGGCTGCTCCCGTGAAAGCGAGGGACGTGGACACGTCGGTGGTCTAGGTGACCGATCCGAAGGTGAAGGTGCAACCGGCCTCGAGATTCATGGAAGCAGGGCAGGAAACCATCTGGGTCGCCTTGAGATCAAAAACGCCACCCCCTACCTGGTGCGCCATTGTCGATTATGGCTAACCGGCAGTCTACCACAGGATGCCCCACGGTAGTAGAACTTCGGCAAGGGCACGTTAAGATCCGCGATCTGGACGTTCGAGAAACAAGACAAACCAAGGAGACGATGGTTTACCTAGGTTCAAGCCGCTCCGAAGTGTAATACCCTACGTCCTGCTTCTCATGTTATGATGTATGATCAAGTACCTGAGTACAATGAGGTGCTAAGCTCTCTAGATCTAGGATGCTAGAGAATAGCTAGATGCGTTCTAGGGGGATCCTTGGCCGCTTTATATAGCTGAGCAGCCAAGGGTACATGTAGAGAGGTCGGTTACATTACGTCATGTCCTAGGAGGACTATGTCTAACCTAACTGACTAAGTCTACTTGCAGGCTAAGTATCCTTGTGCGCGATCCACCTCCTAGTCGGTTACGGACCACGGCTTCGTCTTGTCATCCAGCCCACCAGCCTGGTCGATAATGGGCCGGACTCCATCTGGTCCGGGCCGTCTTGCCGAGCAGCCTTGGGACTGTCTATGCGGGTATATGGGGTTTTATACCCCCACAGGCACGGCTGGCACAAACCCGCTGGCAAGGCCACGCCCACCTTTACCCCTGCAAGTTCGTGAGGCTGCTCCATCGATAGGGACGACTCCCCTTCTCTTCTTCTCCTAATGCGGTGAGATCCAGCCACGAGCGCCGCCGTTGGCCTGAAAAGCTCGAGCTCTAGTTCCAGGCCCCAGGAGCACAGCCACTTGCCATGATGGTTGGATGCGAAGCCTGGCTGCTGCCCTAATCCTCGCCATGTCATCGCAAAACTTGCGAGCTCCGGCCGCCGTGACCGGACGCGAGGTCCGGCGAGGCCGTGTTCACCACTGGCGAGGTTGCGCCCTCCACTGGCGAGGCCACGCACGCCCGCTCACTGCTGTTGCCACCTTCCATCTCGCCCTGCCACACGGTGGAGGAGAGGAAACAGAGAGGTAAGTGTGGCGGGTTTCAGAGGCAAAGCATTATTCACATTATGTTTCCTCTATTGTCCCGTGTTTCTATTTTCCTTAGTTTCAGAGGGGATTTCCATTCGGGTTGCTAAAGCTTAGAATGTCCGTAAGCTCGGCGACCAGGAGCACGTCAGGATCGGGGTCGTCTCGTAGTACCACATCCGGGTTAATGACCTAAACCGGGGCACCCAGCGCTCAATTTGCAATGAACAGAACCCTGGAGGGTACGAACGTGGTCCTTGGTGCCGAGGCGGAAGCCAAAGAACCTATCTGGTCCATGCCCCCGTGTAATGGTTTCGGGGTGGACATGCGTGATCTGCCGTTTGAAAATCAGCGAAGCCAAGCTGGATCGGTTCCAGTAGACGGGGCTACTCAGCGCCGAAGAGCATCGATTGAGCCGAGTTCCCGGGGAGGAGATGACTCCAGATCTATGACCCTATGAGGCAGTTGTCTTTCAGGACTTTTTTTACCGCCAGGCTTCGGTTCCCCATTGAGTCTTTGGTTGGGTCCGTTCTGGAGCGCTATCGACTGCAGATTCACCATCTGACTCCCAATGCAATCACCCGCCTTAGTACCTATGCAATGGCGCTGATGATGATGGGATCCGGTCTAAGCATGGCTAACTTTGTCCAGATGCATGACGCGCACTTCCATTCTAAGATTGACAGGTTCGGCAGGATGCGAGACATTAGGGCCGAATATGGCTCTTACAACTTTGTCTCGGCCGGGCCAAGTTGGATCCTGTTTGGTTCCAGCTTTTAAAAACAAGTGGGATGACTGGACCAAATATTGGTTTTATACCGAGGTGGCGATAGATGACGAGGTGGAAGTTGCAATGCAGCAAGGGCTCCCTAAAGCTAACGCCTTGGTTTCCCTTATGACTAAGATGATCGAAGAAAACCACCCTCCCCGCATGATGTTTGGACCCGCCGATACTGTAGCCACCGAAGCTTACGCTCTCATTGCCAGCCGGCAAACTAGCCATGATATCGTTGAGGACACTAGTACAGAAATGCTCATCTGTAATCGCACCTGTTTTTACAGAGGCGGCTCACCTAGAACGCCACTACTAAATTCACGAGGTCACACTGTAGCTTCACGACCGTCCCTGAATATCCTTCAGCAGAAGCGGTTAAGTTAAGCCACCCGTCTCTGAAACGAGTCCATTGTTAAAGTCGGTTCTGTTATGCGGGCCGCCTCTGAAGAACAATTTTCAAGGGCGGTGCTTTTATATCAACCGATCCTATAGATTGCAGTGTCTAGATGCGGTTCTGTTATGCGGGCCGGCTGTGAAGAAGTTTTTTCAAATGCGGTTCTTAATCCATCCGCCTCTAACAACCGATGTGTGTGGTACACATGCCCCTGAATATATAAGTTCTTGCAGAAAAAAAAATTCAAATAAAGTGCTTTGAGTTTTAAATTCATATGAGCACGAATTAATCAATCACTTATCAACAAATTTCTCGTGTTTTAAATCTAAAGTGCCTCTGCAAATCTAGCAAAAAATATGGTATAAAATAAACCTTATCCATTCATATAGCAGTGGACAAAAAATAGGATAGATGATTGTGTAAGTAAATCGCCCTGTTAGTGAAATGTGCCCTGTAGCCAATGGATGAGGGCTCACAACACAGCCAATGCAGTGCAGTGCACCCTCATTCACTGAGCAAGGGGCAGATTCACTAGCAAGCCAATTTATTTGCACATTCATGTGTCCTATTTTTGCCATATGCCCTTGGCCTGGCTTTTTAAGATGGTTGAACTATTCTCAAACTTCCAATATGGTACTAAACTTTGCCCCAGCCAATTAAAGGAGTTGTGGCTTCTTGCGTAGCCCAAATTGGCCCAATGGGGCCAGGTCTCACATTTGCTTGTTGGATCGACTCCCCATGGCTCAATCGAGATGCGGTGTCCTCCGCGTGCACCGGTGATGGGCTGCGGCGGCCTCTAGCATGGAGCTCGAGTGGCGGCGTCCTCGCTCACTAAGCTCGGGCGGTGGCGTCCTCTCGCGTGGAGCTTTGGCAGCGTCGTCCTCACTGGCGGAGCTCGGGTGCCGGCGTCCGTCTCGCGCGTGGTGGTCGGGAACACCAGCGCGGCGTCACCCTCTTTATCTGTGCGGCAATTTGACCGAAGGAGAGAGGATGGAGGAAGCTGCTGCAACGATGGAGAGAGAATTTAATAATTTTTTATTCCACAATGTTTTAGCTACCCATAAGAGAATATTACTTTATGGACACATTGTGGTTGTTCTTATACTGCTTTCATATAGGAGTACTAGTCTGTGAGTAAATGTAGCGTGGGAGCCAACGAGATTGCTAGCTGTGAGAAAATGTTTGCATGCAGCGTAGGAGCCAACGAGACGAGCGACCTAGCACTAAATGTTTGCATGCGTGCATGAACAGCCGCCGAGGCCGCCGCTCTGTATTCCTAGACATGAAAGAAAAGTAGTTGCGCCCACTGTACCTGGACCGAGGAAGTACTCAATTGGCGTCCCATAACTTTATCTTGTGGCTAGCTCATTGACCAAGACTAGCAGCATGGTTATCATAATGAGGATGCCTTCGTCCAACTAATACTGTCAGATTCACATGACGTTTCAGAATCTCAAGCATTGGATGCCACCAAAGATGAGGAATCTTACATTATAATGCCTAAATTCGCGTTTCCACAAAAACAAATTCATCAATTCTCTTGTTGCGCGGCAACTCTCGTTCCATTCCCAATCCCCTAGAACTACTGAACCAGGCCGAACCCTAGGCGTGCGGCGCAGCGGGTGGCAGGGGCGCAACGCAACCGCGTAGGGCACTAGCTGCAGGCCGCTACCACACAATGGGGCGACAGGCGACAGCTGACGGATCTTGATGTAACTCTAGTCTTTCCAATCCCAAATCCTTATTCTTTGGAATAGCAATTTATCCCCATTCCCCTAAATTACTTAGTATAGTCTCTTGATTTAATCTCAAGTATGAGGAGAAAAAGAGTAACACCATGGATTTGAGAAGTTTCATGCCACAGTCTGCTGCAAAAAAGTAATCACGTGAGGTTTAGCAAGAGGCAGAAAGGGTTATTACCGCCACTGATAACTTAGGGCATTGACAGTGCAGACTCTACCATAGAGTCCAAGACTATTTATTACCGTCAAATTTATTGTGTTTTATTGATGTGGCAGTATATTTATTGAAGAGAGAGGCAGAAAAAACAAGACTCCTAGTCTTATTTAGACTCAAGTCCACAATCTTCGAGGTAAATATACCGTCACATCAATAAAATACAATAAATAGGAGGGTAATAAAAAGTTTTGGACTCTATGATAGAGTTTTGCATTGGGACTGCCCTTATGGTTAGCACATTGACCAAGACTAGTAACATGGTTATCATAATGAGAATGCCTTCGTCCAATTAATACTGTCGGATTCACGTGACGTTTCAGAATCCCAAGCACTGGGTGCCACCAAAGATGAGGAATCTTACAGTATAATGCCAAATTCGCGTTTCCACAAAAACAAATTCCTCAATTCTCCTGTCTCGCGGCAATTCTCGTTCAATTCCCCGTCCCCTAGAACTATTGAACCAGGCCGAACCCTAGGCGTGCGGCGGCAGCGGGCGGTAGGGGCGCAACGCAACCGCGCAGGGCACTGGCTGCAAGCCGCTACGACGCAAAATGGGGCAACGGGCATCCAGGCGATGGCTGATGGATCTCGATGTAAATCTAGTCTTTCCAATCCCAAATCCCTATTCTTTGGAATAGCAATTTATCCCCATTCCCCTAAATTACTTAGTATAGTCTCTTGATTTAATTTAGGTCTAAAGTATGAGGAGAAAAAAGAGTAACACCAAGGATTTGAGAAGTTTCATGCAGCAGTCTGCTGCAAAAAAGTAATCACGTGAGGTTTAGCAAGAGGCAGAGAGGACTATTCCCTCTATTGATGAATATGCAGTTGGTTGTAAGTTTTATTGCCATTTGGTTATCATTGTCATTTCTATATGTTGCCACTATGCTATATTGAACTATTGGTTGTAAAAAAAATTGAATAACCACTCCTCAAATCCTGCGCTTGCCACTGATAACTTATGGTTAGCACATTGACCAAGACTAGTAACATGGTTATCATAATGAGAATGCGTTTGTCCAACTAATACTGTCGGATTCACATGATGTTTTAGAATCCCAAGCATTGGATGCCACCAAAGATGAGGAATCTTACCGTATAATGCCCAAATTCGCGTTTCAAAAAAAATCCTCAATTTCCAGTCTCACGACAATTCTCGTTCAATTCCCCATCCCCCAGAACCACTGAACCAGGCCAAACACTAGGCGTGCGGCGGCGGCGGCGGGTGGCCGGACAGACAATGGGGCGACAGGCATCTAGGCGATGGCTGACGGATCTTGCTGTAACTCTAGTCTTACCGATCCCAAATCCCAATTCTTTGGAATAGCAATTTATCCCCACTAGTTCACCAACCCGTGCTATCACACGTGTTAGAATGGTACGAGACGCTGACTAAAAGAATCAGTTATATTAAATATTTTTCTCATCCCTAATATTCTAAAATAATAATAGCTATAATAAGTATCTATAGCTAATATTCAGTTATGATAATCTATCAAATATGGATTTATATTTATAGGCCTTTTTCTTTAAGTAGTACCTCCGTATATCTCGAATATACATTTAGTTGTAACATTTGCTTAAACTATGATAGTTTTAGCTATAGTCTCTATATATTTTGAAGACATAAACCTATGTTTTGATTCTTTTTCCAATTTTAAGCTTAATAATTACTTAGATTAGATAAAACAACTATTACTTGCAATGGCAAAATGTTTTAGATTTTTATAAGAATTTATGATCTATACTTTTTATTTCTATCAATTCCTAAATAATAATCTATGCGATTAACTTTTTTAGCACCACTTGAAACTTAAATAAACATAAAGTGTATAGATTCTTATTTCATCCTACGTATGTTAAAAATTTGTACTTTAACATTTAACTTTTGATCTAGCTTTTGTAATGTCTTTTTACATGTATTAATTTGAACTTTAAAGCCTATTGTCTCGTTTATTCATAAAAAATCATGTTTTGTATTATTTAAGTAATATTCTATGAAGATAGTGACATTGAAAATTTATTTTCATGAGTGTTAATGTAACTTAAAGTGAGTTGCAAGTGTCACTACTAAGTGGTTTGCTTCGGGTATATTTCCACGCTTGATAAGCCTATTGAAATAATTATTTATAGTAATGTAATTTTGAACTTATGAATGTTGGATTATTGTTCATAACTTTTGTTAATTTTTTAAATGCTGAGAGGTGGATAATTATATTATATTATATTATATTATATTATATTATATTATATTATATTATATTATATTATATTATATTATATTATATTATATTATATTATATTATATTATATTATATTATATTATATTATATTACCTTCTATAATGTCATTTATGGGTAATTAAAACACAAACTTAGGCATCAAATATTAATTTTATAATATGAGATGGATAATTTGGAAAAAATATTATTGGATTATCTTAATTATCATTTATAATTCTGGAAGTTTGAATTTTTTTTTAATATAGACTTTATTGATATATAATTCCACGGATCACAGTCCTCTATTTTTTAGCAATATTAGCAGTAATTTGACTTAATTTAGAGATATTATTATTAAGTTTCAAATGGGCTTCCAACCTAGTGGTTGTTGTAAAGATTACTATAAGTTAATACAAAAAATTATATCAAATGCTCGATAAGGATTCTATATCAAAACTTATTTGTGTGAACCCAAAGACACTAAAATTAAAATGAACATTATACATTATACTTAATGGACAATAAGTATCATGTAATATATGTTGCAAGAGACAAATCAAATTGTAATTATTAGACGTAGCAGCATGGCTATACCGTTAGTCTACTGGTGCTTCTAGTGCTAGAGTTGTTGTAGATGCCATGGATGTTGGACGTCGTGGCACTTGCGGCCTATGTGTTCCTGCCTTCCATTTCTTGACATAGATGACCTCATCGTCATCCTTCCGGGCCCTCGATCTTGTTTCATTGAACACCAGTTTTGCTGCACGCTGGATGTCAGCTTCCTCCATGCGTATGCTCAATTGCTGGATGAAAATTGTCACCTCGTTTAGCAGCTAATAAATTTCCTTGATGCCTAGATTTTAAGGTATTTTATTAGCTAGGACACACATGTCGTCGACCTCATCGGTGGTGGGCGGTGCATCGTTGGAGGAGTAAGTGAAGTTTGCTTCGCGCGGCTAGGACGTAGCTCACTCACCAGTCGGTTATGTCGGCGATGGCTGGTGTAGTGTTGTTTAGCAGCTCACTCATGTCTCGTTGGTAGCATCACCCTCCTTGTTCGTATTCGCCAATAGGTAATTAGATTAGCACCGCCTTCATCATTTGTGTTCACCAATAGGTAGTCAGTGGAGCGTCGTCTGCCTCGTTCGTGTTCGTCGGTAGTGTAGGGTCACCTTGTTTATGTGATGACATCATTGGGGTAGGAGCCTTTGTAGATGGCATCCACACTCGTCTCGACGTCGCTCGATGGAGTGGTGTCATTGATGAAGATGTGTGTCCATTCTTGCCGGAGTGCTTGCCGACTCCGTGAATCCAGCCTATACATAGAGCAGTGAAAGAATAGGGGAAAATCAAATAATGAGTATTAAGGTTGTGCGGACGTGTTGATTTGCTCAAGCTTGTCCATATGATCCGACATCCATTACGCCAAAATTTCATTTTCAAATTGTTAAGTCCCAAATTATTGGTCCTAGAGAGCTGAGCCAATTGACACCAAGGACAAATTAAGTCAAAACCTCCCAATTTTATACTATATATAGCAATCGGTGATGAATTGTTCTGTATCAATACTCTGATTGTGTGTGATACAGGGGTCTACTGAAGGTTTAATTCTGTTGCTATATCTGAATCTATAAAATTATGTGTGGAAACTGAATCCAAGAGTGCGAGAAAGTCTCTCCCATGTAGTGATAATTGACCATGCATGGTCTAGCTGGTGGTGATCCTTTTTTAGATAAAGGATATATTTCATACCCGGCTTTATCTACCAACAGGTAGAATCAGGCCAACTGTTACAAAAAAGTATCCAGTGTTTCAGGTAAGACAAAAGTCACCAAACAACACTGATACAACTAAATAAAAGAAATAAACTGACGGAAAATACAACTCCAATTAGGAGCTTGAGATCTTGGCAACGGTATGAAGCACCCGGTATATGTGCAAAGGGACCACCATGATACTGGCACCAAAGCCGACAAACCGAGAAATCTTCCAAAAACGACGTCTTCAACAAAAAAATGACATCCAAAGACGCCATCATTGGTGTACGGTTTTCACTAGGAGAGATCATCCTGAATGAGACAACGCCTCTAACGAAGAATGTGGCACCCGCAGATGTCACCATCGTCGAAACATGGTAGCATCACCAACGCCAAACCAAAAGTCGTACCGTTACGCCCACGATGCGAAAACTGGGCGCCACCGACGATTACCAACACGCCGGCCATCCTCCGTCAGTGCACCACCGCCAAGGACGTCGCCACGTAGCCGAACACCTGCACCTTCCCACGACCTTGGGAATGCCGGATCCGCCTGCATGCACGGGATCCAACACCCAAACCATGGAGATCCGGCACGGCTCCACCATGAGGGATGACAAAGCCTGCCACCCTCGATCCATCTTCCGCATGCCTGGTCTCCTGGTCGACGCCGCCATTCGCGGACGATGGTGGATCGGCGACCACATCGCTCACCGCCGCCACCGCACATCCGGGCGCCGCTCATCGGAGAACCCTTACATCCTCGCCACCTGCGCCTGCCCTGGCTCCTGGCTCCCAGCCACCGTACAGGGGTGACGGAGGAGACGACGAAGCCCTCCACCATCGATCCTCCTTGCGCATTCCTGATCTCCTGGCCGACGTCACCGCGGTCGCGGACGACGGTGGATCCGCGACCATGTCGCTCATCGCCGTCGCCGCACATCCGGGCGCCGCCCTAGTCGGAGAACCCTTCCATCCTCGCCGCCTACGCCTGCCCGGGCTTCGGGCCGACGTTGTTGCGGTCACGAGCGACGCCCTCGTCGCGCCCCACGCAGCACCGACAAGTCGCCCCTCCGAATCACGACTTCCCGCGCCGCCACTCTACCAGAAACCATGGCCCCGCCGCCGTCATCATGGCATGTAGCGCTGGCCTTACCGGCTGCCTGCTCCGGCGGCGGCGCGGTGGAGAGGAGGTGGGGAGGGGAGGCGGCGGCGCGGGTTAGGGTTCCGCCCGCGTGGAGGCGGCTGCTGTACTTGGCCTAGTCTACTACTCTGCGAGAGATTGTGTGATCCCTGTAACCGCATTTGATATATTTCTATACCATGATCTAGTGGTTTTGATTGAATGTTATCCTCTCCTGATCGAGTTTGTGGTTGAAATTTCTATGCTAGGGCAATTGCTGATTCTAAATCTTACTATTGTTGGAGTTGAATATATATCTGAAGTGCAGAAGCTAGTCCTTTTGTATATAGCATTAGTTGCTGGGCCGAAGAGAGGCCTATGACCCTGTTCAATGTCACGAGGAATTGGTTTGTGTAGTTGTCCACTTGTCCTGACTATCGTGTATTGGTGTGCGCGCCAAGATGATTATGATGGATGTCGTTTCGTGGCCTAAGGGCAGTCCCAATGGCAATTAATAAGTAGTTTCTATCTCTCTTAATTACATAGACAACTCAGCAATTTGCTGATGTGGCAAAGAAATAAATGAGGAAAGAGGATGTAAATCGAAGAAACGATTTCTTGGTCAAGAAACGGTGTTGACGCTAGCATCGATGCAGATCAAAACGACCCGAACGCCATTGGGAAGACACCACTCGTTTCCATCGCACTCCATCCTGATCCAGTGCGCAGCCGCGAGTCTCGTCTGCGCCGCTGCTCTCGTCTGCGCCGCTGCCTTCGCGCGCTGCCGCGCTGCCGCTCTGCTCACGGCTTCACGCGCTGGCCACGCGGCCGTAGGAGCTCGCCCGCGCCGCTGCACTAGAGCCGCGCGCTGGCCATGCTCGTGTGCAATTGACGCTCGCCCGCGCACGAGGCCCTCCATGGCAAGGTGGAGGCCGGCCGAGGCATCTCCGCGCTCGCCGTCCGCAATCGCCTCCGCCCATACCGCTTGCGTACACCCAGGCCACGCCTCCATCCGCGGCCCGCCTCCGTCGCAGGAGGTCCACGACAACGGGCGGGAGCAGGATGCGCCTCTGTCGTGCTGGCTACGCCGCGCCGCCGCGAGCAGGACGCGCAGGCCCACCAGCAGCCGCCCGCGTGTGCTCACTTGCCGGCTGCTGCTCGGTTGCGCTCGCGCTGCTTGCTTCTTGGCTCGGCCGGGATCTGCGACCGCTGGCCTAGGCGATGGGGAAGGGTGGCGCTGCCGCGCTGTGTGAGGCGAAGCCGCGGCGCAGAGGAAGGAAAGAGCAACGGCGAGCAGCGAAGAGATTCCGTGGACGGGAGTTGCCTTGGAGGAGCGAGGCGATGCCGTCCGTGGACGGAGTTCGAGCCTTGGAGGAGATGAGATATTTCTGTTGCCACAGTGGACGCGTGCCTTGCAGATGATGGTTTCTGGATTTTTTTTTTTTTTTTTGAAACATGATTTCTGAAGATTTGAGGCGACCTGCAGAAATTTTGCTGTTTTTACCGGCCGTGTGTACGTGTGTTTTATGTTGACTTCAAAACAGTTAGCCACGGTTGATCTATCTATTTTTGCTGCTACATTTAAGTTAACTTTTATATACAAATTTTTATAGAAACCTTGGATTGGGAAAGAGTAGTTTCTCGGTGCGAAATCCTATGTCATAGAAACTACGTAGTTTCTTTCATTGAGATTGCCCTAAGGGTGAAGCCCCCTAGGCCGAAACAGGGAACACGAATGTAAACCACATGAATACGAATGTAGACAGACGAGAGTAAATTACCCGTGGAATTACACTGGTCCCGGCTGAAACGAACGGGTCCGCCCTCCTTTCATTTACCTTAGGAGCTGTATTTATAGGAGCCCGTAGGCGTTTAAATGGTCATTTTACCTCAAGGAAACACGATTTCCTAAAACCCTCCGAGCCAACCGAGGGCAGACACGTCCAAAGGCCACGGGCCCCATGACTGTTGGCTAACTACCGACCCGCCATGGGCCCGGGCGTCGGGCGCCCTTCTGCCTGGACTTCCCGAATGTGCGCTGTGATCCACTGAATCAGCACATTTGGGCTCTCCAGTCGTTGTTCCGTTGAGCAACACGGGAGGCGCTGTCCATCCGGCCGCCGAATGCGTCGCCCAATGACACCGAATCTGCGCCGGCCACGACTGCTTCGGGGACGAGCTGACGGCGCGCAGCGCAAGGATCCCTTGTGCCGCCCCGACTGCCGTCGAACCCACCATCTGCTCCCGCCGAGCGCCCGGATCCGATAATTTCTCAGCAACGGATTCGGTGATCCTCAGCCTGAATCCGTCAACCCCTGCATTTGCGCAGAGTCGGTTAGGTGAAGTTAGTGGGATGGGGTGGCAAGTTCCACCCCTACCCCCAACAGTAGCCCTTCGGCAGCGTGTGAGAAGTGGTGATCCGCTTTCGTGTGCCACCGCCTTCGTCCCCACTGATGAATGCATTTTTTTGGCAAGCGCACCGGACGCCTCGGTTCGCATCAATCGATGAGACCGCTCGGGCGCTCAAGTGGTCCCTCCCCCCTTGGAATAAAAGGGTATGGGCGTGGGAGGCGGCCATTCTTTCCTTCGCGCGCCCAAGCCCCCCTGCAGCCATATTCGCGGGAGCGACTGGCCGATGGATTCGGGTTCCTTCATCGACGGAATCTTCTTCCTCATTCGGTAAGGTGAATATATGGCAACTTTGCTTTACTTTCTGCGTTTTGAGCGTGTGATGTTCCGGATTCGCACGAGGCAAAGCCTTATTCGTTTTTTGTTTCCTCTATTGTGCCGTGTTTTGTGTTTTCCTTAGTTTCAAAGGGGATTTCTATTCGGGCTGCTAAAGCTTAGAATGTCCGAGAGCTCGGCGACCGGGAGCATATCACGATCGGGGTCGTCTGATAGTACCACATCCGGGTCGAGGACCAAAACCGGGGCGCCCAGCACTCAATTTGCAATGAACAAAACCCTGGAGGGTACGAACGTGGTCCTTGGTGCCGAGGTGGATGCCAAAGAACCTATCTGGTCCATGCCCCCGGCTACAGCCACAGCTGAGGCAGTTGGTGATGAACTGGTCGCAGAATACTACGAATATGTTGAATGTTTTGTGGAAGGTGAAGCTGAAGGTAGCGCTGCTGACATCGGGGGGACGAGTCGGCCGATGCAGAGTCCGGTCCTAAGAGGAAAAGCCGCCGTGTAACGGTTTCGGGGTGGACATGCGTGATCTACCGTTTGAAAATCAGCGAAGCCAAGCTGGATCGGCTCCAGTAGACGGGGCTACTCAGCGCCGAAGAGCATCGATTGAGCCGAGCTCCCGGGGAGGAGACGACCCTAGATCTACGACCCTATGAGGCAGTTTTTTTTTGGGACTTTTTTACCGCGCTAGGCTTCGGTTCCCCATTGAGCCTTTCGTTGGGTCCGTTGTGGAGCGCTATCGACTGCAGATTCACCATCTGACTCTCAATGCCATCACCCGCCTTAGTACCTATGCAATGGCGCTGATGATGATGGGATCCGGTCTAAGCATGGCTAACTTTGTCCAGATGCATGACGCACACTTCCATTCTAAGATTGACAGGTTCGGCAGGATGCCAGACATTAGGGCCGAATATGGCTCTTACAACTTTGTCTCGGCCGAGCCAAGTTGGATCCTGCTTGGTTCCAGCTTTTAAAAACAAGTGGGATGACTGGACCAAATATTGGTTTTACACCCAGGTGGCGACAGATGACGAGGTGGAAGTTGCAATGCAGCAAGGGCTCCCTAAAGCTAACGCCTTGGTTTCCGTTATGACTAAGATGATCGAAGAAAACCACCCTCCCCGTGCATGATGTTTGTACCCGCCGATACTGCAGCCACTGAAGCTTACGCTCTCATTGCCAGCGGACAAACTAGCCATGATATCGTTGAGGACACTAGTACAGAAATGTCGCGACCTCCCCTGAATATCCTTCAGCAGAAGCGGTTAAGTTAAGCCACCCATCTCTGAAACGAGTCTATTTTTAAAGTCGGTTATGTTACGCGGGCTGCCTCTGAAGAACGATTTTCAAGGGCGGTGCTTTCATATCAACCGATTCTATAGATTGCATTGTCTAGATGCGGTTCTGTTACGCGGGCTGGCTATGAAGAAGGTTTTTCAAATGCGGTTCTTAATCCATCCGCCTCTAAGAACCGATGTGTGTGGTACACATGTCCCTGAATATATAAGTTCTGGCAGGAATAAATATCAAATAAAGTGCTTTGAGTTTTAAATTCATATGAGCACGAATTAATCAATCACTTATCAACAAATTTCACGTGTTTTAAATCTAAACTGCCTCGACAAATCTAGCAAAAAATATGGTATAAAATAAACCTTATCTAGGATAGATGATTGTGTAAGTAAATCTGCCTGTTAATGAAATGTGCCCTATAACCAATGGATGAGGGCTCACAACACAGCCAATGCAGTGCACCCTCATTCACTGGCCAAAGGGCAGATTCACTAGCAAGCCAATTTATTTACACATTCATGTATCCTATTTTTGCCATATGCCCTTGGCCTGGCTTTTTAAGCTGGTTGAGCTCTCCTCAAACTTTCAACATGGTACTAAACTTTGCACCAGCCAATTAAAGGAGTTGTGGCTTCTTGCGTGGCCCAAATTGGCCCAATGGGGCCAGGTCTCACATTTGCTTGTTGGATCGACTCCCCATGGCTCCATCGAGATGCGGCGTCCTCCGCGTGCACCGGTCATGGGCTGCGGCGGCCTCTAGCATGGAGATCGAGTGGCGGCGTCCTCGCTCGCAATGCTCGGGCAGTGGCATCCTCTCGCGTGGAGCTTTGGCGGCGGCGTCCTCACTGGCAGAGCTCGGGTGGCGGCGTCCTCGCGCACGCAGATCGGGCGGCGGCATCTCGCGCGTGGCGGTCGGGAACACCAGCGCGGCATCACGTGCGAAGGTCAGGCGGCGGTATCTCGCGCGCGGAGCTCGGGAACACCGGCTGCGGCGGTGTCTCGCTGGCCGCATGTGCGGAGCTGACCCCTTTCGTCTCCACGGTGACTCTGCGATCCACGCCGGCATGTGCACAGGACAACGACCTCGCCGGCGTTAACCTTGTTGGGGGCATGTGAATGGCCGTTGCAGCGGCCTCGCCTAGGCGCTGCGGCGGCGTTCTTTATCTGCGCTGCAATTTGACCGAAGGAGAGAGGATGGAGGAAGCTGCTGCGACGATGGAGAGAATTTATTTCTTCTGACATGTCCATAAGCATATAGACATCTGATATTATAGAATGCTATATAGATTAGTGCCACAATGTTTTAGCTACCCATAAGAGAATATTTTAGTGCCTATAAACTACTTTATGGACACATTGTCGTTGTTCTTAGGGCAGCCACAATGTTTGTGTCTCATGGTACGAGTAATGGCAGGCTGGTGTCAGTGCACATTTCTTGTTGCATGCTCCACAATGGGTGAGCCTTAAGATGGGTCCCATATTGTACAACTACAGAAGAAAGAGAATGAGAGTGCATGGCTGCAGAAGAGAGAGAATGGTCAGGAGGATGATAGATTCAATAATTTTTTATCCCTTAGGATCGACCATATGCTTTCGTATAGGAGTACCAGTCTCTGAGTAAATGTAGCGTGGGAGCCAACGAGACTGCTAGCTGTGAGCAAATGTTTGCTTGCAGCGTGGGAGCCAACGAGACGAGCGACCTAGCACTAAATGGTTCCATGCGTGCATGAACAGCCGCCGAGGCCGCCGCCCTGTATTCGACATGAAAGAAAAGTTGTTGCGCCCCCTATTCCTGGACTGAGGAAGTACTCAATTGGCGTCCCATAACTTTATCTTGTGGCTAGCACATTGACCAAGACTAGCAACATTGTTATCATAATGAGGATGCCTTCGTCCAACCAATACTGTGGGATTCACATGACGTTTCAGAATCCCAAGCATTGGATGGCACCAAAGATGAGGAATCTTACAGTATAATGCCCAAATTCGTGTTTCCAAAAAAATAAATTCGTCAATTCTCTTCTCTCACGGCAATTCTCGTTCCCCGTCCCCTAGAACTACTGAACCAGGCCGAACCCTAGGCGTGCGGCGGCAGCGGGTGGTAGGGGCGCAACGCAACCGCGCATGGCACTGGCTGCAGGCCGCTACGACACACAATGGGGCGACAGGCGACAGCTGACGGATCTCGATGTAACTCTAGTCTTTCCAACCCCAAATCTCAATTCTTTGGAATAGCAATTTATCCCCACACCCCTAAATTACTTAGTATAGTCTCTTGATTTAATTTTAGGTCTCAAGTATGAGGACAAAAAAGAGTAACACCATGGATTTGAGAAGTTTCATGCAGCAGTCTGCTGCAAAAAAAGTAATCACGTGAGGTTTAGCAAGAGGCAAAAAGGGTTATTCCCTCTATTGATGAAAGTTGTATGCAGCTGGTTGTAAGTTTTATTGCCATTTGGTTGTCATTGTCATTTCTATATGTTCCAACTATTCTATAGTGAACTATTGGTTGTAAAAAAAATTGAATAACCACTCTCAAATCCCACGCCCGCCATGATAACTTAGGGCTTTCAAAGTGCAGACTCTACCATAGAGTCCAAGACTATTTATTAGCCTCATATTTATTGTGTTTTACTGATGTGGCGGTATATTTATTGAAGAGAGAGGCAGAAAAACCAAGACTCAAAATCTTATTTAGACTCAAGTCCACAATCTTCGAGGTAAATATACCGTCACATCAGCAAAATACAGTAAATAGGAGGGTAATAAATAATTTTGGACTCTACGATAGAGTTTTGCATTGGGACTGCCCTTATGGTTAGCACATTGACCTAGACTAGTAACATGGTTATGATAATGAGAATGCCTTTGTCCAACTAATACTGTCGGATTCACATGACGTTTCGGAATCCAAAGCATTGGATGCCACCAAAGATGAGGAATCATACAGTATAATGCCCAAATTTGCGTTTCCACAAAAACAAATTCCTCAATTCTCTTGTCTCGCGGTAATTCTCGTTCAATTCCCCGTCCCCTAGAACTACTGAACTAGGCCGAACCCTAGGCGTGCGGCGGCAGCGTGCGGTAGGGGCGCAACCCAACCGCGCAGGGCACTGGCCGCAGGCTGCTACGACGCAAAATGGGGCCACCGGCGTCCAGGCGACAGCTGACGGATCTTGATGTAACTCTAGTCTTTCCAATCCCAAATCCCTATTCTTTGGAATAGCAATTTATCCCCATTCCCCTAAATTACTTAGTATAGTCTCTTGATTTAATTTAGGTCTCAAGTATGAGGAGAAAAAAGAGTAACACCATGGATTTGAGAAGTTTCATGCAGCAGTCTGCTGCAAAAAAGTAATCACGTGGAGCTTAGCAAGAGGCAGAGAGGGTTATTCCCTCTATTGATGAAAGTTGTATGCAGCTGGTTGTAAGTTTTATTGCCATTTGGTTATCATTGTCATTTCTATATGTTGCCACTATGCTATATTGAACTATTGCTTGTAAAAAAATTGAATAACCACTCCTCAAATCCGGCGCCGCCACTTGATAACTTATGGTTAGCACATTGACCAAGACTAGTAACATGGTTATCATAATGAGAATACGTTCGTCCAACTAATATTGTCGGTTTCACATGATGTTTTAGAATCCCAAGCATTGGATGCCACCAAAGATGAGGAATCTTACGGTATAATGCCCAAATTCGCGTTTCAAAAAAAAATCCTCAATTTCCAGTCTCGCGACAATTATCGTTCAATTCCCCATCCCCCAGAACCACTGAACCAGGCCAAACCCTAGGCGTGCGGCGGCGGCGGCGGGTGGCCGGACAGACAATGGGGCTACAGGCATCTAGGCGATGGCTGACGGGTCTTGCTGTAACTCTAGTCTTTCCAATCCCAAATCCCAATTCTTTGGAATAGCAATTTATCACCACTAGTTCACCAACCCGTGCTATCGCACGTGTTAGAATGGTACGAGACGCTAACTAGAAAGAATCAGTTATATTAAATATCTTTTCTCATCCCTAATATTCTAAAATAATAATAGCTATAATAAGTATCTATAGCTAATATTCAGTTATGATAATCTATCAAATATGGATTTATATTTATAGGCCTTTTTCTTTAGGTAGTACTCCGTGTGTCTCGAATATACATTTAGTTGTAACATTTGCTTAAACTATGATAGTTTTAGCTATAGTCTCTATATATTTTGAAGACATAAACCTATGTTTTGATTCTTTTTCCAATTTTAAGCTTAATAATTACATAGATTAGATAAAACAACTATTATTTGCAATGGCAAAATGCTTTAGATTTTTATAAGAATTTATGATCTATACTTTTTATTTCTATCAATTCCTAAATAATAATCTATGCGATTAACTTTTTTTAGCACCACTTGAAACTTAAATAAACATAAAGTGTATAGATTCTTATTTCATCCCTCTACGTTGTCGACGAAATATCGGCGGCAGCCTACCTAGGGTATGCCTAAGGTAGTAGATTGATCGGTAAGGCACGCTAGACGAACAAGATGTAATCAAGAAGCACAAGACGCTGTATTTATACAGGTTCGGGCCACAATTCGTGTAATACCCTACGTCCTGTGCTCTTGACTGAGTCTGTATATTAATGTGGAGATGAGTTTTGGGAGGGTGTCCTGCTCGCCTTATATAATGGGGGAGCAGGATTACAAGCCAAATATATCAGGATACAAATATTTATGCAAGGCAACAACCTTGATCTGATCCAATCTTTTGTGATCGATATCTTAACAGCCGACCAGAGGCGCTGATCAGCTCTCCCTCCCTTCCTTGTCCTCCAAGATAGCCGACCAGTCTTGGGCCCTGGTCGGCCTTGTGCTTCTGGATCAAGAGAGCCTGGTGCACCGAGTAAATGATGGCGGTAGTGCCAGCCAATCGCCAGTGATGAGGACAGGACTGAGATAGCAATGTGTACCATTCCTCAGCAACAAGGTGGCGGCTGTGTCGACCAGTCCCCAGCAATGGGGATGAGATTGTGTTAAATCTGCTAACTGTTGACATTTCTAACGCCACTCAGTGTTAGGTTGTCATCCCCAACATGGCGCCAAAAATGCTGGTACTAAATAATGCAACCTACTAGAAATAAATATGGGATCCGCAAGCGCACGTATAATACCGATGTAGCATTTTAACCAGGAGTAATCCAGGTATCGTTATTTATAATTTTACCACCGGGAAGGGAATGCACTTGGATAATGAGTGATGAGCAATGCACATGCGATAATGGAGAGCTTAACCTTGTCCGTATCAATCATCTCATACGGGGTAAGTGTCACATAAAATATAAGAATGAATGATAAATGACATAAGATAAATGAGAGCATTTAGCCACATAAAATAATAGTAATAAGCCATCTCAACTTAGCACTCTAAGCTTATAACACTAGCATGGACTAGGACGATCTAGGGTATAATCCTATGTTATTCTAACTACAAAGTCAAAGCATACAATGATTAGTGCAAGAACATCTAGCAATCATGGCGGGAAAAGGTTACACCTATGCATAGTGATATTACCGAGAAGACAAGAGACATAGCAATGACTTCAATGTAATAGGTTGTTCTACTAAGACCTACCAACGGGGATGGAATACAAAGGACTCAACGGAATCTGTCACTTCCGCGATCTACCACACGACCCGGCCAATAGGGTGCAATCGCAGATAAATACGGTCTAGGCACCACGCCTACACAATATCTACCACTCACCCATCGATCTAATGAGCGAGCGCTATACGATCCTATGCATAAACATAATTCTAGTCCAACTATGCTAAACATATAATCAAAGTAAACTAAGAACAATATAATTGAGAACATAATCAAATAGAGCAAAGTCAAGTCGATATAATAGAATAGAATAAAGTACTACTCATAGTATCACGAACAATGATGAATATTACAAGAATGTAGAGGGAATTACCAAGAACTCCGACAGATCCGGACTCCAAGCTAGGCTCGATTCCCTCTAGATCTATTCCTATGTAGCTATGCTACTAAACTATGGAGCTCTAATTGAGATGGTGGCTCAAGCTTCTCGAATTCCGATGAGAGAATGAACTCTTGAATGAATTAGGGTTTCACCCGGGGCCGGGGCTCAATATATAGCCCCTAGGATGAACCACAGCCCTCGGATCAAACCGACCTAAATGGACGATAATTATTCATCCTCAAAGGCGGTAGAGGCGGGATCCACGAGACTCCACCCGATTGGTGGAGATGGGGAGTCGGCCGACTCCCCCGGGTCGGCCGACCGCCCCCACCCCGCTGGTGGGGCCCACCTTCGGGGTCGTCTTCCTGGAGTCTTCTAGATTATACAATTTTACCCGTTCGGTCTTTATCTCTATGTAATCATGACATGTGGGCCTCCTTTGGTTCTCTTTTCGATAACCCCCGAGAAATAGACAATCACCAAAACTCGTGGAATTCTGTCAGTGTAACCCCTATATCTAACAGGTGAACTCATATTAGTCCTTTCTCTTGCTGCGTTGATGATATAAAATTGATACTTAACGACCGTCAACAAACTCCCCCAAGCTTACCTTTTGCTCGTCCCTGAGCAAAGATAGACTCAGTGATGGATCAGGAGTTGCTACAATGCTTTCACTCCTCATAAGTACACATGCGTTCAAACAAGAACTCTCCTCCGGATTAGAGTGAACTATCCTGACTCAACACTCACTCATATTACCTTTCACCATGGGGCTTGTAACCGTCACTTGGGTCTTGAGTAGTTGAAAGATAGAACAGTCAAGTCAAGCGCCATGTTTCTTGCTCTTTGATCAACTATTATCCCGGAGTTTTTGCAAAGTTTTGAAATAAAACTCAGAGTTCCTTGTATGAACCTTTCAAGTCTCTCATTTGTGGTATTTCTGGATCCTTTCTAAGGCATGAGTAGTGTATGCCTTCTCTCTTCTCTCAGAATATGTAGTATTTGTGGAACTAAGGCATAGTGGAAAGTGCCTTCTCTCTCTCACCCTACTTTCTAATAGGCTTATGTGGAGCTCATAGGTGGGGAGACACTCAAACTCACTTGCATATATTGCATAGTTAAGACATGGATCCAATAGGAACTAAATTAATAGTAAAGTCATATGTGCATGTGAATGAGGAAGTGGAATGAATGAGAAGATGATAATAGGATGATGATAGTATGATGGTGATAAGAAAATGATTATGAGGGGTATTCAACTGGTGAACATCTACTTCTACACTTGCTCCTTCGAAGATAACATGACTCCCTTTATTCGGAAACCTTGAAACTTCTTGAATGGAAGGACTTGGCTACTCTTTCTTTCTTTTTTTTCTCTCTCTCTTTTTTTTTTAAAGCAACCAATCCTCTGAAAACAAAACTTTAGCACGGGGAGTGTATAACTTGAAATGATAATGACTGGAGCTTTTTATGTAGGCAATGAAACAGCAATGATTATGTCTAGATGTTCACTCCCAGAATAGGAGTAGAACCTTTTCTGGATGAAGTGAAATGAATGGCGTATGTATATGTGGATGGATGAATGGATGGATGGATGCATACTCCCAGTGTAGGAGCAGCATAAGTGCGTATCTCCCGGGTAGAGACAGCATAGTAAGTGGAGAATGCGTACTCCTAGGATAGGAGCAGCATAAGTGCGTATCTCCAGGGTAGAGATAGCACTATATGTGGTGGATATGGATCTATATGTGGGTGGTACTTCGAGGAACAGAAGTAGCACAGAATGAATATAACATTTATAGAATGGGTGCATGCTTCTGAGGACAGAAGTAGCATAGATCAACGGATGGAGAGCACATAGTATTGACTTTATCTCGCGTGACTAATTCCTTATGGGTCCACAAAGATAACCACACTCAATGCCTATAAAGACTACACTCAAGCTACAAGTGTGATCTATATAAACAGATGGGTTTTCCTAATCTAGTAAGCATGAGTATATGGCTGTGGTAGGAATTTAAACTCTTATCATAAAGGAACTCATCATGCAGGAATTTAATATTTTCAAAGATAAATTCTCCTAACTCTAGTATCTCTAGGAACAAGATGGACAAGCTCAAAACCTTCCCATATCATACCCGTCAACCACCTAGACTTAGATCAAGTGTTCGCTACCCACAAGTTTCGGGTTCGAGCAAATCTCAAATCTAAACAGTTGTGTCCAAAACTCGGGAGAGTGCAAGGTTGAAAACTAGGTACTTGAAAGGAATTACGGCGAGCAACTATTCATCATCTCCATGTAGAGTTTATTCTAGGGATCACTTTTAATGACAGATTGCAAGAGCTCTCCAAAAGATAAATAAGGAAATCTTTATGGGTTTCTATGGTTATGCATCTTTTTTAGGTGTTTTAACAAGCACACTCTAATAAGGCATACATAGATAAGTTGGAAACACTTAGCTTGGTACACGGGGAATGCTCTCCCCCAAGCTGGATGTTGACATAGTCTCGATGTCGCTGTTGCGACGATGCGGTGAAGACATTCTAGTCTTCCAGGAGTGTCGTAGATAGTTGCTTGTTGGAGACAGCTGCGTTCAATTGTCGCGGCAAAGACTCCGACGGGGGACTGGATGTCCTTCGCTTTGTTAGCTCTTCATGATCCTTGATGTTCTCGTGAAGCTGAAATAGACAACAAAGCTTGTGGAACTAATTAAGCGTTAGTGATAAAACCTCTAGGCCTTGGTTCTCTAGAACTTTCTTGACTTAGACTTGTTCTAACGGATCACAAGAAATATTTTTATCTTTTTATTATTTAAGGAATGCGAGACGGGAAAATAAATATGCTTTGAGAAATTATTTTTGTGCCACCACAAAGTGAATGATTATCCACATGGGGCTTAAAGTTTTTCGAGTGCAAATGCACAACATCTTTATTTTCTTTTCTAATGCGAGATAAAAGAGTAAAGATGCAACTAGGATGCAGTAGGAAAAATAAATATGCTAAGGTAAAAATATAATGCTGAAAAGTAATGCGATAAATACCAAGTTACCTCTTGGCGCAGCGTTCGGTGGTTTTAAGTCCTCCGAACAGGGCTTGTCATGTTTGCTCATTTTTCAAGGGGCGCATTGGCTGGCATCTCTGATGATGTCGCCTCTTGTGTAGGAATGGTTTCTGATTTTTCTTTCACCTTCCACACCTTCTTTGTTGGAGAGGGTGACCTTGAGGAGGAAGCTTCTTGGAGCACTTGGTTTTCTTCTGGTAGCACCTCTTCGGGTTCTTCTACAATGTTTTTCTCTTCTGGGTATCGATCTTCATATCTAGACACTTCTCCCTCATAGTCAGCCCATCCATCTCGTAGTGATGTTCTTCTTGTTCGGCGACGGTACGCTGCCTTCTCCTTGCTCGGTTCTTCTTGGGCTCTTCGGTGATTATATAATTATTGTTGAAGTAGCGGCGTACCTTCTCAGTGGGAAAGTGGAAATGGATCTCTCCTGTCCCAATATAGATGATAGCTCTGGTGGTGTTCAGGAATGGTCTTCCTAGGATGATTGGAGGATCATAGTCATCTCCCATGTCAATGACTAGGAAGTCTATAGGGACATAGTGGTCATCTATCTGGATGAGGACATCCTTCACTTCTCCTTCAACGAAGCGAAATGTCTGATCTGCCATCTGCAGCTGTGCATAGGTAGGCTCCAAAGGCATAGTGCCAAATAGATACTCATAGGTTACCTTGGCCATAATGTTGACGCCCGATCCGGTGTCACGCATGCTTTTATTGAAAGAGCTTCGTGATGGAGCATTGAATGGTTGGGACACACAGGTCATCCTTCTTGATCGACGTGGGGACTCGAGTAAGTGGTCATGCTCCTTATGGACTGACCATCCTTGCTGTCTCCGTCTTCTTGGTCTTCTTATCTTTGTTCTTGCTCTTCTTAGCTGGATTCTTCTTCTTTTCGCTGTTCTGCTGATGAGGATGTGCTGGGAACTGCAGCACTCTGTTCTTGAAGAAGAAGGTTTCTCTCTTTCCCTTGATGTTGAAGATGATCTTGGCAGTGTTGGCATATATGATGGCTCCAGCAGTGTTCAAGAATGGTCGTCCCAGAATAATAGGGGACCTTTCATCACTGCCTGTATCCACTATCACGAAGTCTGCAGGAACATACGAGTTGCCTACTCGTACACATATGTCTTCAAGTACTCCCAAAGGAGCACGGAGTGACTGATCTGCAAGCTGTAAGTACATGGTTGTGTATGCTAAGGGGTATCTAAATAGCTTCTCATATATCACTCTTGGCATAATGTTGATGCTTGCACCGAAGTCACAGATTGCCTCATTGAAATTGGTACTTCCAATGGAGATCGGAATGACTGGTCTCCCTGGATCGCCCTTCTTGATTGGCAGAGTTGAGTCAATCCATGACCCTTTCGATGGATCACTCCGGCTAACTTCTAGATTGAATATATCAACAAGATTTGCAGTTTCGAGCTCTTCGGGTTGTCTTGCCAGTTTACCTTGGCCAGTGGAGGGAGCAAGGTTAACAAGCTGTTGTACCTGTGACTCAAGTATCTTATTGAAGCTGAGCTGACTCTTGATGGCATTGGAAAAGCCATCCATTCTGTTGCTAAGTGTCTCTAGGACCTTGTCATTTGATGTTAGCTTCTTGGACAGATTGTCCATCATCTTGCCTTGATTCAGCACTAACTCTCTCAAAGGCACTGGTTGTAATTATTGTAAGAGGAGTTGTTACCTTGATAGTTGCCGAATAATTGCACGAGTAGTTAGGCCTCTGCAAGTTGATTCCAACCTTGATTCTGCGAGGACGATAGTAATTATTGTTGTTGTTGTTGTTGAGGTAGTTCACGTCCTCCTTCGGCTACGGGCGGTTAGCACCCGTGTGCCCGTCTCTCCACACTCTTCACATGTCATGCGAGAATCATGTATATGCATGACTTCTTTCTTCTCCGGGGCTCTCTCATCGAGCCTCTTCATTAGCAAATCCATTTTGGCGACAAAGATGTCTACCTCTTTCAGCCGGTGCATTCCTCCACCTCTCTTGCGGGTCTCGAGTTCTTTCTTCACTCCAACCTTGGTTGGATGCCATCTTCTCCACAAGAGCTATGGCCTCGAGGAATAGTGAGTGATAAGAATGCACCTCCGGCAAAGCATCCATCGTCTCACGTGTGCTGTTGCTAAGCCCATGGTAGAATGTCTGCATAAGCATCCAATTCTCCATGCCATGATGAGGACACTCAAGGATGTAATCTTGAAAGCGCTCCCAAGCTTCTGGGACAGTCTCATCATGGTGTTGCTGAAAGCTTGATATCTTCCCACGAAGAGCATTTGTCTTGCCCATGGGGAAGAACTTCGCAAAGAAATTAGTGGAACATAGTGCCCACGTAGTATTCTTCTCCTTATTGGCGTAGAACCACTGCTTCGCTCTCCCCAGGAGTGAGAATGGGAAGAGGCGAAGTAGTATAGCATCTCTCGGGGACATCCTTGATAGTGAATGTGCTACAAATCTCCCGTAAAGTATTGGAGATGAGCACTAGCATCTTCATGGGCCTTCCCATAGAACGGCTTGCTTGCACCATGTTGATCGGCGCAGCTTGAGCTCAAAGCTCCCTCGATGTCCGCGAGCGGTCCAAGACGAATGTTGACCGTAGTTGGAGCCGAGAACTCGCGGAGTGACTTGTTCGCCATGGCTTCAAACGCTGGTGTCAAGTCTCGAATGAAAGGTTGACTTTCGCCGTCGACAAACTTCCAAGTTGAGTTGATGATGATGATGATTGATTGGTCTTCTTCAACTTTTCGGCTTTCCGAATAAAGCTTCGGATCGTCAATATAATTATCAGGAAGAATTGTCTTGATTACCCTGCATAAAATACACAAGTAGACAAAACAAGGGTAATCCTGTAGAGATGGGTTAGTACGAAAAAGACAACTCGATCACATTATCTAGTGCAGTGCTGCTCATTATCCATTGGCTTTCAACCTTCCCCGGCAACGGCGCCAAAAATGCTTGTTGACATTTCTAACGCCACTCAGTGTTAGGTTGTCATCCCCAACATGGCGCCAAAAATGCCGGTACTAAATAATGCAACTGCTACTAGAAATAAATATGGGATCCATAAGCGCGAGATAATACCGATGTAGCATTTTAACCAGGAGTAATCCAGGTATCGTTATTTATAATTTTACCACCGGGAAGGGAATGCACTTGGATAATGAGTGATGAGCAATGCACATGCGATAATGGAGAGCTTAACCTTGTCTCAGTATCAATCATCTCGTACGGGGTAAGTGTCACATAAAATATAAGAATGAATGATAAATGACATAAGATAAATGAGAGCATTTAGCCACATAAAATAATAGTAATAAGCCATCTCAACTTAGCACTCTAAGCTTATAACACTAGCATGGACCAGGACGATCTAGGGTATAATCCTATGTCATTCTAACTACAAAGTCAAAGCATACAATGATTAGTGCAAGAACATCTAGCAATCATGGCGGGAAAAGGTTACACCTATGCATAGTGATATTACCGAGAAAGACAAGAGACATAGCAATGACTTCAATGTAATAGGTTGTTCTACTAAGACCTACCAACGGGGATGGAATACAAAGGACTCAACGGAACTTGTCACTTCCGCGATCTACCACACGACCCGGCCAATAGGGTGCAATCGCAGATAAATACGGTCTAGGCACCACGCCTACACAATATCTACCACTCACCCATCGATCTAATGAGCGAGCGCTATACGATCCTATGCATAAACATAATTCTAGTCCAACTATGCTAAACATATAATCAAAGTAAACTAAGAACAATATAATTGAGAACATAATCAAATAGAGCAAAGTCAAGTCTGATATAATAGAATAGAATAAAGTACTACTCATAGTATCACGAACAATGATGAATATTACAAGAATGTAGAGGGGAATTACCAAGAACTCCGACAGATCCGGACTCCAAGCTAGGCTTGATTCCCTCTAGATCTATTCCTATGTAGCTATGCTACTAAACTATGGAGCTCTAATTGAGATGGTGGCTCTGGCTTCTCGAATTCGATGAGAGAATGAACTCTTGAATGAATTAGGGTTTCACCCGGGGGCCGGGGGCTCAATATATAGCCCCCTAGGATGAACCACAACCCTCGGATCAAACCGACCTAAATGGACGATAATTATTCATCCTCAAAGGCGGTAGAGGCGGGATCCACGAGACTCCACCCGATTGGTGGAGATGGGGAGTCGGCCGACTCCCCCGGGTGGCCGACCGCCCACCCCGCTGTGTGGGGCCCGGCCTTCGGGGTCGTCTTCGGAGTCTTCTAGATTATACAATTTTACCCGTTCGGTCTTTATCTCTATGTAATCATGACATGTGGGCCTCCTTTGGTTCTCTTTCGATAACCCCCGCGAGAAATAGACAATCACCAAAACTCGTGGAATTCTATCGTGTAACCCCTATATCTAACAGGTGAACTCATATTAGTCCTTTCTCTTGCTGCGTTGATGATATAAAATTGATACTTAACGACCGTCAACACTAACCAATCCCAAGCGACAAAATGGCAGCTTGGCCGACCAGTCCCCAGCAATGGGGATGAGACTGTGCTAGCTCTGCTAACCAGTCCCTAGTGACAAAATGGCGGCTTGGCCGACCAGTCCCCAGCGATGGGAATGAGATTGACCACAACTGTGTTGTGTCTAGACATACGGCTCTGCAGTTGCCTAGTGAACATGGCCAAAGTACACGAGAGAGTGGAGTAGGGAAAACCAACATTGTCGATTGAATGGGAGGCAGCTTTGCGTGCGGCCAAACCCCAAATGCCATGTGTCGAGAAAGAAAAAACATACCCAACACTAGCTCCATGGCTTTATCATGGGGAACGCGGTTATAACGCACAGCCCGGTCCTTGGCTACGCCGAAGGCTAACTAGGTGGAAAATGATACATCTTTGATGTATCCTTGCGTAATACGCGGTCGGTGTGAGCCCGTGCTAAGCACAAAAGCCTCATAGTGGACCACAACCCGTGTTAAATTCGATCTTTGTGCATCATTCCGAAAGCATGGTAGTTGTGCCGAGAAAGTGAAGGAGAGGAAAATGACTTAGTCATTACTCGACCAAAGCTTTGCCGGTCGGCCGAGCCCTCTATTACCATGTGTCCATAAGTATGTGTTGAACCATCCTAACTTTGTTAGGAGAGATGAAAAAGCTGTGCTTTTTGTACTCAGTCCCCAGCATATTGCTGGTGAACTAGGTCAACAGTGGTCGGAGAAAAAATTGTGGCACGTGGAAAAATTCACACGCAGGCAAGAATTGAAAAGCAAAAATGAGCTTTGTGTGCACGTGCGTCCACGTGCACCGCAAAACGTCGGGCGGAACCGCCAAAAGTAGGGCGATCCCGCCGTTCCATTTTTGTCAAAGGACGTAGCAGGCCAAATAAAGGTGTCATCATGGGAATAAAATACAGAGGCCCACCTCTGCCGGCCATTTAGAAAATGACCCCTGGGAGTCAACCCTAGGTCCCGTGCGGGGACCGCCGAGCCGTATAAAAAGGGGAGAGGCGGCCGCCGCCGCTCAGTCTCTTCACTTCCAGGCAGTTCCACACTTGTCTCTTCTTCTCCCGAGCGCACTTCTCACTCTCCAAACCCTAACCACCGCCCCCATCTCACGCCTCATTCCACCGCCCCGTGACCCGCCGCCGCCTATCGAGCCGAGTCGGAGCCGCGCGACAGCGAACCGGCGGGCGCACCGAAGAAGGAGGCGGGGTAGACCGGAAATGGCAAGCGGGCAACTGCGGCTATCGGAGGCGGCGCGGCGGAAGCTCTTGGTGGAGCACTGGGGCCCGTCGAAGACGACGAGGGAGTCGCTGCTGAAGCTGGTGGAGCGGGGCCTGCTGCCGCCGGAGGACAGGGGGATCTGGCGAGCGCCGCCATCAGGTGAGCGGTTTCCGCTTCCCCGCGACGATGAGATAGTGGTGCTAGAGGATTACTTTGTCCGCGGGTTGGGGTCGCCGGTTCACCGCTTTGTTCGCGATTTGTGCCATCATTGGGAGATTTCTCTTTGCAACCTCCACCCCAACTCAATCTTAATGCTATCGGAGTTCATCACCATTTGTGAGGCGTTTCTTGGCATTCGGCCAGACTTCAATCTTTTCCGCCATTTTTACTGCTTGAAGAAGAAAGGAGAGGGTACCGGTGGGTCCCAAATAGTCGGGGGCTGCTACATTGTGCTGCGGGATGGGATGAAATCCCAGTGGGTCACCATCCCCCACTCTACCTCCATGAAGAACTGGTTCGACAAATGGTTCTACATGAGGCAAAATCCAGAGGGGGGGCCAGTCCCCAATGACGTGGCGCTGGTCCCGAAGCCGAATGTGAAGTGGGCGGCGAGGCCCAATGTTACGGAGATGGAGCAGGTGAACGAGCTGCTGCCGCTCGTGATTAGAGACCGTGTGCACGGCGTGATGGTGGCCGTGATGTGGTGGCAGCGTCGCTTGCAGCCATGCAAGGAGAGGCCCACCCTGATGTATGAGTACCGGGGGTTGACGGACCCGTCCCGCAAGGGGACGGACTCTGTGGATGCGAAGGAGATGACCGCTCGGGGGACCGAGTGCTTCCACAACTTTGATCCGACGAAGATGGCGCCGAAGAAACCATAGACGCCGTACACCGCTGCCTATCCGCCACCAGCGGTATGTTGGCATCCTGCGCACCTTCATATGCTAGGCTTATGCTTGTGTGGTCACTGATGGTGTTGTTCTTGTGCAGGGTCGTGCTGTCTACATCTCGGACGTTCCGTCCGAGGAGTGGCCCCGCGGCGAGGTCCAGGGCTACGACCACATGCTGGAGGAGCGTCTTGCACAGATGGCGGCCCTGGACGACGAGTCGAGCGACGGGGATGGCGAGGAGGAAGCCGTGCAGGGCTCTATGCCACGGGCGCAACGGGCGCTGCGGCGAGTGGCCGCCAAGCAGCCAGAGTCCCGAGCATCGCCGCCGAAGACCAAGACGCTGACCAAAAGGAGGAGGAAGGCACAGATTTCATCGTCGTCGTCGGGAGGCTCAATGGATGATATTCCATTGAGCCAGCTGTACAAGAAGGCCCGGACCGGGGGGTCGCCGACTGCAACGCCGCCAGCCGCGAGCCCGGAGGTGTCACTGGGAGCGGTCGCACCGGACCTGCCGTCGCCGAGCAGGCTGCCAAGCCGCGAGCCCTCACCGGCGCCACTACGGCCGGAAGACGCGGGGGCGGCTGGTGGCGGAGAAGAGGGGCAGAGCCAAGAGGTGCCCTTGGAGGAGCAGCCCATAGTCCCGGAGGTCGTCCAGGATACTCCTCTGGAAGCGCCACGCGTCGCGGTAAGCGAGGACGTGCCGACCATGGCCGTCATCGATGATCCTGCGGCAACGACGGCCGAGCAGGTGGACGAGGTGGATGGCGCCGTGCCGACCACGGGGGATGGCGAGAACCCGGGCACAACGGCGGTGGAGCAGGAGGCCGAGGTCAGTGATGCCGCTCCAACCACAGGAGTCGACGAAGGCCCGGCCGCGTCGGTGGTGGAGCAGGCGGCTGTGACAGCGGAGCAAGCCACCAGAACTGCCTCGCGTGATGGAGGGAGTAGTCATGGTCGTCACCGTGACCGCTTCCAGTCGACCTTTCCTGTGGTCGTGAGGTAATGAACGTGCCTCAAAGTCATTTGCAAGATATTCACCAGGTTAATGATTGAAGGACTGCTGATGATGCGCAGGGAAACTGAGGTGGTGGCTGAGCCGACCACTGCCCAGACCGTCGCTGACGATGGAGCCGGCGCCGGAGCAAGTACGTCGACTGCCGAGCCGGGCACGATGGTGACGTACACTCCGGCGTTTGGTCCGCCTCCGCGTCCTGAAGCCGCGGCGACCGCGCAGGAGACTGGGCAGAGCTCAGGAGGTGGAGCTGTCAACGCGGCGGTGGAGGAGGAAATTCCAGAGGACGCCATGCGTCAAATGGAGGGGACGGTGACCAAATTGCTACGCCAAGTGCAGGTACACCATTGCACGGGGAGTCATTTCTTTTGATGGAGATGATTGTCTTATGTAACCTGACTGACAGTATATTCGGCAGAGCGTCGGTCGGGCCGCTGATCGGCGTAAACGTGCCTTGGAGCAACTTGAAGCGACGGCGGTGGAGAACACCCGGCTACGCAGCGAGGCTGAGCAGCTGAGGGGCTCCGTGCAGGGGCTAAATGCACAGCTGGCAGCTCGCTCGGTCGAGCAGGAGGAAGTGGCCGAGCATGTCAGGCAGCTGGCGCAGCAGAAAAGAGGTATGTGATTTCCCAGGCGCGAACGAAGTGTATTTTTCTGTTGTAGTTGTTGTAGTAATGTGCTGTTTGGACGCAGATGCGGAGGAACGCACCGAGCAGGCGGAGAAGAAGATAGCGGAGATGGACCAACAGATGGAGGAGCAGGCTGCTCGTCATGCAACGGTGCAGCGGGATGTTGAAGGTATGACGCGTTCCCTTGTCTTGAACTAACGGACAGTTGGGGTTGTATCTCACGTTACTCGTGATGTGCAGGCCGCCTTCGGTCGTCGCAGGAACAGGTCCAGGGTTTGCACGTGGATGCCCAGTGCGTTCAAGGCGAGGTGGCGGAGCTCGTCGGCGGCATTGCTCCGGTGCTAAATGTGCTGGCCGAAGATGAAGCAGAGGCCATTACGGCAGTGACTCCCCTCAGCACGGTTGTTACTGCCGGCCGATCCTCTTGGTCCCGGCTGCAGGAGTTCGTCCAGGAGGGTGCCGAGCACGTGGGTTCCCACGTGCTCGCCGTGGTGCGCTCCTACTGCCCTTCGATCAACCTGGAACATCTGCGGCAAGGGCTGGCGCCGGGCACCGATGCAGACGCGGCGGAAGAACTCAGGCGCGACTCACTAGAGACATCTAAGGCGATGGTAAAGAACATCTGCATAGTGCCCTGAACGTTGTAGTGATACTTTTGTTTTGGCTTGTGCCGGGGGGCGGAAGACTTGTATGATGTGACGTGGGATACGATCACTTTTGCTACATTGCGGCTATGGCCGCTTTATTATATGCCGACGTGTTTTAGCTTTGTTCTTGATCGTGTCCATAGTGGTAGGAGTAAGGGGTTGCGAAAGGTGCCCGGAGACGCACTTTAAACAAGATGAAATAGCAACAATCTTTATTCAATCGACATGAATCGAGAAAATACAAGATAGGTACATGTAACTCTTAGCGCTAGGTGCTACGGGTCCGTAGGTGGTCGATATGCCACGAATTCGGGACCTCTATCGGAGGGTCGTCCAAGGTGCACAGTCGATACGAGGTCGGCCTGGTGACCGCCTTAATCATGAAGGGCCCTTCCCAGTGGGAGGCGAGTTTATGAATGCCGGCGAGGTTTTGCTTTCGTCGTAGAACCAGGTCGCCGACCACGAAGAAACGCACTTTAACGTTGCGGTTGTAATACCGGCGCATGGAGGCGAGGTATTTAGCGGTTCACACGCAGGTCTCGAGTTGCTTTTCCTCGACGGAATCGACTTCTAGAGCTCGGGCGTCGTTGGATATGCTCTCGTCGTACTGAGTGACGCGTGGAGAGCGGAAGGCGATCTCGTCGGGGAGGACCGCTTCGGATCCAAAGACCATAAAGTACGGAGAGACGCCAGTGCTGCGACTTGGCTGTGTACGGAGTCCCCAAATTACAGCCGGGAGCTCTTTGAGCCATCGGCCAGGTCGCTATTCGTCGGCGTCATCCTGGTAAAGGCGTTTGCGTAGAGCATCGATTATCTTGCCATTTGTGCGTTCGACCTGTCCGTTGGCCCGTGGATGGGCGACTGAGACGTATTTGACCTTGATACACTTGCTGTCGCAAAAATCGAAGAAATCACTTCCAGTGAATGTGGAGCCGAGGTCGGTGATGATTGAGTTTGGGACGCTGAATCGATGGATGACATCGTTTAGCATGTCGGCTGCCTTTTTGGCGGTAGCCTTGACCAATGGCATGTACTCGATCCATTTGGAGAACTTGTCGATGAGTACGTAGACGTATCGAAATCCCCCAGGGGCTTTCTTGAAAGGGCCGATCATGTCGAGCCCCCAACACGAGAAAGGCCATGAGGCCGTGATTGTCTGCTGCTGATGAGCCAGAACGTGTGTTTGCTTGGCAAAAAATTGGCAGTTGACGCAGTGCCGAACCAACTGCTCGGCGTCAGCGACGGCTGTTGGCCAATAGAAGCCGGCACGATAAGCCTTGCCGACCAGTGTTCTGGAGGCAGCATGATTGCCGCACTCGCCGGAATGTATCCTGTCGAGGAGTTTTATGCCCGCGTCCTACGTTATGCACTTTTGCAAGATTTCCTGCTTGGCATTTTTCCGCATGAGCTCACCGTCCATGAGGACATAATGCTTGCTGTGTCATATTATATGTTCGTGCAAGATGGGATCGTCTGGCACGTCTTCGTCGGTGATGTAGCGGATGAAGTCCAGCCACCAATCTGACTGGTCGGGCGTGGTCGGCGTGGTGTCAGGTGACTGTTCGTGCGGTACCAATGCGTCCTCGGCCATGGCGTCTTCGTCGCCGTCGATGTCCATCAAGGCAACGTGGTCGGTTGTGACGTTGCTTGGTGACTGAGGGCGCGGAGGATTGAGATCCGGCTTTGCTGGGAAGGGAATTTGCGCCTCCGAGGGCACCAAAACGGATGGTTCGACCAAGTCGTGAACGAACACATCGTGTGGGATGGCAGCTCTGGTGGAGCCGAGTTTTGACAACTTGTCAGCGGCGTCGTTATTGTCGCGTACGACATGGTGAAACTCGAGGCCATAGAACTTGTCTTCGAGTTGTCGTATTGCGATGACGTAGGCCTCCATTCGCTCGCTGGTGGTGTCCCACACTTTATTCACTTGGTGGACGACGAGGAGGGAGTCGCCGTATACCATTAGGCGCTTGATACCGAGCTCGACGGTGAGGCGCAGTCCATGAAGCGCAGCTTCGTATTCGGCAGCATTGTTTGATGCCGGTAAGTGAATGCGAAGGATGTAGCTGAGCTCGTCTCCTGAGGGGGCGGTAAAATGCACTCAGGCACCTGCGCCATCGATTTTGAGCGAACCATAGAAGTACATTTCCCAGTACTTGTGATTGGACTCGTACCAAGGGGTGGTAAGGTCCGACCACTCTGCCAGAAAATCGGCAAGGGCTTGTGACTTGATGGTGTTGCGGTTTTTCAATTTGATGGTGTATGCCATAAGCTCAAGCGCCCATTTGACGATTCGACCACTGGCGTCCTTGTTGTACAGGATGTCACCGAGCGGGAAGCTTGTAACCACCATGATCTGCCGAGATTGGAAATAGTGTAGAAGTTTTCACTTGGTAATCAAAATTGCATATAGCAATTTTTCAAGGTGGTGGTAGCGGTGCTTGGAATCGTTGAGCACTTCACTAACATAGTAAACTGGGTGCTGGACCGGGTAAACGTGACCGGCTTCCGTTCGCTCGACCACCAGTACCGTGCTGACTACTCGGTCGGTGGCCGCGATGTAGAGGAGCATTTCTTCGCCGTCATTGGGCGCCATAAGCACCGGAGGATTGGTTAGGTAAGTTTTGAGTTCCATGAAGGCGGTGTCTTCCTCTGCCGACCACGCGAATTTTTCTTTTGCAAACATAAAAGAGTGGAGTGGATGCATGAATTCTTAAAAGTAAACATGTACTGAGGTGCAAGAATTTAAAAGATAACTACTCATAATTTTAAAGTCCATGAGCAAGACTATCTCACCGTTCTTGATCATACTTACCATGACTCACAGGATGAAATTTGTGAGTAGTGTTGCGGCATCTATGTTCATCACCTATTTTGACGACGACATTTTCTCCAATCTGCACATGGTTAGAATAGTATATATGTATACACAAACCTGTGAGATGGCAGGGTTCCAGTTGAATGTTGAATGTTGAGGGACCCTGGGCTCATCAATGTCTTGTGGAAGCTTGTCGGAAGGTCGAAACGACATCTTTTGTCCTGTCTATTCCACACTCAACAGAACAAGGGGTAATCCTACTAAAGCTAGTGATACACTAAATTAGCAGACATCAAGATCATTATCAAAAACTTAACACCGATTGCTTCCCCGGCAACGGCGCCAAAAATGCTTGTTGGTATAAATTAAGTGCACGTAAAATAAGAAGGATTCCGCAAGCGCACAGAACTTACCATTGTAGCATTTTACCGGGAGTAAACCAGGTATCGTTATTTATATTTTACCACAGGGAAGCAAGGGTTAAAGAATCAGATAACTCACCATCATGTATCCACTAACTTAGTAAACCAACTAGACTAAAGTAGGGGTAAATGATATATATATATAAGGTAATATAAAGAATAAAGCACACATGAGAATTCTATGATAAATGAGTAGCTAGCTAGAGTGAGAGGACAACGGAGAGATTAAGGTTCCTATATACTTCTCTATTACTCTGGTTCTATGATAACAGGGGATGGTTAGATATAGCAATCATACAATAGCACTTCGGGATATCAGAACACTAGCCACAGACATGGATGAGAAGGGGGCTAGGAAGCTCTGACTACGGTCCTACAAGCACCAACCCGAACGAGGTGGAATACGACGGCCGTCAGGACTGTCACGATCCTGGGGCTACCACAACAATCCGTGGGATTGGGTGCAATCTCAGGTAACCTCTAGTCTAGACACCATGTCTACACTATCAATTACTACTCTAATTACCTAGGATAACTAGAGCACTCGATGCGAGCGAAGATCCCATACTAAGCATAACTACTATACTAACAATCACAAGATAGGCATAAAAGTAAATAGAGAAGATAAATATATTAAAGCATAAGTCTTACAAAGAGTAGATACAAAGACATACCAAATCTCTGAAGACTTCTCCAGAACTGGAGCACAGCTCCGCTCTCTCTAACTCTCATCTAGATCTAATCTACTACATTGGAATGTCTAGCTCTAATTCTCTAGAGAGGAGAAGTCATCCATTCAAGGGACACCTCTACAACTCTGATCCCGCTGGGAGATAATGAATTAGGGTTTAAGGGATTGCCTCCTCCAGGGGCCAGGGGCCTGCTTATATAGCCCCCTAGGATGCACCGCAGCCCTCGGATCAAACCGACCTAAACGGACGATTATTATTCATCCTCAAAGGCGGTGGAACAGGGATCCGCGAGGCTGACGCTGATTGGCTGAAGTGGGCAATCGGCTGCCCAAGGTGGGGAGTCAGCCGACTCTCCACCGAGCCCGTTCGGGCTCCCGTTTGGTCCAGAGCCTTCTCGAACCTTCCAGATTACAGAATTTTCACCGGTTCCCGATTATCTCTATGTAAACCTGACATGTGGGCCTTCCTTGGGTATTTTCAGCTGACACCCCGCAGAAACATGACATTCACCAAAACTCGTGGAATTCCATTAGTGTAACCCCTATATCTAGTTGGTAATTATATTTAGGTCCTTTCTCCCGTTTAGTTGACGGTAAAAATTTACACTTAACGACCGTCAACAACTCCCCCAAGCTTACCTTTTGCTCGTCCCCGAGCAAAGATAAACTCAGTGATGGATCGGGAGTTGCTATTATGCTTTCACTCCACACAAGTACACATGCGTTCAAACAAGAACTCTCCTCCGAATTAGAGTGAACTATTCTGACTCAAAACTTACTCATATTACCTTTCACCATGGGGCTTGTAACCGTCACTTGGGTCTTTAGCAGTTGAAAGACAGAACAGTCAAGTCAAGCGCTATGTTTCTCGCTCTTTGATCAACTATTATTCTAGAGTTTTTGCAAGATTTTCAAATAAAACTCAGAGTTTCCTTATATGAATCTTTCAGGTCTCTTATTTGTGGTATTTCTGGATCCTCTCCAAGGCATGAGTAGTGTATGCCTTTCTCTCTTCTCTCAAAATATGTGGTATTTATGGAACTAAGGCATAATGGAAAGTGCCTTCTCTCTCTCACCCTACTTTCTAATAGGCTTATGTGGAGCTCATAGGTGGGGAGACACTCAAACTCACTTGCACATATTGCACAGTTAAACCATGGATCCAATAGGAACTAAAATAATAATAAAGTCATATGTGCATGTGAGTGAGGAAATGGATGATAAGATGATGATAGGATGATGATGATAAGGAAATGATTATAAGGGGTGATCACTTGGTGAACATCTACTTCTACACTTGCTCCTTTGGGGATAACATACCTCCTTTTATTCGGAAACCTTGAAACTTCTTGAAAGGAAGGACTTGGCTACTCTTTCTTTCTTTCTTTCCTTTTTCTTCTTTTTTTTTCTCTTTTTTTTTCTCTCTTTTTTTTAGAGCAACCAATCCTCTGAAAATGAAACTTTAGCAACGGGGAGTGTATAATTTGAAATGATAGTGACTGGAGCTTTTATGTAGACAAATGGAATGGCGATGATTATTTCTAGATGTTCACTACAGGATAGGAGTAAAACCTTTTTTCTGAATGGAATGAAATGAGTGGCATATGTATATGTGGATGGATGGATGGATGCGTACTCCCAGGGTAGGAGCAAAGATAGGTGCGTATCTCCGGGTAGAGACAAAGACAAAGATATGGGGGAATGCGTACTCCCAGGGTAGGAGCAGCATAAGTGTGCACCTCCAGGATAGAGATAGCACAATATGTGATGGATGTGGATCTATATATGGGTGGTACTTCTAGGGACAGAAGTAGCACAGAATGAATGTAGTACTTATAAAATAGGTGCATGCTTCTGAGGACAGAAGTAGCATAGATCAATGGATGGAGAGCACATAGTAATGACTTTTAACTACATGACTAATTCCTTATGGGTCCACAGCATAACCACACTCAATGCCTAAAGATTACACTCAAGCCTACAAAATGATCTATATAAACAGATGGGTTTTCCTAATCTAGTAAGCATGAATATATGGCTGTGGTAGGAATTTGAACTCTCGTCATAAAGGAACTCATCATGCAATAATTTAAGATTTTCAAAGATAAATTCTCCAGAACTCTAGCATCTCTAGGAGCAAGATGGACAGCAGCTCAAAACCTTCCCATATCATACCCGTCAACCACCTAGACTTAGATCAAGTGTTTGCTACCCACAAGTTTTAGGTTCAGAGCAAATCTCAAATCTAAACAGTTGTGTCCAAAACTTGGGAGAGTGCAAGGTTGAAAACTAGGTACTTGAAAGGAATTACGGCAGAGCAACTATTCATCATCTCCATGTAGAGTTTATTCTACGGGATAACTTAAAGACAGATTGCAAGAGCTCTCCATAAGATAAATAAGGAAATCTTTCTCGGGTTTCTATGGTTATGCATCTTTTTAGTTGTTTTAACAAAGCACACTCTAACAAGGCATAAAATAGATAAGTTGGAAACACTTAGCTTGGTACACGGGGGATGCTCTCCCCAAGCTGGATGTTGACATAGTCTCATGGATATTGCCGATGACATGCTGAAGGAGTTCTAGTCTTCCTGGAGTTTCGTGGATAGTTGATGTTTGAGACAGTGTTCAAGTGTCGCGGGCAGCACTCCGACAGGGGACTGGATGTCCTTCTGCATGTTTAGCTCTTCTTGATCCTTTATGTTCTCAGGAAGCTCAAATAGACAACAAAGCTTGTGGAACTGATTAAGCATTAGTGATAAAAACCTCTAAGCCTTGGTTGTCTAGAACTCGCCTTAACTCAAATGTCTTCTAACAGATCACAAGAAATATTTTTATCTTTTATAATAAAAGGGATGCAGACAGAGATGAAAGAGCATGATCATGGTGAGAAATTTTTTTTTAGATGCAAAACGTATGAATGAATGCAAGAAACTAAACATGCAATGGATGAGCAAACATAAAAGAGTGGAGTGGATGCATGAATTCTTAAAAGTAAACATGTAGTGAGGTGCAAGAATTTAAAAGATAACTACTCATAATTTTAAAGTCCATGAGCAAGACTATCTCACCGTTCTTGATCATACTTACCATGACTCACAGATGAAATTTGTGAGTAGTGTTGCGGCATCTATGTTCATCACCTATTTTGACGACGACATTTTCTCCAATCTGCACACATGGTTAGAATAGTATATATGTATACACAAACCCGTGAGATGGCAGGGTTCCAGTTGAATGTTGAATGTTGAGGGACCCCGGGCTCATCAATGTCTTGTGGAAGCTTGTCGGAAGGTCGAAACGACATCTTTTGTCCCGTCTATTCCACACTCAAAAACAAGGGGTAATCCTACTAAAGCTAGTGATACACTAAATTAGCAGACATCAAGATCATTATCAAAAACTTAACACCGATTGCTTCCCGAACGGCGCCAAAAGTGCTTGTTGGTATAAATTAAGTGCACGTAAAATAAGAAGGATTCCGCAAGCGCACGAACTTAACATTGTAGCATTTTACCGGAGTAAACCAGGTATCATTATTTATATTTTACCACAGGGAAGCAAGGGTTAAAGAATCGGATAACTCACCATCATGTATCTACTAACTTAGTAAACCAACTAGACTAAAGTAGGGGTAAATGATATATATATAAGGTAATATAAAGAATAAAGCACACATGAGAATCCTATGATAAATGAGTAGCTAGCTAGAGTGAGAGGACAACGGGAGAGATTAAGGTTCCTATATACTTCTCTATTACTCTGGTTCTATGATAACAAAGGGGATGGTTAGATATAGCAATCATACAATAGCACTTCGGGATATCGAACACTAGCCACGTACATGGATGAGAAGGGGGCTAGGAAGCTCGACTACGGTCCTACAAGCACCAACCCGAACGAGGTGGAATACGACGGCCGTCGACCGTCACGATCCTCGGGCTACCACAACAATCCGTGGGATTGGGTGCAATCTCGAGTAACCTCTAGTCTAGACACCATGTCTACACTATCAATTACTACTCTAATTACCTAGGATAACTAGAGCACTCGATGCGAGCGAAGATCCCATACTAAGCATAACTACTATACTAACAATCACAAGATAGGCATAAAAGTAAATAGAGAAGATAAATATATTAAAGCATAAGTCTTACAAAGAGTAGATACAAAGACATACCAAATCTCTCGAAGACTTCTCCGTAACCGGAGCACAGCTCCGCTCTCTAACTCTCATCTAGATCTAATCTACTACATTGGAATGTCTAGCTCTAATTCTCTAGAGAGGAGAAGTCATCCATTCAAGGGACACCTCTACAACTCGATCCCGCTGGGAGATAATGAATTAGGGTTTAAGGGATTGCCTCCTCCCGGGGCCGGGGGCCCCGCTTATATAGCCCCTAGGATGCACCGCAGCCCTCGGATCAAACCGACCTAAACGGACGATTATTATTCATCCTCAAAGGCGGTGGAACAGGGATCCGCGAGGCCGACGCCGATTGGCTGAAGTGGGCGGTCGGGCTGCCCAAGGTGGGGAGTCGGCCGACTCTCCACCGAGCCCGTTCGGGCTCCCGTTTGGTCCGAGCCTTCTCAAACCTTCCAGACAGAATTTTCACCGGTTCCCGATTATCTCTATGTAAACCCGACATGTGGGCCTTCCTTGGGTATTTTCAAATGACACCCCGTAAAAATGACATTCACCAAAACTCGTGGAATTCTATTAGTGTAACCCCTATATCTAGTTGGTAATTATATTTAGGTCCTTTCTCATGTTTAGTTGACGGTAAAAATTTACACTTAACGACCGTCAACACTCACGACATTGCCGAGCAATATGCCGGAGGGTACGCCGAAGATGCACTTGGTGGGGTTCAGTTTCCATTGGAATACGTTTAGGGCGTCAAATGTTCGTTGGAGGTCGGCGACCAGAGAGTCGGATTTTACGGTTTTTACCACCACGTCATCCACGTAAGCCTCGACCAGGCGATCTCTAATCTCGTCTTTTAGGCAACTCTGGATTGCTCGTTGGTATGTGGCCCCAGCATTTTTGAGGACGAAGGACATCGTTTTGTAGCAGTAGGCGCCGAAAGGAGTGATGAAGGAGGTTTTCTCCTGGTCGGCGATAGCGAGGGATATCTGGTGGTAGCCGGAGTAGCAATCCAAGAAGGAGAGCAGCTCGCAGCCCGCAGTGGAGTCAACGACTTGGTCGATACGCGGTAAGGTGAAGGGGTCTTTAGGGCAGCATCTGTTGAGACCGGTGTAATCAACGCACATTCTCCATTCTTTATTTTTCTTACGTACAAGGACCGGATTGGCCAGCCAATCAGGATGATACACTTCTTTTATGAAGCCTGCGGCTAATAGCTTTGCTACTTCTACCCTAATCACCTCCCTTTTGTCATTCGCGAACCATCGGAGCTTTTGCTTCACTGGCTTGGCGGTTTCGGAGACATTTAGGAAGTGCTCGGCCCGTTCCCTAGGAACACCCGGCATGTCTGCTGGTTTCCATGCAAACACGCTGATGTGATCCCGAAGGAACTGGACGAGCGCGCTTTCCTATTTGCTGGAGAGATTGGCCCCGATCAGGGCGGTTCTTGTCTTGTCTCCTGGGACGAGCTCGATCTCTTTGTACTCCCGGTTCTCCTTGGAGGAGCGCTTGGACTCTTTGAGTGGTATCTGGAGGTCGGCCGGGGGAATGGCCTTGGCCTCCAGCACCATATCCGCCATGCGGGCTCGGAGGTCGGCGAGGTCGGTGGCGGCGAACGAAGCTGACTCGCAGTGGCACGCCATGAGGACGTTGCTGCGGAGGGAAAGGATGCCCTTCTCCGTGGGCATTTTGAGCACCATGTAGCTGTAATGCGGGACCGCCATAAACTTGGCGATGCCAGGTCGGCCCAGGATCGCATGGTAGACACCTTCGAAGTCGGCGATGATGAAATTAAGGTACTCGAAGCGAAAATGCTGCTTGGTACCAAATTGGACTCGGAGAGTGACTTGACCGAGGGGCATGGAAGGCTTTCCTGGCATCACCCCCCAGAATGGCTAGTCATAGGGTTCTAAGTCTTCTGTCTTGAGGCCGAGCTCTTTGTACGTCTACAAAAACAGTATGTTTAGAGCGCTGCCTCCGTCGACCAGCACCTTCTCGAAGCGGAGGTGCAGGATGACTGGATCAAGGACAAGGGGGAAGCGACCAGAGTCCTCCCCTCGTGCCCACATGTCTGCTCGGCTGAAGGAGATTGGCTGCTCCGACCAGGCGGGTGCCTTGACGTCTGCAACGCGTTCCTGGTCGGCGCTGCTGAAGGCGATTATCGACCGCCGGAGTAGTTTCTTGTCCCTTTGGGATTCGGTGGTGACCTTGCCGCCAAAAATAACAGCAACGTTTCTTTTGGGTTCTTTGAACTCCCGGCGGCCGTCATCGTCCGAGGTGTTGTCGTCTTTCTCCTTCTTGACGTCCTTGTCGGCGTTGCGGTTGTCCTTCCGATTTTTGTTGCCACCCCGCGGTCGCCGCGTGTCAGCTTTTTTGAAAATGTTTCAAAGCCCCAACACTGACCCATCGTGTGGCCTTTGTTTGGGTGCCTTGGGCAATCTTGGCTAAGGACCTTGTCATAGCCATCATCATATGGCTTATCCTGGTTGTTGACGTTGTGGACGCGGTTTTTGCGGTAGCGCTGGCCATCATCGCATCGGTTACGCTTGCGTCCAAGCTGATCGTCCTCGCGGCTGTGGCTGCGCTGCTCGCGGCGGCGGGAATCACGTCGGTCGTCCTTGCGGCTGCGGCTGCGCCGCTCGGGGCGCCGAGAGTCGCGTCTGTCGTCGCGGTTTCCACGGTTCCGTGCGCGATGATCGCGATCGCGGTCGTCGTCGTCGTCGCGGCGGGAAGGACATCGAGATGGACTGTCCTCTTTGCTGGATCACAAGGCGTTGTCAACACGTGTCCATTCACCGGCGATTTTCAGGGCTTCGCCCATTGTCTTCGGCTGGGTTCGGAGGAGTTTGATCTTGCACTTCTCATTGCGGGGTTGGGTGAGCCCCTTGATGAAGAGCTCAATGGCTTCTTGCTATGTGATGTCCGTCACCGTCGTCCACATGTCGTTGAAGCAGCGCATGTACTCTCGTAGAGGTTCGTTGGGGTAGTCGTGGATCTGGGCCAAGGCATACTTGGAGCCAGGCTGATGACACGTAGCCTTGAAGTGCTCGGACAGCATCTGGCGAAATTGAGGCCAGCTGTGAATCGAGCCCTCACGTTGGCACATGAGCCAGTTGGTTGGAGAAGGGCCCAGGACCACCGGTAAGTAATTTGCCATCACACTTTCGTCGCCTCCTGCTGCTTGGATTGCAGTTTCATATAGGAAGAGCCACTGGTCGGGATTCTAGCGGCCATCGTACGGCTGCACCTCACTAGCCTTGAAGTTCCGCGGCCAATGCACCTCCCTGAGTCGCTCTGAGTATGGCTTGGGGCCGGGGGTCTCGAAACAGCCCCTGTCATAGCGCCGATCATCGCCGTCATAGCGATCCCTGTGCCGGTGCTGGTCGGCGTCGTCGTCACGGAAAGCTCGGCGGCCGCGCCGCTCCCGAGGTCGTCGCGGTGAGTCGTCGCGGCGGCGCCTGTCCGGCGATCGTCGGCGGCGGTCGCGGTTTATGGATCGTACGTCACGGCTGGAGGAGTCAGAACTAGAGTTGCTGGAGCGATCTGAAGAGTTGGCCGATCTGTTGCTTGGGACGTGATTCGCAGATCTTTCCCCTAATTCTGGGCGGCGGCTGCGTTGAGCGGACGCTGCCGGGACTTCTGGAGGTATCTCGGCCCGGCGCATGCGATTTACCTGCCCTCGCCCGCCATCGTGGTCGATGATCTCCTGCACCGCAGGGGTGTGAGGCAACGCCTCCAACTTGCTCTTGGCTACCGCGATGTTAGCTGTCGGGGTTTTGTGAACCCGACGCTGTTCGACCAGATCGAACTCATAGGCCAAGTTGTGGTTGACATGACGGGCTTGGTGAAAGTCCCTAG
Organism: Themeda triandra; assembly: GCA_018135685.1. Classification (NCBI taxonomy): domain Eukaryota; kingdom Viridiplantae; phylum Streptophyta; class Magnoliopsida; order Poales; family Poaceae; genus Themeda; species Themeda triandra. The sequence continues at coordinate 238,308 of JAENPR010000246.1, read as the reverse complement.
TTTGGTTTTGGCTAATTGATGAAACCTAGGACTAACCTTGTTTATCTAAGTGGTTGATTTAGAGAAAGGTTGTCCACATGATGAGCTTATTGCATATGAAGCATGACACATGTCATGTGATCAAAGATGAAGATCAAGACGATGCTTGGCTCCATGGACCGGTGTTGAAGGTGAAGGGCTAGTCGAGGCTTCGGAGTGAAGGACCATGCGATGGCGAAGCTCGGGCAAGACTAGGCGCCGATGGACCGATGCACGGTGAAGGGCAAGTGAAGTCGAGGTCGATGGATCGAGACGGTCACATGATGGTGTGAAGTGTTCATATCATTTGGAGGAACAAAATGGGCTCAAGGCAAAGGTATAACCGATAGGGCCATTTTGTTTTGCACTCAAGACACCATAGAGGGTGTGAGTGGTTTAGGATCGATAGCCGCACTATTAAGAGGGGAAGACTTATCGGCTATTCGACGCAGGGTGCCACTAGGTGAATTCATGAAGTGCATTGCATGTAGGGCCTAGTGAGCTAACCTAACCTTTGGGAAATGTTTGTGAAAAGCTAACACACAAGCACATGGAGATGTACACTTGGTGGTGTTGGCACATTTACAAAGGTGGCGTTTTGATGCGCTCGTGGTTTGCGGGGTAGAGATGGGTTTGGGTCCCTCTCTTCCTCCCGCCGAGCCTCGTGAGGCGGGATTCGGCGCTTTCGAGAAAAATGGATGCATATTTTCTATTGCGCCGGATGCAAAATTTGGTTGAATTCATGCTATCTTTGTTGATCAAGTTGGTATACTTGTTGGATAGCATGTCTCGAGAAGTTGGCGTCACGACGGCCGAAAAACGAAGTTTTGACAGCCGGACGCGCAGGTCCGCGCATTGTGACTTGGCGTGAGCGAGTGTCGTGGCGTCGGGCGCGCGGACGCACGCGGCGGACGCGGGCCGTTCACCGTGCGAGTCCGGCGCGTCTTGGGCTTCGGCCGCGAGGTCAGCTGGGCCGTCGAGGGCGGCGGACGCTGGGCTGGGTCGCATCCGGCGTGGGCCGGACGTGGACTAGAAAGTTTCTGAGCGCGGGCGTTTCCTCCGGACGCGGGCCGCCGGACGCAGGCCGGACGCGGGCCGGACGCGAGGTGATTTGAACGTTGGGCCGCCAACGGTCGGCTGTCGCGGGCGCGCGGGAGGCGCGGACGCGTCCGGCGCTGAGCCGGGACGCGTCCGGCGGGTTGAAATCGGCTCGCCCGAGGGGTAACGGTTGGATTTCGCCTTGGGCTTATAAATAGCCCCTTGGCCGGCCATGGGAGGTTTTCTTGCCCATTTCTACTCACTTACTCATCCTTTGTGCTAGAGAAACACTCCCCCTCTCATCTCTCTTGCTTGTTGCTCATCCAAAGTGAGATTGAGAGATCACCTAGTGCATTGCATTGCTTGAGAGCATTCTAGTGGCACTTGTGGGTGGTTTAGCCTGGTGGATTTCTTGTTACTCTTGGAGAGTACCGCTCCTAGCCGGCTTGGAGATTGTTGGAGGCATTGGCAAGAGAAGGTGATTGTTCTTGGCCACCTCCGGTTGATTGTGAGAGGTTTGAGCTCACCTCGTGGGGATCACGAAGAGCATCCTAGTGGATTGCGCGTGTCGTTGAGTACCTCGCTTGAGAGTGGTGTCTTGCGGTGCCTTGCGGGGCGAGCCTTGAGGGGCTAGTGACTTGAGGGTCACACCGAGGAACCATCTAGGTGTTGGTCGACACAACGGGTGACATAGCTTGGCGGTGCCCAAGTGAACATCCGGGGATAAATCATTGTGTTCATCTTGTCTCCTGATTGGTCATCATCCTTTGTGTGTTGCCGATTGTGCTTGATTGTTCATCTTATTGGTGATTGGCAACCTCGACTCTACGCGTTGGTATAACAAGCTCCTACCCTCTCTTGTATTACTTTGATTACATTCTTGCAAAGTAGAATTACTTGCGTGGTCGGTCGGGAACCACATCTTGTGTAGACTAAATCCCGTGGGTAGAATTGCTTGTGTGGTCGGTCGGGAACCACTCCTTGTGTAGATTAAATCCCGTGGGTAGAGCTCTTGATCACTAGTGGTAGCTATTGTTTGTGCTAGTGATCACCTACTAGAATTGTTTGGATAGGAGGCTTGCAACTTCTAGTAGGCTAAGCAAAACTTACTTTCCGCCGTTCGTGTATCTAACGAAGTTTGCTCAGTGAGTTTGTAGAAATTTTCATAGGCTATTCACCCCCTCTAGCCATCCAGGACCTTACAAGTGGTATCGGAGCCGAGGTCACCATTTTAGTGCAAGGCTTAACATCCTACGGTGTTAAGATGGCTCAAATTGTGTTCAACCATGTTGGGGGCAAACCGCCTATGTTTGATGGAGTTAGTTCTTTTGATCATTGGAAGAGAAAGATGATCATGTATCTTGGTTCAATTCAAGAGAGAGTCTTGCAAGTCACTTTGCATGACTATGCTATACTTGATCATGATCACCTCACCAATGAAGATAGAGCCAACATCACATGCAATAGAATGGCTCTCAACACCCTATACAATGGCATTGATACAAAGGTGTTTGAGGGGATCAAAGATTTGGAGCTTGCTAGTGAAGTGTGGACAAGGTTGGGTGAGACCTATGAGGGCACCAAGGTTGTGAAAAGTGCCAAGTTATATGGACTCAAGAGTGAGTTCGAGTACTTCAAGAAGAAGGAGGATGAAACAATCATTGAAATGTTTCATCGCTTGCAAGTGATTGTAAATGATCTCAAGAGTTTGGGGCACAAGACAAAAGATGAAGATTTTTGTCACTAGTTCTTGATTTGCTTGCCGAAGAGCTTCAAGATGTTGAAGCTAATGCTACAAAGAGATGGGCTTGAAAATAAGAAGCCAAATGATTTGCTTGGGGAAGTCTTGACATATGACAAATTTGATCAAGATGATGAGAAGGTGGAAGAAGAGAAGAAGAAGAAGACCGTGGCATTCCAAGCCACATCCTCCAAGGGCAAAGCACCAATATTTGAAGAAGAAGAAAACCAATGAGGAAGATGGTGACTTTGAGATTGATGATGAGGCACTTGCTCTTGTGGTGAAGAAGATGGGACACATGTTCATCAAGAGAAGAGGCTTCAAGAGGAACAACTTCAAGAAGCAAGAGCAACCAAGAAAGTGCTTCAATTGTGATAGCACCGAGCATCTACAAGCCGAATGCCCATATGAGAAGAAGAAGAACTACAACAAGGGCAAGTTTGAGAAGAAGAAGCATGAGGCCAAGATGACACTCAAGAAGGGCAAGAATGGTGCATTTGTGGTCACTTGGGAGAGTGACAATGATGATGAAGATGAAGATACAAGCAACAAGGCTATGGCTTCCATCGCCATCAACAAGAAGCATTCATTATTCTCTTCATCACCATCGTGCTTCATGGCCAAGGAAACCAAGGTACAATATGATGATAGTGATGATGATAGTGAGATGGAATATGCTCACGATGTTGATAATATTGATGATGATGATGAACCTTCTAAGGATCAATTATATGACTTGATGCAAGAAACTAGAGATATAGCTATTGCCAAGGAAAAGGAGTGCGAGAAGCTTTCAATGAAAGTAGCAATACTTGAGAAAGCCCTAGGTGAGCTTATGACCACTCATGAGTGTCTAGTGGAAGACCATGAGAAACTTGGTGATGCTCATTCTAAGCTTAAAGAAGCTCACTCACTTCTACTTGAGCAACAAGCAAAGAAAGTGGTTATTGCATCATGTGATATAGGTCTTACTTGTGACATCATTGATGAGTCATTTTATCAACCTATCATCATGACAAATGCTAACCCTTCTTGTAGCACATCATCCACCACCACCACCGACTCTATCTCTACTACTAGTGATGGCTTCACTTGTGATGCTACACTTATGGTTGAGAATGAGACTCTCAAGAAGGAGGTGGATGAGCTCACTCATGCCTTAGGCAAAGCCTATCGTGGTGAGGCCCGCTTGCTAAAGTGCTTGGGTAGCCAAAGGTTCTCTTTAACAAAGAGGGATTGGGCTATACCCCCAAGAAGGGCAAGTCGGCCTTTGCAACTCCAAAGCCTAGCTTTGTGAAGAGCAATGGTCGGTTTTGCTATAGATGCAAGCAAGTTGGGCACCTAGAGCAAAATTGCAACAAGAAGCAACAAAACAAGAAACTTGACAATGCTATACCTTTTGATTCTTGTTATGTGCTTACCAAGGGTGTGAAAGGTGTGCAAGCTAAGTTTGTTGGTACACCCATTGTTGGCCCAAAGAAGAAGGCTATTTGGGTACCAAAGAGCTTAGTCACTAACCTACAAGGACCCAAGCAAAAATGGGTACCTAAGCTTCATTGATTTGCTTGTAGGTGAACTATAAAGCTGGAGGAAGGCATTGGATCATTGATAGTGGGTGTTCTCAACACATGACCGGCACATCAAGAATGTTTGATTCAATTGATAAGAATGATAGTGGCATTGAGTCAATTACTTTTGGCAATAACAAGAAAGGCAAGGTTGTTGGTTTGGGTAAGATTGCAATATCAAATGACATGAGTATCTCTAATGTGATGCTAGTTGAAAGCTTGGATTTCAATCTTCTCTCCGTGGCACAAATTTGTGATCGAGGCTACAAGTGCATATTTGGGGCAAATGATGTTGAGGTAGTTTCTCTTGATGGCTCCAACTTGGTGTTCAAAGGCTTTAGATATGAGAATCTCTATCTTGTTGGTTTCAACACTAGTGAAGCTTCTTTGACAACATGTTTGATATCAAAATCAAGTTTGGGTTGGCTTTGGCATAGAAGGCTTGGACATGTTGGCATGAAACAATTGAAGAAGCTCACACAACACAATCTTGTTGAAGGCTTGAAAGATGTTGTATTTGAGAAGGACAAGTTGTGTAGTGCATGTCAAGCCAGGAAGCAAGTTGTAAGCTCACATCCAAAGTAGAGTATAATGAGCACATGCAAGGCATTTGAGTTGTTGCACATGGATCTATTTGGCCCAACTACATACACAAGTATTGGTGGCAACAAGTATGGGTTTGTCATAGTGGATGACTTCACAAGATTCACATGGGTATTCTTTCTTTGTGACAAGAGTGAAGTGTATGACACCTTCAAGACCTTTCTCACTAGAGTTCACAATGAGTTTGACATGAGAATCAAGAAAGTGAGAAGTGACAATGGGAGTGAGTTCAAGAATACAAGAATGGAAGAATTGTGTGATCACTATGGCATTGGTCATCAATTCTCGGCCAAATACACTCCACAATCAAATGGCCTAGTTGAGAGGAAGAATAGAACATTGCTTGATATGGCTAGATCAATGCTTCATGAGTACAATGTTAGTCAATCATTTTGGGATGAAGCAATCAACACGGCATGCTACTACATCAATAGGCTCTATTGTCATACCTTGTTAGAGAAGACCCCATATGAGCTACTTCATGGAAGAAAGCCCAACATTGGCTATTTTAGAGTGTTTGGTTGCAAATGCTATATCTTGAGGAAGGGCACTAGATTGGGGAAGTTTGAAAAGAGATGTGATGAAGGGTTCCTACTCGGTTATTCAACTACAAGCAAGGCTTATAGAGTTTGGAACAATTCAAGTGGCATTAGAGAGGAAGTTCATGATGTGCAATTTGATGAAACCAATGGGTCACAAGATGAAGATGAGAATCTAGAAGATGTTGGTGGAAACCAATTGGTTGAAGCTATGAAGAACATGGACATTGGTGACATAAGAGCAAAGCAAGTGGTTGATGTGCAAGATGATAAAGATGAAGTTCTCAACTCTCCATTGAGACAAGCTAGCAATGCTCAAGTGCAAGATCATGGTGCTAGTACATCCAACGAGGACAAGTCAAGTGATCAACCAAGCTCAAGCAATCAAGTGCAAGTGATACAACCACAACATGTTGCAAGAGATCACCCAATTGATAGTGTTATTGGTGATATTAGAAGTGGTGTGCAAACAAGATCAAGAGTGGCTATGATTTGTGAGTATGCATCATTTGTGTCAACCAAAGAGCCAAAGAAAGTTGAGGAAGCCTTGGATGATGCCGATTGGATCATGGCAATGCAAGAAGAGCTCAATAACTTCACAAGAAATGATGTGTGGGAGTTAGTTGAGAGGCCGGAGGATCACAATGTCATTGGAACCAAATGGGTTTTCAAGAACAAGCAAGATCAAGATGGTGTTGTGATTAGAAACAAAGCAAGACTAGTTGCACAAGGCTATACTCAAGTTGAAGGTCTTGACTATGATGAAACATATACTCCCGTGGCAAGATTGGAGGCAATAAGGATACTATTGGCTTATGCGTGTGCCCACAACATCAAGTTATATCAAATGGATGTCAAAAGTGCATTTCTCAATGGGATCATCAATGAGCTAGTATATGTTGAGCAACCTCCCGGTTTTGAAGATGAAAAGAAGCCCAACCATGTGTACAAGTTGAAGAAAGCTTTGTATGGCTTGAAGCAAGCACCTAGAGCATGGTATGAGAGATTGAAGACTTTCCTTCAATCCAAGGGGTTCATTATAGGCAAGGTTGATACTACTCTATTCACCAAGAAGATTGGTAATGATCTCTTCATTGTGCAAATCTATGTTGATGATATCATCTTTGGATCAACCAATCAAGCATATTGTGAAGAATTTGGTGAAATGATGGCAAATGAGTTTGAGATGTCCATGATTGGTGAACTTAGCTATTTCCTTGGTCTTCAAGTCAAGCAATTGAAGAATGGAACATTTGTGAGTCAAGGGAAATACATAAGGGACATGTTGAAGAAGTTTGGAATGCAAGATGCAAAGCCAATCTCAACTCCAATGGGCACCAATGGGAATCTTGATAGTGATCATGATGGCAATATGGTGAATCAAAAGGATTATCGGTCATTGATTGGAAGCCTACTCTATGTCACCGCATCAAGGCCGGATGTCATGTTTAGTGTTTGCATGTGTGCTAGATATCAAGCCTCACCTAGAGAGAGTCATCTCACGGCCGCAAAAAGAATATTGAGGTACTTGAAGCAAACAAGAGATGTTGGACTATGGTATCCCAAGGGGTCAAAGTTTGAATTGATTGGATATTCGGACTCGACTATGGTGGTTGCAAGATCAATAGAAAGAGCACAAGTGGTACATGTCAACTTCTTGGAAGATCACTTGTGTCATGGTCCTCAAAGAAACAAAATAGTGTGGCAATCTCTACCGCCGAAGCCGAATATGTTAGTGCGGGAGTTGTTGTGCACAATTGCTTTGGATGAAGTCAACTTTGAAGGATTATGGCATCAACTTCAAGAATGTGCCATTGTTTTGTGACAATGAAAGTGCAATCAAGATGACACAAAACCCAGTTCAACATGGAAGAACAAAGCACATTGACATAAGGCATCACTTCATAAGAGATCATCAACAAAAGGGTGACATTTCCATTGAAAGTGTGGGCACCGATGATCAACTTGCCGACATCCTCACCAAGCCACTTGATGAAAAAAGGTTTTGCAAGCTAAGGAATGAATTGAACATTCTTGACTTCTCAAACATGTGTTGAATGCACCCCACCACTACTTGACATGCCTCTCCTTCGACAAAGCAAGGTACCATTGGTTGACATGTCATTCATGCTTAGGATTATACTTGTGGTAGCACATGTAGACATACAAGGTGCATTTGGAACATTCATGATAAATCAAATGTGTTTGATGTATATGCTTACCACTATTGCTTCTATGCTTTGTTTATTCTAGTGGTGGCATATGACATGTTTGTGGGCTTGCAATCCTAGTGTTGAATCTAGAATATTTGCTACAAGTGTTTAATTCGACATAGGCAAGATAACCCTTGTCATGAGGTGTGAAGAAGCTTGTCTTTGGTTCAAACCGAATTAAATATCTTTGGCAAGTGGTCTAGATTGAACCAAATTTGACTAAAGTTTTGTTTACTCCATCAAAGTCCTTTCTCTCCACAATTTGATCCCATTTTTGGGCAATTGTTGACAAAGGGGAGAGAAAAAGATGATTGAACATGATAAAGGGGTAAATAAAATTTTGATGCACACAAGAAGGGGGAGCAAGCTCATGAACAAAGATGTTGCATTTGTTTGTGCATTTTCATATGACTTGCTCATGGCACCTAGTTTCAAAGTTTTATACAAGTGGTGTCTCCTTGCGTGTGTGGTGCAATGCTAGTATAGGATTTGATTGATGAAATGATCTACTAGCATGCATAGGTTGTAACTAGACTCCCCTTACTTTACAAGTGGTTCAAGAACTTTGCTTATAATGTTGATCTCATGAGGTTCTTGAGTTTTTGATGGGTGTCTAGTTACTTCATGGTGCTAAGGATGGTGTTTATTGCAACTCCGATTGGTATCACGCTTCAAAGGTCCATTTCTAACACCTTAGCATCATTTTGGTAGAATTACTCTCCCCACACTTTTATCCATGCATATGTGCAAAGCTTCAAATCCAAACTCTATGCACATATGTAGGGGGAGCAATACTACCAAAACCGAACTTGCTATAGTTGTCCAAATCCCTCTTGTGAGCTTAATGATTGGACAAGTATGACAAGTTCAAAATCTTTATTATAAAATCATCTTTGTTGAGGTTGTCATCAATTACCAAAAAGGGGGAGATTGAAAGTCCCTAGTTTGGTTTTGGCTAATTGATGAAACCTAGGACTAACCTTGTTTATTGTTGACATTTCTAACGCCACTCGTTGTTAGGTTGTCATCCCCAACATGGCGCCAAAAATGCTGGTACTAAATAATGCAACCGCTACTAGAAATAAATATGGATCCGCAAGCGCACGATAATACCGATGTAGCATTTTAACCAGGAGTAATCCAGGTATCGTTATTTATAATTTTACCACTTTGGGAAGGGAATGCACTGGATAATGAGTGATGAGCAAAGTCAAGTCCGATATAATAGAATAGAATAAAGTACTACTCATAGTATCACGAACAATGATGAATATTACAAGAATGTAGAGGGGAATTACCAAGAACTCCGACGATCCGGACTCCAAGCTAGGCTTGATTCCCTCTAGATCTATTCCTATGTAGCTATGCTACTAAACTATGGAGCTCTAATTGAGATGGTGGCTCGGCTTCTCCGAATTCGATAAGAGAATGAACTCTTGAATGAATTAGGGTTTCACCCGAGGGGCCAGGGGCTCAATATATAGCCCCCTAGGATTAACCACAGCCCTCGGATCAAACCGACCTAAATGGACGATAATTATTCATCCTCAAAGGCGGTGGAGGCGGATCCACGAGACTCCACCTGATTGGTGGAGGTGGGAGAGTCGGCCGACTCCCCTGGGTCGGCCGACCGCCACCCCGCTGTGGGCCCCCGCTTCCAGGGTTTGCCTTCCGGAGTCTTCTAGATTATACAATTTTACCCGTTCGGTCTTTATCTCTATGTAATCATGACATGTGGGCCTCCTTTGGTTCTTTTTCCGATAACCCCCGCAGAAATAGACAATCACCAAAACTCGTGGAATTCCGTCGCTGTAACCCCTATATCTAACAGGGTGAACTCATATTAGTCCTTTCTCTTGCTGCGTTGACGGTATAAAGTTGATACTTAACGATCGTCAACAAACTCCCCCAAGCTTACCTTTTGCTCGTCCCCGAGCAAAGATAGACTCGATGGATCGGAGTTGCTACAATGCTTTCACTCCTCACAAGTACACATGCGTTCAAACAAGAACTCTCCTCCGGATTAGAGTGAACTATCCCGACTCAAAACTTACTCATATTACCTTTCACCATGGGGCTTGTAACTTGTCACTTGGGTCTTGAGTAGTTGAAAGATAGAACATCCAAGTCAAGCGCCATGTTTCTCGCTCTTTGATCAACTATTATCCCGGAGTTTTTTTTGAAAAGTTTTGAAATAAAACTCGAGTTCCTGGTATGAACCTTTCGTCTCTCATTTGTGGTATTTCGGATCCTCTCCAAGGCATGAGTAGTGTATGCCTTCTATCTTCTCTCAAAATATGTGGTATTTGTGGAACTAAGGCATAGTAAAAAGTGCCTTCTCTCTCTCACCCTACTTTCTAATAGGCTTATGTGGAGCTCATAGGTGGGGAGACACTCAAACTCACTTGCATATATTGCACAAGTTAAGACATGGATCCAATAGGAACTAAAATAATAATAAAGTCATATGTGCATGTGAATGAGGAAGTGGAATGAATGAGAAGATGATAATAGGATGATGATAGTATGATGGTGATAAGGAAATGATCATGAGGGGTACTCACTGGTGAACATCTACTTCTACACTTGCTCCCGTGGGGATAACATGACTCCCTTTATTTGGAAACCTTGAAACTTCTTGAATGGAAGGACTTGGCTACTCTTTCTTTCTTTTCTTCTCTTTTTTTTTTAAAAAAAAAAGCAACCAATCCTCTGAAAATGAAACTTTAGCATGGGGAGTGTATAACTTGAAATGATAATGACTGGAGCTTTTATGTAGGCAAATAGAACGGCGATGATTATGTCTAGATGTTCACTCCCAGAATAGGAGTAGAACCTTTCTGGATGATGTGAAATGAATGGCGTATGTATATGTGGATGGATGAATGGATGGATGCGTACTCCCAGTGTAGGAGCAGCATAAGTGCATATCTCCAGGGTAGAGATAGCACGATATGTGGTGGATATGGATCTATATGTGGGTGGTACTTCGAGGAACAGAAGTAGCACAGAATGAATGTAACATTTATAAAATGGGTGCATGCTTCTGAGGACAGAAGTAGCATAGATCAACGGATGGAGAGCACATAGTATTGACTTTAATTGCATGACTAATTCCTTATGGGTCCACAGCATAACCACACTCAATGCCTATAAAGACTACACTCAAGCTACAGTGTGATCTATATAAACAGATGGGTTTTCCTAATCTAGTAAGCATGAATATATGGTCGTGGTAGGAATTTAAACTCTCATCATAAAGGAACTCATCATGCAGGAATTTAATATTTTCACGATAAATTCTCCGAACTCAAGTATCTCTAGGAACAAGATGGACAAAAAACCTTCCCATATCATACCCGTCAACCACCTAGACTTAGATCAAGTGTTCGCTACCCACAAGTTTCAAAGTTCGAGCAAATCTCAAATCTAAACAAATTGTGTCCAAAACTCGGGAGAGTGCAAGGTTGAAAACTAGGTACTTGAAAGGAATTACGGCGAGCAACTATTCATCATCTCCATGTAGAGTTTATTCTAGGGATCAACTTCTAAAGATAGATTGCAAGAGCTCTCCAAAAGTAGAAAAGATAAATAAGGAAATCTTTAAGGTTTCTATGGTTATGCATCTTTTTTAGTTTGTTTTAACAAAGCATACTTTAATAAGGCATAATTAGATAAGTTGGAGACACTTAGCTTGGTATACGGGGATGCTCTCCCCCAAGCCGGATGTTGACATAGTCTCGATGTTGCCGACAGCACTCGAAGACGCGTTTTAGTCCTCCAGAGTGTTGTAGATAGTTGCTGTTGGAGACAAAGATTCAATTGTCGCGGCAAAGACTCCGACGGGGACCTGGATGTCCTTCTCGCTTGTTAGCTCTTCTTGATCCTTGATGTTCTGAAGCTCAAATAGACAACAAAGCTTGTGGAACCGATTAAGCGTTAGTGATAAAAACCTCTAGGCCTTAGTTGTCTAGAACTTTCCTAACTTAAAACTCATTCTAACAGGATCACAAGAAATATTTTTATCTTTTTATAATTTAAGGAATGCGAAGGGAAAGATAAATATGCCGAGAAATTATTTTTGTGCCACCACAAGAATGATTATTCACATGGGGCTTAAAGTTTTTCTCGGATGCAAATGCACAACATCTTTATTTTCTTTTCTAATGCGAGATAAAAACATAACGATGCAACTAAGATGCAAGTAGGGAAATAAATATGCTAAGGTTAAGAATATAATGCTGAAAAGTAATGCCGATAAATACCAAGTTACCTCTTGGCGCGGCGTTCGGTGGTTTTAAGTCCTCCGAACAGGACTTGTCATGTTCGCTCATTTTTCAAGGGGCGCATTGGCTGGCGCCTCGGATGATGTCACCTCGTGTGTAGGAATGGTTTCTAATTTTTCTTTCACCTTCCACACCTTCTTTGTTGGAGAGGGTGACCTTGAGGAGGAAGCTTCTTGGACCACTTGTTTTTCTTCTGGTAGCACCTCTTCTGCTTTTGCAATGTTCTTCTCTTCTGGGTACTGATCTTCATGTCTTGACACTTCTCCCTCATAGTCAGCCCATCCATCTGTAGTGATGTTCTTCTTGTTCTGGCGACGGGTACGCTGCCTTCTCCTTGCTCTGTTCTTCTTGGGCTCTTCAGTGATTATATAATTATTGTTGAAGTAGCGGCGTACCTTCTCGGTGGGAAAGTGGAAATGGATCTCTCCCGTCCCAATATAGATGATAGCTCGTGGTGTTCGAATGGTCTTCCTAGGATGATTGGAGGATCATAGTCATCTCCCATGTCAATGACTAGGAAGTCTCGTAGGGACATAGTGATCATCTATCCGGATGAGGACATCCTTCACTTCTCCTTCGACGAAGCGGAATGTCCGATCCGCCATCCGGTGACCGCGCATAGGTAGGCTCCAAAGGCATAGTGCCATATAGATACTCATAGGTTACCTTGGCCATAATGTTGACACCCGATCCGTGTCACGCATGTGCCTTTATTGAAAGAGCTTCGTTGATGGAGCATTGAATGGTTGGGACACTCGGGTCATCCTTCTTAATCGTACGTGGGGATCTCGAGTAAGTGGTCATGCTCCTTGTGCACGCAGCTGACCATCCTCACTATCTCCGTCTTCTTGGTCTTCTTATCTTTGTTCTTGCTCTTCTTAGCCGGATTCTTCTTCTTCTCACCATTCGTTGATGAGGGTGTCTTTGGAACTCAAAGCACTCGTTCTTGAAGAAGAAGGTTTCTCTCTTGCCCTTGATGTTGAAGATGATCTTGGCAAAGGTTGGCATATATGATGGCTCCGGCAAAATTCAAGAATGGTCGTCCCAAAATGATAGGGGACCTTTCATTACCGCCAGTATCCACTACCACGAAGTTCCAGAACATACGAGTTGCCTACTCGTACACATATGTCTTCAAGTACTCCCAAAGGAACACAGAGTGACTGATCTGCAAGCTGTAAGCACATGGTTGTGTATGCTAAGGGGCATCTGAATAGCTTCTCATATATCACTCTTGGCATGATGTTGATGCTTGCACCGAAGTCACAGATTGCCTCATTGAAATTGGTACTTCCAATGGAGATCGGAATCACTGGTCTCCCTGGATCGCCCTTCTTGATTGGCAGAGTTGAGTCTATCCATGACCCTTTTGATGGATCACTCCGCTCTCTTCTACATTGAATATATCAACAAGATTTGCGCCTCGAGCTCTTCGGGTTGTCCCGCCCGCTTTACCTTGACCAAAGTGGAGGGAGCAAGGTTAACAAGCCGTTGTACCTGCGACTCAAGTATCTTGTTGAAGCTGAGTTGACTCTTGATGGCATTGGAAAAGCCATCCATTCTCGTTGCCGAGCGTCTCTAGGACCTTGTCATTTGATGTCGCCTTCTTGGACAGCATTGTCCATCATCTTACCTTGGTTCAAAAGCACTAACTCTCTCAAAGGCGGCCGGTTGTAATTATTGTAGGAGGAGTTGTTACCTTGATAATTGCCTCGAATAATTGCCCGAGTAGTTAGTTCTCCGCTGCCGATTCCAACCTTGATTCTGCGAGGACGATAGTAATTATTATTGTTGTTATTGAGGTAGTTCACGTCCTCCTTCAGCTCGCGCGGTTAGCACCCGTGTGCCCCGCTCTCCACACTCTTCACATGTCATGCGAGCATCATGTATGTGCATGACTTCTTTCTTCTTCTCGGGGCTCTCTCATCGAGCCTCTTCATTAGCAGATCCATTTTGGCGACAGCATGTCTACCTCTTTCAGCCGATGCATTCCTCCACCTCTTTGCGGGTCTCGAGTTCTTTCTTCACTCCAACCTTGGTTGGATGCCATCTTCTCCACAAGAGCCGTGGCTTGAGGAATAGTGAGTGATAAGAATGCACCTCCAGCAGCAAGATCCATCATCTCACGTGTGCTGTTGCTGAGCCCACGGTAGAATGTCTGCATAAGCAGCCAATTCTCCATGCCATGATGAGGACACTCGAGGATGTAATCTTGAAAGCGCTCCCAAGCTTCTGGGACAGTCTCATCATGGTGTTGCTGAAAACTTGATATCTTCCCACGAAGAGCATTTGTCTTGCCCATGGGGAAGAATTTCGCCAAGAAATTGGTGGAACATAGTGCCCACGTAGTATCCAGTGCCTTCCCTTCCCAGTGGTAAAATTATAAATAACGATACCTGGATTACTCCCGGTTAAAATGCTACATCGGTATTATCTCGTGCGCTTGCGGATCCCATATTTATTTCTAGTAGCAGTTGCATTATTTAGTACCAAAGATTTTTGGCGCCATGTTGGGGATGACAACCTAACACCGAGTGGCGTTAGAAATGTCAACAAGCATTTTTGGCGCCGTTGCGGGGAAGGTTGAAAGCCAATGGATAATGAGCAAAGCATTGCACTACATAATGAGATTGAGCACTTGTCACCATTCTCTACTCATACAAACCTTACCCTTGTCTTTCGTCTATTTTATATCTTATGCGGGTAATGTATGAAAAAGACAATTCTTCCCGATAATTATATTGACGATCCGTAAGCTTTATTCGGGAAGGCCGACGGTGTTGAAGAAGACCAATCAATCATCATCATCAACTCAACTTGGAAGTTTGTCGAAGCGTAGAAGTCAACCTTTCGTGCGAGACTTGACACCAGCGTTTGAAGTCATGGCGAACAAGTCACTCCGCGAGTTCTCGGCTCCAACTACGGACAACATTCGTACGGACCAGCTGCGGACATCGAAGGAGCTTTTGAGCTCAAGCCTGCGCCGATCAACATGGTGCAAGCAAGCCGGTTCAGTGGGAAGGCCCATGAAGATGCTAGTGCTCATCTCCAACACTTCCTGGAGATTTGTAGCACATTCACTATCAAAGATGTCCCCGAGATGCTATACTACTTCGCCTCTTCCCATTCTCACTCTTGGGGAGAGCGAAGCAAAGGTTCTACGCCAATAAGGAGAAGAATACTACGTGGGCACTATGTTCCACCAATTTCTTGGCGAAGTTCTTCCCCATGGGCAAGACAAATGCTCTTCGTGGGAAGATATCAAGCTTTCAAGAACACCATGATGAGACCGTCCCCGAAAGGCCGTGCTTTATTCGGGAAGGCCGGAAGCGTGGTTGAAGAAGACCAATCAATCATCATCATCAACTCAACTTGGAAGTTTGTCGAAGCGTAAAGTCAACCTTTCGTGCGAGACTTGACACCAGCGTTTGAAGTCATGGCGAACAAGTCACTCCGCAAGTTCTCGCTCCAACTACGGACAACATTCGTACTGGACCAGCCGCGGACATCGAAGGAGCTTTTGAGCTCAAGCCTCGCTGATCAACATGGTGCAAGCAAGCCGGTTGTGGGAAGGCCCATGAAGATGCTAGTGCTCATCTCCAACACTTCCCGGAGATTTGTAGCACATTCACTATCAAAGATGTCCCCCGAGATGCTATACTACTTCGCCTCTTCCCATTCTCACTCTTGGGGAGAGCGAAGCGTGGTTCTACGCCAATAAGGAGAAGAATACTACGTGGGCACTATGTTCCACCAATTTCTTGGCGAAGTTCTTCCCCATGGGCAAGACAAATGCTCTTCGTGGAAGATATCAAGCTTTCAAAGAACACCATGATGAGACTGTCCCGAAAAGGCCGTAAGCTTTATTCGGGGAAGGCCGGCCGAGGTTGAAGAAGACCAATCAATCATCATCATCAACTCAACTTGGAAGTTTGTCGGCGTAAAGTCAACCTTTCGTGCGAGACTTGACACCAGCATTTGAAGTCATGGCGAACAAGTCACTCCGCGAGTTCTCGGCTCCAACTACGGACAACATTCGTACTTGGACCAGCCGCGGACATCGAAGGAGCTTTTGAGCTCAAGCCTCGCGATCAACATGGTGCAAGCAAGCCGGTTACGTGGGAAGGCCCATGAAGATGCTAGTGCTCATCTCCAACACTTCCCGGAGATTTGTAGCACATTCACTATCAAAGATGTCCCCCGAGATGCTATACTACTTCGCCTCTTCCCATTCTCACTCTTGGGGAGAGCGAAGCGAAGCTGGTTCTACGCCAATAAGGAGAAGAATACTACGTGGGCACTATGTTCCACCAATTTCTTGGCGGTTCTTCCCCATGGGCAAGACAAATGCTCTTCGTGGGAAGATATCAAGCTTTCAAGAACACCATGATGAGATCTGTCCCGAAGCTTGGGAGCGCTTTCAAGATTACATCCTCGAGTGTCCTCATCATGGCATGGAGAATTGGCCGCTTATGCGTACATTCTACCATGGGCTTAGCAACAAGACACGTGAGACGATGGATGCCGCTGTCGGAGGTGCATTCTTATCACTCACTATTCCTCAAGCCACAGCTCTTGTGGAGAAGATGGCATCCAACCAAGGTTGGAGTGAAGAAAGAACACACCCGCAAGAGAGGTGGAGGAATGCACCGCTGAAAGAGGTAGACATGTCAGTCTCGCCAAAATGGATCTTCTAATGAAGAGGCTCGATGAGAGAGCCCTGAGAAGAAAGAAGTCATGCATATACATGATGCTCGCATGACATGTGAAGAGTGTGGAGAGAGTGGGCACACAGTGCTAGCTGCCCGTAGCCAAGGAGGACGTGAACTACCTCAACAACAACAACAACAACAATTACTACCGTCCTTAGCGTAATCAAGGTTGGAATCAGCAGCAGAGGCCTAACTACTCGTGCAATTATTCGGCAATTACCAAGGTAACAACTCCTCCTACAATAATTACAACCAAATAGCCTTTGAGAGAGTTAGTGCCGAATCAAGGCAAGATGATGGACAATCTATCCAAGAAGCCGACATCAAATGACAAGGTCCTAGAGACACTCGGCAGAGAATGGATGGCTTTTCCAATGCCATCACGAGTCACTTCGGCTTCAACAAGATACTTGAGTCACAGTACAACAAACTTGTTAACCTTGCTCCCTCCACCGGTCAAGGTAAACCGGCGACAACCCGAAGAGCTCGAAACCGCAAATCTTGTTGATATATTCAATGTAGAAGATAGCCGGAGTGATCCATCGAAGGGGTCATGGATTGACTCAACTCGCCAATCAAGAAGGGCGATCCAGGGAGACCGGTCCATTCCGATCTCCATTGGAAGTACCAACTTCAATGAAGCAATCGTGACTTCGGTGCAAGCATCAACATCATGCCAAGAGTGATATATGAGAAGCTATTCGATGCCCCTTAACATACACAACTATGTGCTTACAAATTGCGATCGAGTCACTCGTGTTCCTTTGGGAGTACTAGAAGATATATGTGTACGAGTGGGCAACTCGTATGTTCCAAACAGACTTCGTGGTAGTGGATACAGTGCGTAATGAAAGGTCCCCTATCATTCTGGGACGATCATTCTTGAACACCGCCGGAGCCATCATGTATGCCAACACCGCCAAGATCATCTTCAACATCAAAGGCAAGCGAGAAACCTTCTTCTTCAAGAACAGAGTGCTGCAGCTTCTTAGCACATCCTCATCACAGAATGTGAGAAGAAGAAGAATCCAGCTAAGAAGAGCAAGAACAAGAATAAGAAGACCAAGAAGACGGAGACAAGAAGGATGGTCACGGCAGTCCACAAGGAGCATGACCACTTACTCGATCCCCACGTCTAATCAAGAAGGATGACCCGTGTGTCCCAACCATTCAATGCTCCATCAACAAGCTCTTTCAATAAAGCTTGCAGTGTGACACCGGATCGGGCATCAACATCATGGCCAAGGTAACCTATGAGTATCTATATGGCACTATGCCTTTGGAGCCTACCTATGCACACCGCAGATGGCGACCGGACATTCCGCTTCGTCGAAGGAGAAGTGAAGGATGTCCTCATCCAGATAGATGACCATTATGTCCCTACGCACTTCCTAGTCATTGACATGGGAGATGACTATGATCCTCCAATCATCCTAGGAAGACCATTCCCGAACACCACCGAGCTATCATCTATATTGGAACAAAGAGAGATCCATTTCCACTTTCCCACCGAGAAGGTACGCCGCTACTTCAATAATAATTATATAATCACTGAGGAGCCCAAGAAGAACAGAGCAAGGAGAAGGCAGCGTACCCGTCGCCAAAACAAGAAGAACATCATTACAGATGGATGGGCTGACTATGAGGGAGAAGTGTCAAGATATGAAGATCGATACCCAGAAGAGAAGAACATTGTAGAAGAACCCGAAGAGGTGCTACCAGAAGAAAACCAAGTGCCCCAAGAAGCTTCCTCCTCAAGGTCATCTTCTCCAACAAAGAAGGTGTGGAAAGTAAAAGCAAAATCGAATCAATTCCTACACACGAGGCGGCATCATCCGAGGCGCGCCCAATGCGCCCTTGAAAATGAGCGAACATGACAAGTCCCGTTCGGAGGACTTAAAACCACCGAACGCCGTGCCAAGAGGTAACTTGGTATTTATCAAAGATTACTTTTCAGCATTATATTTTTACCTTAGCATATTTATTTTGCTACCTGCATCCTAGTTGCATCTTTGCTCTTTTATCTCTGCATTAGAAAAGAAAATAAAAATGTTTTGCATTTGCATCCAGAAAATCATTAAGCCCCATGTGGATAATCATTCACTATGGTGGCTCAAAAATAATTTCTCAAAGATATTTATCTTTCCCCGTCTGCATTCCTTAAATAATAAAAAGATAAAAATATTTCTTGTGATCCCGTTAGAATGAGTTTTAAGTTAGGAAAGTTCTAGACAACCAAGGCCTAGAGGTTTTATCACTAACGCTTAATCGCCCACAAGCTTTGTTGTCTATTTGAGCTTCATAGAACATCAAGGATCATGAAGAGCTAACAGCGAAGGATATCCAGTCCCCGTCGGAGTGCTGCCCGCGACACTTGAATGCCGTCTCCAAAGAACTATCTACGGCACTCCCCGGAGAACTAGAACGTCTTCATTGCCTCGGCAACATCGCGACTATGTCAACATCCAAATTGGGGGAAAGCATCCCCCGTGTACCAAGCTAAGTGTTTCCAACTTATCTCGTTTATGCCTTGTTAAAGTATGCTTTGTTAAAAATACTAAAAAAGATGCATAACCATGGAAACCCGTAAAGATTTCCTTATTTATCTTTACTACTTTTGGAGAGCTCTTGTAACTGTCTTTAAGTTATCCTTTAGAATAAACTCTACATGGAGATGATGAATAGTTGCTCGCTCGTAATTCCTTTCAAGTACCTAGTTTTCAACCTTGCACTCTCCCGAGTTTTGGACACAACTGTTTAGACTTGAGATTTGCTCTGAACCTGAAACTTGTGGGTAGCGAATACTTTATCTAAGTCTAGGTGGTTGACGGGTACGATATGGGAAAGTTTTGAGCCGCTGTCCATCTTGTTCCTAGAGATACTAGAGTTCTGGAGAATTTATCTTTGAAAATATTAAATTCCTGCATGATGAGTTCCTTTATGATGAGAGTTTAAATTCCTACCACAGCCATATATTCATGCTTACTAGATTAGGAAAACCCATCTGTTTATATATATCATATTGTAGGTTTGAGTGTAGACTTTATAGGCATTGAGTGTGGTTATGTCAGTGGACCCATAAGGAATTAGTCACGCAGATAAAGTCAATACTATGTGCTCTCCATCCATTGATCTATGCTACTTCGTCCTCGAAGCATGCATCCATTTTATAAATATTACATTCATTCCCGTGCTACTTCGTTCCTCGAAGTACCACCCACATATAGATCCATATCCACCACATATTGTGCTATCTCTACCTTGGAGATACGCACTTATGCCGCTCCCTACACCGGGAGTACGCATCCATCCATCCATCCATCCACATATACATACGCCATTCATTTCACATCATCCGAAAAGGTTCTACTCCTATTCCGGGAGTGAACATCTAGAAATAATCATTGCCATTTCATTGCCTACATAAAAAGCTCCAGTCATTATCATTTCAAGTTATACACTCCCTGTGCTAAAGTTTCATTTTCAGAGGATTGGTTGCTCTAAAAAAAAAGAGAAAAGAAGAAAGAAAGAAAAAGAAAGAGTAGCCAAGTCCTTCCATTCAAGAAGTTTCAAAGTTTCCGAATAAAGGGAGTCATGTTATCCCCAAAGGAGCGAGTGTATAAGTAGATGTTCACCAGTTGAGTACCCCTCATAATCATTTTCTTATCACCATCATACTATCATCATCCTATTATCATCTTATCATCCATTCCACTTCCTCATGCACATATGACTTTATTATTATTTTAGTTCCTATTGGATCCATGTCTTAACTATGCAATATATGTAAGTGAGTTTGAGTGTCTCCCCACCTATGAGCTCCACATAAGCCTATTAGAAAGTAGGGTGAGAGAGAGAAGGCACTTTTCACTATATCTTAGTTCCACAAATACCACATATTTTGAGAGAAGAGAGAAGACATACACTACTCATGCCTTAGAGAGGATCCAGAAATACCACAAATGAGAGACCTGAAAGGTTCATACAAGGAACTCTGAGTTTTATTTCAAAACCTTTCAAAAACTCTGGGATAATAGTTGATCGAAGAGCGAGAAACATGGTGCTTGACTTGACCGTTCTATCTTTCAACTACTCAAGATCCAAGTGACGGTTACAAGCCCCATGGTGAAAGGTAATATGAGTGAGTTTTGAGTCAGAATAGTTCACTCTAATCCAGAGGAGAGTTCTTGTTTGAACGCATGTGTACTTATGAGGAGTGAAAGTATTGCAGCAACTCCTGATCCATCACTGAGTCTATCTTTGCTCAGGGACGAGCAAAAGGTAAGCTTGGGGAGTTTGTTGACGGTCGTTAAGTATCAATTTTATATCGTCAACGCAGCAAAGAGAAAGGACTAATATGAGTTCACCTATTAGATATAGGGGTTACACACGATGAATTCCACGAGTTTTGGTGATTGTCTATTTCTGCAGGGGTTATCGTAAAGAGAACCAAAGGAGGCCCACATGTCATGATTACATAGAGATAAAGACCGAACGGGTAAAATTGTATAATCTAGAAGACTCCGAAGGCGACCCCGAAGGCCGGGCCCCACACCGGGCGCGGTCGCCCAGCCGACCCGGGGAGTCGGCCGACTCCCCACCTCGACCAATGGCGTCGAGTCTCGCGGATCCCGCCTCCACCGCCTTTGAGGATGAATAATTATCGTCCATTTAGGTCGGTTTGATCCGAGGGCCGTGGTTCATCCTAGGGGCTATATATTCGAGAGCCCCCGGCCCCCGGGTGAAACCCTAGAATTCATTCTCTCTTCATTCATCCGAGAGGATTCAGAGAAGCCGTAGCCACCATCTCAATTAGAGCTCCATAGTTTAGTAGCATAGCTACATAGGAATAGATCTAGAGGGAATCAAGCCTAGCTTGGAGTCCGGATCTCGTCGGAGTTCTTGGTAATTCCCCTCTACATTCTTGTAATATTCATCATTGTTCGTGATACTATGAGTAGTACTTTATTCTATTCTATTATATCGACTTGACTTTGCTCTATTTGATTATGTTCTCAATTATATTGTTCTTAGTTTACTTTGATTATATGTTTAGCATAGTTGGACTAGAATTATGTTTATGCATAGGATCGTATAGCGCTTGCTCATTAGGCCAATGGGTGAGTGATAGATATTGTGTGGGCATGGTGCCTATACCGTATTTATCTCGCGATTGCACCCTATATTCCGGATCGTGAGGTAGATCGCGGAGTAATGTTGATCTGTTGAGTCCTTTGTAGCCCTTCTCCCCGAGTATAGGTCTAGCAAAACAAACCTATTACATTGAAGTCATTGCTATGTCTCTTGTCTTCTCGGTAATATCACTATGCATAGATGTAACCTTTTCCCGCCATGATTGCTAGATGTTCTTGCACTAATCATTGTATGCTTTGACTTTATAGTTAGAATAACATAGGATTATACCCTAGATTGTCCTAGTCCATGCTAGTGTTATAAGCTTAGAGTGCTAAGTTGAGATGGTCATGTTACTATCATTTTATGTGGCTAATTGCTCTCATTTATCTTATGTCATTTATCATTCATTCCTATATTTTATGTGACACTTACCCCGTATGAGATGATCGATACGAGACAAGGTTAAGCTCTCCATTATCGCATGTGCATTGCTCATCACTCATTATCCAAGTGCCTTCCCTTCCCGGTGGTAAAATTATAAACAACAATACCTGGATTACTCCTGGTTAAAATGCTACATCGGTATTATCCGTGCGCTTGCGGATCCCATATTTATTTCTAGTAGCGCTTGCATTATTTAGTACCAGCATTTTTGGCGCCATGTTGGGGATGACAACCTAACACTGAGTGGCGTTAGAAATGTCAACAACAGCCGGCACAGCCTTCGCCGCTTCGTAGGAGCCGAAAGAACCGAAGGTGATCGGAGCGATGTTGTCGAGGTCCATGGAGGCAGGGAACGAAACCACCTTGCTCATCTTGAGATCTATGCGCACAACCCCTACCTGGCGCGCCACTGTCGATGAAATATCGGCGGCAGTCTACCTAGGGTATGCCTAAGGTAGTAGATTGATCGGTAAGGCACGCTAGATGACGAACAAGATGTAATCAAGAAGCACAAGACGCTGTATTTATACAGGTTCGGGCCACGATTCGTGTAATACCCTACGTCCTGTTGTCTTGACCGAGTCTGTATATTAATGTGGAGATGAGTTTTGGGAGGGTGTCCTGCTCGCCTTATATAATGGGGGAGCAGGATTACAAGCCGAATATATCGGGATACAAATATTTATGCAAGGCAACAACCTTGATCCGATCCAATATTTTGTGATCGATATCTTAACAGCCGACCAGAGGCGCTGATCAGCTCTCCCTTCCTTTCTTGTCCTCCAAGATAGCCGACCAGTCCTGGGCCCTAGTCGGCCTTGTGCTTTTGGTCCAAGGGTCTTCATCCGAGCGGGCCTAAGGTCGTGCCATGCGGGTATTGGGGTTTATACCCCCACATACGTATGTTAAAAATCTGTACTTTAACATTTAACTTTTGATCTAGCTTTTGTAATGTCTTTTTACATGTATTAATTTGAAACTTTAAAGCCTATTGTCTCGTTTATTCATAA